>PVHT020000067.1:1508351-1539256 GCA_004024745.2 Catagonus wagneri | reverse complement strand
TTTTTTTTTTTTTTTTGTCTTTTTGCCTTATCTAGGGCCACACCCGTGGCATATGGAGGTCCCCAGGCTAGGGGTCTAACAGGAGCTGTAGCCGCCGGCCTTCACCACAGCCACAGCAACGCGGGATCCGAGCCACGTCTGCGACCTACACCACAGCTCACGGCAACGCCGGATCCTTAACCCCCTGAGCAAGGCCAGGGATTGAACCCGCAACCTCATGGTTCCTAGTCGGATTCATTAACCACTGAGCCACGACGGGAACTCCATGATCTCCTTTACTCTTTTCATGAGCTTAATACTCAGTCTCCTGGTGCCTGGGGTTTACTGCCTCTGCCTTCAAATGCAGGTTTAAAATACCCACAGTGGTCCAGAAAAACTCTTGCAACTATCTCCAGAGTCAGTTGAGGTGCCTGCAGGAGCTGAGGTCTTTGAAGACAGGTCTTTTCCATTTGTCAATTTACCAGGGTGCTGTTGGGTGATAAAAGTCGCTTTGCTCTTTCTTTTTTTTTTCCCCAGACTTGTTTTTAAGGAAAAGAAGTGGCAGTTGGCAATATCCCTGAAGCTTTCCAGCGAGGCTCCTATAATGAGGTTTCCTGAAGTTTCTGGGTAGGAAATACTTCCTCCGAAGGCTCCGAGTCAAGATTTTAAACTTTGGTCTTTTCTGTGGCATTCTTCCTTTGAGCCAACTGGGTTCGGCTCTTCAAATCTGTCAACCCCAGCCTTGCCAAGCTTGGAGTTCACTGCTCGACTGTTAGTGAGAGACAGGAGGGTAAATATAGGTCACTTCTTTTTCTTCCCTTTCTTTTTTTTTTTTTGTGTGTGTGTGTGTATCTTTGCCTTATCTAGGGCTGCACCCGCGGCATATGGAGGTTCCCAGGCTAGGGGTCTAACAGGAGCTGTAGCCGCCGGCCTTCACCGCAGCCACAGCAATGCGGGATCCGAGCCGCGTCTGCGACCTACACCACAACTCACGGCAACGCTGGCTCCTTAACCCACGGAGTGAGGCCAGGGATCGAACCGCAACCTCATGGATCTTAGTCGGATTCGTTAACCACTGCGCCACGACGGGAACTCCCTCTTCCCTTTCTTTTAAAGAAGAGAGAATGTGTGTGTGTGTGGGTGTGTGGGTGTGTGGGTGTGTGGGTGTGTGGGTGTGTGTGTTTTCCAACATCCATCAGTCAAAAAGAGTCAATTTTAACTCACTTTTCCTCCCGCAAAAGACTCACTCCAGGATTGACTCAGATTGTGGAACACTTCAAGGAAAAGTTTTTTCGTGAAACTTAACTGCAATTAGCAAGAAGGGAGCTGTGGTGACAAAGAATTCCTCGGTGTCCTCGGTAATGTCAGCATTGCTGCTGAGAAACACGTATGAAACCTGGAAAAGATCCAAGGCCCGTTCCCTGCAGTGGCCAGATTATTCTGAGAAGGGAAGATTTCTTTCCATTAGGAATTTGCGCGGCTTCATTTTCCCAGCTGAAACTTTCAACAAGATGCAGTGATACACACGGGCCCACATTACAGTCTTGGAAAATACTGATGAAAAAAGTTTCCTGAAAATACGCAAGTCAAGGAGTCAGTTCAGTCATGAAGCCACGTGCTATGTCTAAAAAGGAGGAGCTCGAGACCTAAACGCTGAACAGCTGAAAGGCTTTTTACTGAGGCAGCGAAGGAGCCAGCTCTGTGAAGACTCTGCATTTTACCCTCTCTGTATCTGACTTCTGTTTCTTCCAAGTTCAAGAATATCTGCAAGGGCTTGTCTGTAAGTACGCCCAGGCCATGCGGGTGGCACGGTGGTTTCCAGGTAAGTCTGGTCCTCCCCCACCGCTCTCCCCCACTCTCTTTTGCTCCCCAGTCCTGGACCATTTTCTTCCGCATCCACAACCACAGGCTCCAGGCTCTCCTGGGTCCTCAACTTGGCCTTCCCCATTAGGTCTTCTTTGCTTGAGGACATCAAAAACCCTCAAGGCTCTTCCACCTTAAAACTCAACAAAAACCTTCTCTCCACCACTTCTCCCTCCTGAACGTCCCGTGCATTTTCTGCTCTTCACAGCCAAGCTGCTTGCTGGAGCAGTCTACACTTGGCGACTCCACCCCCCCATCCAGTCATCATTCCCCAGATAACCGCCATATGCTTTCCTGACACTGCTCTGAGTTCATCAGTGACCTCTGCATAATCAAAGCCAAGCCTCCTCTTATGAGATTTTTTTTTCTTTTTAGTGCCAGCAGCATATGGAGGTTCCCAGGCTAGGGTTCTAATTGAAGCTGTAGCCCTCGACCTATGCCACAGCCACAGCAAAGCAGGATCCAAGCCACGTCTGCGATCTACACCACAGCTCACAGCAACACCAGATCCTTAACCCACTAAGCGAGGCCAGGGATGGAACCCACAACCTCGTGGTTACTAGACAGATTCACTTCCACTGTGCCACAACAGGTACTCCAGTGACTTTATTTTTTTAACTGAAGTATGAGTCACAATATTTTGGGTGTACGGGAAAATGATTCAGTTGTACACATATTCTTTTTCAGATCTTTTCCATTATAGGTTACTGTGAGATATTGAATCTAGCTCCCTGTGCAATTTAGTAGGTCCTTCTTGTTTATCTTACTATGGGATTTTCACATGGCATTTGACAATGACCATCCACCCATGTACTCAGCCATCTGTCCATCCGTTGACTTACCCAGCTTGTCTGCCAGCCAGCCACCCAAACATCTATTCATCCATCCATCTATCCACCTGCACATGCATCCATTTATTTATCTGTCCATCCATCCATCCTCTACTCCTTTTGGTCAAGTTCAAATCCCTCCCTTCTTGGCAGACCCCACCCTCCTACCTACACATCTGCCCATCCATGCGTCCATCCATCCAACCACCCGCCTATCTCCATATCCATCCATCTATGCATCCATCCATCCATCCACCACACAGTTCTCTGGTGTGTCTCCATTTTCAGAACCAGCCACCTGGTTTCTATGCTACTGCTCTCTCCTGGTCTACTCCTGTCTCTCCAGCCACCCCTCCTTAGTTCCCTCTCCCAGCATCTCTTCTTCTACTTGCCCCTTAAAGATCAGTGTCATCCTTGTCCTTGACCCTGGGATTGCTCACGGTCCACTCTCCCACTCTTTGCTTCAACTTCTCCCTTGGCACAGATGATGCTCACAGCTCTTACCCGCATCTTATGCCTCCTCCCGAAGCTCCGGAAGCCCCTTGGACCCCTCTGAGCAGTATCAGGTCCTGTGATTCTTTAAAGGCTGCACCCATGGCATATGGAAGTTCTTGGGCCACGGATCGAATCTGAGTGGCAGCTGCAGCCACACCAGATTCTTTAACCCCCTGCACCACAGCGAGAACTCCTGATTCTAAGTTATCCACAGCTCCCTCTTTATTCTGTGATCAAAGAATGGCTCCAGAATCCTGGGGGCATGGGGGGGGGGGTCATCCGTGACACCTCTACTACTTTTGTCAAGTTCAAATCCTTTCCTTCTCAGCAGACCCCATCCCTCCAGTGGCTGCTGTACCTTCAGAGAAAGGGGCCCAGCACTGTCTGAGAGAAGGTCAGCCTGACCTCCAACCCACGTACCCCAACATACCTGCTTCTCACCGACCCCAGAGGTAGCCCCTTGGTGTTGAAGGACTACCAGCCAACCTATGATGGGTGCCTACTGTGTTCCAGGGGCTGAGACAAACACTTGTGAGCTGCTTACTAACATTAGCCCCATTTTATAGATGGTAAAACGGAGGCCCAAAGTGGCTTTTGTTGGGCTCTTCAGGTGGACAGCCTCTTAGGCAGTGTGGCTTTTGTTGGGCTGCTCAGGTGGCTGCCCTGCCTTCTTCATTCCGCAATCCTAGAGCAGCCGCTGACCCCTAGCTCTGCTCAGAGTCCTGAGGTCTCGCTTACTGGGGCTTCATTTCCTCCGCCCTCATTCTTTTCTGCCTGAGTGTCTACAGTGTCTTAACCTGTGAAGTTTTTAAAAGTCTATTAAGTGGAGTTCCCTTCGTGGCTCAGTGGTTAACGAATCAGACTAAGAACCATGAGGTTGCGGGTTCGATCCCTGGCCTTGCTCAGTGGGTTAAGGATCCAATGTTGCCGTGAGCTGTGGTGTAGGTTGCAGACGCGGCTCGGATCCCGCGTGGCTGTGGCTGTGGCGAAGGCCGGCGGCTACAGCTCCTGTTAGACCCCTAGCCTGGGAAGCTCCATATGCCGCGGGTACGGCTCTAGAAAAGACAAAAAAAAAAAGAAAAACAAAATTGAGCAAAACATCATATACATTATTGACTTGTATATTCATTTGTTGAAAGAATGTTGTTCTTCGCTGGTTTCCTTTTTTTTGTTCTTTTTAGGGCCATACCCAAGGCATATGGAAGTTCCCAAGCCAGGGGTCAAATCGGAGCTACAGGTGCTGGCCTGCACCACAACCACAGCAACACGGGATCCGAGCCGTGTCTGAGAACTGTACCACAGCTCACGGCAATGCCAGACCCTCAACACACTGAGGGAGGCCAGGGATTGAACCTGCATCCTCATGGATACTAGTGAGACTCATAATTAGAGGTTTGTAGCCCCCTGTCCTGTTCCGGCTCCCTTCGATCTCCCTCAGCCCCCAGCACAGTCACTGGGGTTGGTCATTATGGAGTTTTGTTGGGGCTGAGCAAGGAAACACACTTAGACCACAGGCCAGCCCTAACAGTGACAAGGTATTTGGTCATTCCTTCAATCTGTCCCTCCCTCTCTTCCTTCCTTTCTTTTGCCATGCCTGCGGCATACGGACTTTCCCAGGCTGACGGTCGAATTGGAGCTAGAGCTGCCAGTCTATGCCACAGCCACCGTGATGACAGATCTGCACTGCATCTGCAAACTACGCTGCAACGTGAGGTAACACCAGATCCTTAACCCACGGAGTGAGGCCAGGGATCGAACCTGCATCCTCATGGGTTCCAGTCATATTCATTTCTGCTGAGCCATGACAGGAACTCCAGGTTATCTTTTGCTTATTAATCTGTAAGGGGGCTTTTATATTTTGGCTATAAGCCTTTTCAGGTAAGTATATTACCCTTCCATGCTCATGTCTGCCTATTTGTTCACTGTGATCCTTTTGATGAATAGGTCTTTTTTTTTGTCTTTTTGCCTTATCTAGGGCCGCACCCGTGGCATATGGAGGTTCCCAGGCTAGGGGTCTAACAGGAGCTGTAGCTGCCGGCCTTCGCCACAGCCACAGCAACGCGGGATCCGAGCCGCATTGCAACCTACACCACAGCTCACGGCAACGCCGGATCGAACCCGCAACCTCATGGTTCCTAGTCAGATTCGTTAACCACTGAGCCACGACGGGAACTCCTTGATGAATAGGTCTTAATGAATTAATTAGTCTCTTGATTCCAATTGTTCCACACCCTTCTCTTGTACCTTGGCCTTATTTAATACCATGTAATTCTTCAAATGCCTTTAAATGGACTTCAACAACAGTTTCTCCAGATTTTCTAGACGTTCCCAACAGAAGAATTGGGCAAAACTCCCTCAGGTGATCACCATGCATTTTTTCTTTGGCATTTTTGTATTTCCAAATTCCCGTTCAGCATGCTAGTCACTTTAATCCAGATTTTATAGTGTAGCAGATGAGCATTTACCCATCTCACACCTGTACTCTCCACCCTTCTATCCTCCCAAAGTATTTACTTCGTAACTTCAAACTCTCAACCACATGTACCTCACATCATATCAAGACTATCTAGGTCCATCCATGTTGCTGTAAATGTTGGTAATTCGTTCCTTTTAATGGCTGAGTAACATTCCATTGTGTGTATGTACCATATCTTCCCTATCCACTCCTCTGTCGATGGGCATTTAGGTTGTTTCCATGACCTGGCTATTGCATAGAGTGCTGCAATGAACGCTGGAGTACAGGTGTCTTTTCGAGTCATGGTTTTCTCTGGATAGATGCCCAGGAGTGCGATTGCTGGATCAAACGGTAATTCTATTTTGAGTTTTCTGAGGAATCTGCATACTGTTTTCCACAGTGGCTGCACCAATTTGCATTCAACTAAAAAGACACAATGAACCTCTTTGCAGAACAGACAATGACTCACAGACTTTGGAAAACCTTGGTTTTTCAAATAAGACAATCTGGGGGGTGGGGGGATGCACTGTGGGTTTGGGACACAAAATCTGTAAAATTGACTTGTGATGATTTATGTACACCTATAATTGAAATAAAATCCATTAAGAAAAAAAAAAAAAAGACTATCTAAGCAGCATTCACCACAGATCCAAGGGACTGACAAGCAATGTTCAGAATCAGTGGTATCTGAGATGAGGCGTGGGATTCTCTTTGACATTTTCAGCAGCCCCAGTCGATATCGTTTAACTTCCAGAACGGTCTCAATTTCTAAGACAGCAAACACTTGCCATTCTGACTGAACTGCAGTGGTTCCTCCAGTTTAGGAGTGACCCCGAAGGGCCAAATGCATGGAATTTATCAGCTTCCTGAGATCCGACTCAATTTCCTGGACCACCCCGTGCCCACGTCTCAACCCAGTGCTGCTGCTCCCCTCCCTTGCCGTCTACGCTGCGACTCTCGAGAAGGGAGGCTTGGAAAAACAATCTCCCAAAGAAATCCGACTGCCGAACCTGGTGATGGGAGAGAAGACAGGATGAAAAGGATTTCAGAATGTTTTCAGTCTCTGCCAGAAAAGAGAAGTCTTAGAATAAAGGAGAGTGGCTGGGATGCATGATGAGAACAGGACTCATTTCTGCATGGAAATGTCTAAGGGCGCTTTTCCATTGCCTTAGGGAAATCAAGCAACTTGTGTTTTGAGATAAGAGGACTAGAAAAGGCTATAGGGTAGGCTCCTTTCAAGAAGTCAAGAGTTACCCGTGCTCCTACTTGTTGTTCCTCTAAATACATGTGCACTTGTCATTTCACACGTTCCCAGCTTTGGTTTGGAAAAACAAGTCCTGGGAAAAGTCACAAAGCAAGGGGGGTCCCGGGTATGAGCCACCCCCTGCCCCCACCCCAGCTCCTTCCTCCGGGGTTCTGTCCTTACAGGAGGCTCTGAGGGGGAGACGCCATCTCCCGCTGCTTGGGCAGAACCAGGGCTGCTGGGCAGGGGGCGAAGAAAAGCTGCTTGGAGACCCAGTGGCCTTGCTGCTGTCTTCTGGGTTTGTGGTTATAGCTGTTACTGGCATCATACTCAGTTGCTGGGTTTTGCTTTACTGGATTTCTCAGCGTGAGGCTCACAAGGAACTTCTTGGCCATCTTTCCTCGCCATTCCTTCATCCCTCCATCCCAGCCCAGCTGCATCCAGACCCAGCCTTCTTCGAAGAAAAGAAGTTCAGCAGGTTTCGTCGAGCCTGTGGTCTTAGACCTGGGGGGGGGGGGCTGTCCTGCTCCCCTGGCCCCTGCCCTGCCCCTTCCAGAAACATCTAACAGCAGCAGCTTTGACACTGAGGAGGCTTTGCAAGGTGCTTCATGCCTTCGCTGGGCATTTACTAAGCACATACTGTGGGCCAGGCAGCCTACTGGGCATCCGATACAAAGATAACAAGACAAGGCCCCTGCTGCCATCAGGAGTTACAGTGTAGGTGGCCTGTGCATCCCCGTACGCACATAGGCACAACACCAGGTTATGTGTCAGTGACAGACACCTGTGCGGTCATAAGGAATGAGTGGAAGTGCCGGGCGATTCACCAGGCAGATGTGGGGAAGAAGAAGAATGGACACGTGTAGGCAGGAAAGTCTCATGCGGTCTGGAAACCATACGGGACCTGTTATGGCCATGAGGGTGGGACACAGAAGAAAGGCTCTCTCTTCTTGGAAGTTATAGTCCAGAGGGCTGGGTGGCCACCTGGCAGGCTCGCAACTCTCAGAACAGGCAAGATGTAGCAAGAGCTTGTTTTAAAAGGACAGATAAAGTGTCAAAAGTTTGCACAAAAGGAGAGAGGATTTGGGTTGGAGGCCTCCAAGGAGGCTTGGAGGGTTGGACGTTGAAGAACGCAGAGGATGGATTGCAGGGATGGGAGAACATTCTGGAAGGAAGGGGCATAGTAGGGGGCATGCATGTGCCTAAGACCAGTGTTAATGGGTGCAGGTATGATTCGAAGAATAAAGCACAGAGGGAGCAGGGCAAGTTCATTCTCACAGATCAGATGGGCTCCAAGGAGCTGTGTGTGTGTGTGTGTGTGTGTGTGTGTGAAGATGGGTCGGGGTGGAAAGGGCAGACACACTGAAGGGGCGGGAGTGACCTGTGGAGTGTTGAATCCAAGGGCAGGTTGGATTTGGAGGAGGCTGTATGGAAAGCGGAAACCCAGGGGTAACTTTGGCTCACATTCCTTGGTTTCAATTTTCCTTTTTTTTTTTTTGGCGTTTTAGGGCCGGCCGCACCCTCGACATATTGAGGTTCCCAGGCTGGGGGTTGAAATGGTGCTACGGCTTCCGGCCTACACCACAGCTCACGGCAATGCTGGATCCTTAACCCACTGAGCAAGGCCAGGGATCGAACTTTCGCCCTCATGGATATGAGTCAGATCCATTTCTGCTGAGCCACACTGGGGACTCTGGTTTAAATTTTCTTGATGCTTTTTGCAAATATACACATTTCTATATTGACATAAACAGGAAAAATACAAAACACATATAGATTTCTTTTAAGATAAAAAAAAATACAACTTCTAAGAGATCGCAACTGCCTCCAGAAGGCCGCCCACTGTGGGTACCTTCTTGTGGCCACTAGGGTGTCTGAGGATCAGCTCTGAGATGCTCTAAAATCCTTGGCTGATTAAACTTTCACAGCAACTCTATGAGGTAGATACCATCACAAGGGCAGAAAACAGGCCCAGTGA
Source organism: Catagonus wagneri (assembly GCA_004024745.2). Lineage (NCBI taxonomy): Eukaryota > Metazoa > Chordata > Mammalia > Artiodactyla > Tayassuidae > Catagonus > Catagonus wagneri. The sequence continues at coordinate 1,530,413 of PVHT020000067.1, read as the reverse complement.
GGGTGGACAAGGGGCTTGAGGTCACACAGTCACGAGTAGCAGAATCAGAACTCAAAGAAGAATCTGGCTCCAAGGTCCAAGTTCTTTCTGCAGCAGCCTGAGCAACTGATCAACGAAATACGGGTGCTGGTGGGGGAGGTGAAGTCAGAACAGGTTGGTGCTGAGTTGACTGAGGTTCTTGAAAGCCCAGACTGAAATAAAGGTTGTAAGAAAAAAAAAATGTTCACCACTCACTAGGGTTAGACCCAGAAGCTAAGAAGACCCCTATGGCCACAAGATATCCAGTTATCATCACCCCAGCTTCTCTGGGGCCACCTCAGATCCCTGAGACTGAGCTCAGCCTGGGCTGAGCAGTGGCAGGTGTTCCCATGGCAACAGCAGGACGCAGGCCTCTTTTTTCTGTCTTCTACTGAGCATTGCTCTGCAAAGTCCTTGGCCAGCCCCCTCTGGAACTGAACGGTGGAGAAAGGCTGTTGGTCGTCAGCAGCTTCTCTCCAGGGCACCCCCCGCCCCATGACTAGGATGTATTCCGCAGTTGATGCAACAGGTGAGAATGGTCTCTCTGGATCTCAGAAGGAATCAGAGGAGAATGGAAACCGCTGGGAGCAGCTGCAGTTTTCTAGATCAATCACTTCTCATCTGGAGCTTGGTGAGACAAACGTCACATGGCTCGGAAAAATCAAGAGACCTGCTTGTTTTCCTAGTAGGAAAATGACAACTCCAAAAAGGATCCCCAAAGGGTAACTTGGTGGAAATAAAAGGTAACGAGTTCTCTGTGACTTGGGGTAAGTGAAACCCTGCTCCTGGACTAGGAGATGGCAGTTACGCTTTGCAACTGAATGTCAGTGTCTTTCTTCTTTTCCTTGTCTTTCTTTAGAATGTGTTGGGAGAGCTTGTTGAGAAACCAGCCGACATCCTGGAGATCCTCGGGCCACCTCAAGTACTGCTGTTTCTGGACAAATCCTCTGATGGACTGATGCTTCATCAGCTGGTACTGAGGCAGGGACCCAACCACCACCACGATGAGGGCGCCGTTGAGATCCGCTAAGCACCTGCTCTGGGCATAACTGAAGGCTTCCAGGCACCAGCCGTCCCTAAGGAAGTGTCTGCTCACCAGACAGACAATCTTTCTGCTGCTCCACACAGCATCTTGGATGTTGCTGATGCGGTTTTCCCCCGGAACAAAGTCTCTTTCTTCAAAGCACAGGTTAAATCTGTTTTGGTCGCTGTACTGGGCATCCAGGTTTTTGAGCAACGCTTCCTGCACCCATTCAAAGTCTTTGCCACTAAAGCACAAATAGGCATCGTATTTGTATGAATCTGGTTCCCGTCCCAGGCTAGGGTCCTTGAACACCAGTCTCTGGATTTTCTTATAACAGATGAAACAAGATCCCCGTAACTTCGTGACTGCGAGGACGGTCACGAAAAACAGAGTCAAGGTGACAGTGAACAAGAGGAAAAGGGAAAACTTCAGGGGCTCTAAGACTTCCTCTTCATTGCAACCTTCCATGGAAACAGAGTCGAGGGAATTCCCAGCGAGCGAGCTCGGGTACATGCAGTATATATCTTCACGAGACCCAAATATCGTGACATTGGTTCGATTGAGCCAGTGGATAAAAGTGCCAAGTTCACAGTCACAGATGAACTTATTATGACTTAGGTCCACGACGCTTAGCGAGGTGAACAAATCAGGATCAGGAGACAGGAGCTGGTTGCTGGATATATCCAGGATCTCAAGGTGGGCAGGTAAGTCACCGGGATAAAGAACTGTCAGCCTGTTGGATCTGAGGCTGAGTCCCCTCAGTGCAGTCAGGTGGCGAAATACTCCTGGTGGAAGGAAATTCAGGTAGTTGTTATTCAAATACAGGACTCGGAGATGAGAAAGCCCCTTAAAAACATCCCAGCAGAAGCCGGCTTCCCAGGCAAGTTGCAACATATTTTCTCCAAGGAAAAGCTGTTCCAAGCTGAGATTCTCTGAAGGGGCGTACCTCTGGTTACAAAAGGAAAAGCGATTTTGATTTAAAATGAGAATCTGGAGATGAGGTACCTGGAGAAGGAAGTAGAGATTATCCATATTTTCTAGCCTGTTCTCTGATAAGTGGATGAAGCTGGCTGTAAGCCTGACTTTTGGCAAAGTCACCAGCTTATTGCCACCCAAGAAGAGAGTAGGTATGCTCGGAATAAAATTAATGGTTTTAAGAGCATTATCCCGCAGATCCAAGGTACTTAATTGTTTTAGGAATCGGAATGTTTGGTCCTGAATGATGCCAATGTGATTCTTTTGCAGATCAATATAAGCCACCTTGGGCAGTCCGTCAAAATTAGAATTATAAAGCTCCCCCAGAAGGTTATATGACATGTTGAGAATCTGGAGGTTGTCAAGTCCATGAAATGCTTCGCCCGCAATCTTGTTTATCTTGTTGTAGGCGAGGTTCAGAACCTTCAGTTCCTTGAGGGTCTCGAAGAGCCGGAAGTTCAGGGAGAAGATAAACCCGTGTGAAAGGTCCAGCTGTATCACGGAGCTTCCGCCCAGGCCGGCAAAGGTGTGCCGGTCAGGATCTTTGATGTTATAGAAGCCAAACCCAGAACCCATAATGTGGTGGGTGAGAACCAAAGACAAGACCTGGCTTCCGTTGATGGCCTGGCTGAAGTTTCTGGTGATGTCCGCTGTCCAGCCGTTGCCAGAAACATCTAGGGTTTCTAGGGCCATGTTTCTGAAAGGGTTCATACACTTCCCCCAATCCACTGAGACCCTGCTGTAGAGGTTATTGTCTGCAAGTTTCAAAAAGGAGAGTGTTTTTCCTTGGAGGGGCTCGAGGCCCTGCTCACACACAAGAGGTATTTGGTTGAGGGACAAATCAATGACCTTCAAGGAATTCAGTTCCCGGAATGAAGGATGAAGGTCAAGACTCTGAATCTGATTTTTGGATAGGTCCAAGCGAGTTAAAGAGGCCAGATTTCTGAAATAACCATCTTTTAAGACAGCACCCGAGAGACCACAGAAAAACAGTCGCAGTTCAGAAAGACGGGGCAGTCCCTGAAAAGCATCGGGGTGCAGGAAGTCGATCTGACTTTTGCCCAGGTCCAAGATCCTGAGATTGGGCAGGTTCCTGAAGGCTTCCTTGTCGATGCTCAAGGCGGTAAGCTGAGTCCCGAGCTCCAGCAGCTGCAGCTGCTCCAGGAAGGGGAAGGAGACAGCTGTGACAGTCCTGATGTAGTTGAAGCTGAGCAGGAGGCTCTTGGTGGTGCTGGGGACCTGGGGGACCTGGGTGAGGTTGCAGGCACGATATAGAGCCCTCTGGCCATCAAAGAAGCAGGAAGTCATTCCAAGTGCAGAACTGGACATGAGCAAGCTCAAGAGAAGGACCAGACGGTCTCCCATGATCCTATGGAGAAGAAGGGAGAGAGAGAACTCGGGAATCTAAGCTCAGACACTGCACGCACAGGCTTAGGGCTTGGGAGATTCCTCTATTACACGGTTACCCCTTTAGACCCGTTGTTCCTCTGGGCCCACAGCCCTGGCTCTTGGTGTTTCCCCTGTCTGTTACACTGCATTTTCCTACATAGCAAGCCCCATTCTAAATACTTCAGGAATATTTCATAGACTCCTCAGCATTGCTCTGTGTTCAGATCGTGAGTTCCTAGATTCATTTATTCATTCATTCATTCATTCAAGATCTGCCGCTGGAAGTTGGAGAAAACAGGAGGAGGAGACACATGTTAAAGTTGCCTCGGAGAGTTCCCATTGTGAGGCAGCAGAAACGAATCCAACTAGTGTTCATGAGGGTGTGGCTTCGATCCCTGGCCTTGCTCAGTGGGTTAAGGATCCGGCGTTGCCATGAGCTGTGGTGTAGGTCGCAGACATGGCTCAAATCTGGCATTCCCGTGGCCGTAGCGTAGGCTGGCAGCTACAGCTCTGATCTGACCCCTAGCCTGGGAACCTCCATATGCTGTGAGTGTGGCCCAAAAAAGACAATAATAATAAAAAGTAATAAATAACAATAATAATAATAAAGTCTCCTCAGCCAGGGCCCCCATTCCTAGCCCAAGGCAGGCTCAGCTGAGGGGTAGACAATAAATCCATTGATTTTCTTCCAACTTCTTTTTTATTTTTTATTTTATTTTTTGTCTTTTTGCCTTTCATCTAGAGCCGCACCCTGTATATATAATATACAGGGGTATATATATGATATATACCCCTGTATATTATACTATTCTACTATAATACTATATAAAATATGGTGTATAAATACTCTACTACATGTATTATATATTGTATATATTATATATTGTGTGTATACACAGTATTATATATAACTCTGTATATAGTGTATATTATATTATATATTATACATTATATATATTGATATATAATATACAATATTATATATACCTCTGTAGTGTATATAGTATATATTAAATATATAACATTACATATATAGCTCTATATATAATATATACAATATTATATATAGTATATAACATTACAATGTATAATATATATCTTATACTAAATATAATATATATAATATTTACATATATATAAAACCAAATCTCTTCATCGTACACCTGAAACTAACACAATATTGTAAATCAACTCTAATAAAAAATTAAAATTAAAAAATTACATGTGTAGGTAGATTATATCTGTGAATTTCACTTCAGAATAATAAAGAGGTCATTTCAAACATCTGTTATAAACAGGGGTTCTGTGCCCACACATGCAAAGCTTCCAGATCTCTCCTTCCACATTCACTACAGGTTCCCTGATGATTAAAACTAGACGTTCTTTGAATCTCACTATTATTTCCACCTGCATAGTCTGTGATTGTTTCTTTGTGGGGGATTAGGTTGAGTAATGGAAACCAAGTAGCTACTTGCCTTCTCAGTGAATTTCTTTTGGATTCAGGTGGACGTGAGAGCTAGACACTTGTGTTTATAGAAGATACACAGGAGGATGGGGGTGGTATTTTGGAAAAGCGGATAAAAGTTCAAAGTAATAAACTGAAGAATATCCAATGCTGGTTGGATCCCTGGCCTGACACAGTGGATTAAAAGGATCCGGCATTGCCTCAGTTGTGCTGGAGGTTGCAGCTGTGGCTGGGACTCAATCCCTGGTCTGGGAACTTCCACATGCCATTAAAAAAAAAAAAAAAAAAAAAAGGAGTTCCCGTCGTGGCTCAGTGGTTAACGAATCCAACTAAGAACCATGAGGTTGCGGGTTCGATTCCTGGCCTCGCTCAGTGGGTTAAGGATCCGGCGTTGCCGTGAGCTGTGGTGTAGGTCACAGACGTGGCTCGGATCCCACGTGGCTGTGGCTGTGGCGAAGGCCGGCGGCTACAGCTCTGATTAGACCCCTAGCCTGGGAACCTCCATATACCGCGGGTGCGGCCCTAGATAAGGCAAAAAGACAAAAAAAACCTGAACTACCCAAAAGAAAATAGAAAGCAGTCATGGCAGAAGAAATGCCCAAAGACAAACACTGGTCACCCCACTCCTGAAGGTTTGACACCAGCCCTCTCAGGGACACGCCTGTGACCTCATCATCCCAGTTACTTTCAGTTGCTCATCTATCATTTATAGTCTGCGGAGTTCCCCCTGCATCCCACGATATCTAAATCACTCATGATTGATAAACGAGAGACAGGGACATTCCGAGTGGTGAGGTAAGAGGCAGTTACCGCCACGGGCCCCAGCTCAGGCTCTGAGCTTCCCAGTGTGCACGCGGTGGGGCTGTGATTCTAGAAGCCTATAGGGTTCCGGGAGGTACAGGTGAAGGCCCGTGGCAGGAAGCATGAGCCCTTTACTGGGACGTTCTCAGGGGGGAGAGTCTGAAGATGCACTTGGGAGGAGACAAGAAGAAAATCCAGGCTGGGGACAACTGTGACACTAGGAGGAAAATAAAAAGTCGTGGGAAGGTCACATGCCTAGTGCATTTTAGGTGAACTTTTTCACACTTTATAGTGGGGAGCAGACTCTAAAGGCACCTACAAGGACGTGAGCTCGGCAGCCTCACTGCTCACTCTTGAGGATGCTGGTGCTGGCAGTCTACACTGCCTGGAAGCAGACCACACCCCACAGCCCTTCTCACAAGCTTCTTTTTCTTTTTAGAGCCACACCCAAAGCATATGGAAGTTCCCCGGCTAGAGGTTGAATTGCAGCTGCAGCTGCTGGCCTACCCCAAAGCCACAGCAACGAAGGATATGAGCTGCGTCTGCGACCTGCACCACAGCTCATGGCGATACCAGATCACCAGCCCACTGGGCAAGGCCAGGGATCGAACCCACATCCTGTGGATACTACTCAGGTTTTTAACCTGTTGAGCCACAGCAGGAACTCCCCCTTTTCACACGTTTTGAGACCATGGACTCTTTTGAGAATCTGATGATAGTTTTGACCCTTGCTCTCCAGACCAAAGTTTGCACCTGATTTCAGAGGGTTTCTGACTTGAAGGCCACACCTGTCAACCTCAAGAAGAGAACCCTGAATTCACATAGAACAGCCACCAGTTTTTATGTTCTAAAAGAGGATTTGGAGAACTTTTTATGTAAAGGGCCAGGGAGTAAATATTTCAGGCTTTGTGCCTGAAACAGAGTTTGCCACTTCTGTTCTTAGGAGAAAGGAGAATAGAGACTTTGATTGCACAAATAAGGGTTTTAAGTGATTGCAAGATAATCACATTCTAATACTGAACTGCTATTTGTAGGAAAGAACAAACTTGGCCCCCAGGCTGGCAGTTTGGCAGCTATTGTCTTATCCAAACATCAGAGTGAATTCTCCTCTTACGGAGCCTGACAGAAAAATCCCTGCAGAGACCCGGGAGTAACATCAGCTCAGAATAACAGAGTTAAGCTCTCTTGTTTCAATGCTGTCTTTTTACAGGCCACTCAAGGCTGGCCTCCAAATGCCTACATTGAACTAGGCGCCTTGATCTTGACTTTGTGGTGACGAGAAGTGAAAGAAGGCTCAGACAACACGTGTTCAACATACTAAATTTTTAAGTCCATATTAGAGAAGCTGACATTAAACAGTAAGGTGGATAAAGCCAGCCGAACACACAGATTTTAAAGAAAATCATCTGGGCTTATATTGTATCAGCAAGACATTGTGAAGATCTCTTTGCTTATAAAATACAGAAAGGCGTGAAGTAGCTACATCTTTTTTTTTTTTTTTTTTTTGCCTTTTCTAGGGCCGCACCTGCGGCATGTGGAGGGTCCCAGGCTAGGGGTCTAACAGGAGCTGTAACAGGCGGCCTTCGCCACAGCCACAGCAACACCAGATCCAAGCCGCGTCTGCAACCTACACCACAGCTCACGGCAACGCCGGATCCTTAACCCGCTGAACGAGGCCAGGGATCGAACCCGCAACCTCATGGTTCCTAGTCGGATTCATTAACCACCGAGCCACGACAGAAACCCCAGTAGCTACATCTTTATCTCTGAGTCTGGAGGGGCTATTCATGAAGACAGAGCTGGGAGAAGAGACCGCCCAAGCAAAGGTGTCCTAGAACGTGACAGCCCGGAGCCAAAACAGGTTGAAGTGAACGTGAATAAGCACTGATATGGGGCAAATCTAACTTAAAGATGAGAACCAGGTGATGAAGCTGTTTCAGACCTGACCAAACCTCGGGAAAATAGGGGTCCAGGAAGTCCAAGACTGACGACGAGTAGGCAGTGAGAGTGAGCAGGTGCGGACACAGGGGAGCCCAAGAGACGATCAAGGGACCTAAGCCCCCAAACCCCAAATGGGTTAAAGACAGAAGGAGCAAGAGGGATGAGAGTGTGCAGAGTGAGGCTGGGAAGAAGCCTGCTCCAGCCTGGCTACTCGCTTCTTCCTTCCAAAGCGCAGGATACGGACAGCGGCCTCGGAACCCGCAGAGGAGAGCGCCATCTGGTGGCGTCTGGAGTACGTTCTCCGAGGCAGCAGGGAGAGGGACCTGCAGTCAAGTCGTCACTTAAGACGTGAGAGGAGCGGCCGGTTAGCTCAGCTGATGAGAGCGTGGTGCTAACAAAAAGACGGTGAGATGCAGCATGTACCGTCATTTACACTTAGTTCTGCCATCAGGCGACAGATGCGTTCCTTCCTAAAAACCACAGAGTTACGCAAAATCACACAATAAAACCACAGGGATTCTGGGAAAAAATAAGTTGGCATCCAGCCGTCAAAACCTTCATCAGTGGAGTTCCCGTCGTGGCGCAGTGGTTAACGAATCCGACTAGGAACCGTGAGGTTGCGGGTTCAATCCCTGGCCTCACTCAGTGGGTTAAGGATCCGGCGTAGCCGTGAGCTGTGGTGAAAGTTGCAGACGCGGCTCGGACCCCGCGTTGCTGTGGCTGTGGCGAAGGCCGGCGGCCACAGCTCCTGTTAGACCCCTAGCCTGGGAAACTCCATATGCCGCGGGTGCGGCCCTAAAATGACAAAAGGCAAAAAAAAAAAACCTTCATCAGTGGCGCCTAAAAAACCCAGTAAATCAAAGCACCATTTTATACATCTTCCCCAGTTAAGAAAAACATAATCACTGCAATAAATATCCCTTTACTTGGAAAAAGACCTGAGGGCTGCCTCTCGGGAGCTCCTGTGAATGGCTGGACGGAGGCGTCCTCTGGTATGGAAGTTGCACACCAGCTGGAGACGGGAGTCGGCTCAAACCACACGCGGGAGATGGGGGTCAGCAGGAAATGTCTGGGTACACTTCAGCTAGATACAGGTTTTCTTCATTTAAACTTAAGAAATGGCACAGGAGTTCCCCTCGTGGCTCAGCGCTTAACGAATCCGACTAGGAACCATGAGGTTGTGTGTTCGAACCCTGGCCTCGCTCAGTGGGTTAAGGATCCGGCGTTGCCGTGAGCTGGGGTGTAGGTCGCAGACGCGGCTCGGATCCCGCGTGGCTGTGGCTGTGGCTGTGGCGAAGGCCGGCGGCTACAGCTCCTGTTAGACCCCTAGCCTGGGAACCTCCATATGCCGCGGGTGCGGCCCTAGATAAGAAAAAAGACCAAAAAAAAAGAAAAGAAAAGAAATGGCACAGACGTAAATGTGCATTTCATGTTCACTAATGCCTTAATGTTTCCCGGCGAATCCGTCATCTTCCCTAATACAGCCATACTGTTCCTGAGTGTGTCCACCAGGTAGGAACAAATCTGTTACCGCAAAACAAGCGTTATCACAGAACGGACTGCGCTGTCACTCAAGGCTAACAGTTCAAAGGAGAGTAGAAAAGCTGCGGGGTCTGAGTGGAACCTTCCCGTCCACACCTGTGTGGGAGCGTTTGGAGAAACCCACCGGACTGGCTCGGGAGCCAGCCGTAGGGACTGGGGCAGACTCGGGTCCCAGGGGAGGTGGGGGGACCGTGTCGGGTCCAGCAGCCTCAGGCTGTTCCTGTTTCAGCCAAAAACTGAACAACGCTGGTGACACAGAAGAGTCACCTGGGAAGCCTCGAGCCCACGAAGCCCGGGCTTGCCACTGGCCAACTGAATGGAAACTCTTAGTGGTGGGCCTCGGGCGACTGTATGTGAATTTTGTACACACCCAAATTTAAGCATCACCGGTCTAAAGAAGTGGCTCTATGACTTGGCCGTTTTGGAATCACTGGGGGACTTTAAAAAAAAAAATCCAGGTGCCCAGGTCCCATCGGAGAGGTGATTTGGTTGGTCTGGGGTGTGACTTGGGCACCCCCGGTTGTGAACTCGCTCCAGGTGATTTCCTGCTGAAGAAGGTCTGATCACCCAGTCCTGCGGTTGCAATCCTGTCTGCGCCTTGGAAATTCGCAGGGTTCTTTAAAACTCTAGTGACTCGAAAATTAGACACGGAACTACCAGAGGACATAGGACACCTCAATTTATATATATATAAAGGATTGAAAGCAGGAACGCAAACAGACATTTGCACACCCACATTCAGGGCAGCCTCCTTCATGATGGCCAACAGGTGGAAAGCAACCCGATGTCCACTGACAGATGAAGAGATAGCGAAAGCTGGTACATCTGGACAATGGACTAGGATTCAGGCTTCAAAAGGAAGGAAATCCTGGAGTTCTCACTGTGGCACAGAGGGTTAAGGATCTGGCATTGCTGCAGCTGTGACGTAAGTGGCAGCTGGGGATCAGATATGATCCCTGGTCCGGGAACTCCCAAACGCTACAGGCGCAGAGAAAGAAAAAAAAAAAAAAAGGAAGGAAATCCTGGCACATGTTTCAACATGCCTGAACCTTGAAGACATTATGCTGAGTGAAATATACCGCTTCCAAAAGGACAAACGCTGTGTGATTCCACTTACATGAGGTCCTCAGAGTAGCCAAACTCAGAGTGACAGAAAATAGAATTGAGGTTGCCAGGGGTTGGGGGGCAACGGGAAGCGATGATTTAATAGGTTCAGAGTTTCTGTTTCAGATGATCAGAAATTTCTAGAGGTGGAAAATTGGTGATGGTTACACAACGAAGAGAATGTCTTTTTTTTGTGTGTGTCTTTTTGCCTTATTTGGGCCACACCCGCGGCATATGGAGGTTCCCAGGCTAGGGGTCTAACAGGAGCTGTAGCCGCCGGCCTACACCACAGCCACAGCAATGTGGGATCTGAGCCAGGTCTGCAGCCTACACCACAGCTCACGGCAACGCCGGATCCTTAACCCACTGAGCGAGGCCAGGGATCGAACCCGCAACCCCATGGTTCCTAGTCAGACTCGTTAACCACCCACCGAGCCACGACGGGAACTCCAAAGAGAATGTCTTTAACGCTACTAAACTGTATACCTAAAGTGGCCAGAATGTTGCATTTTTCATCCTATCATAATCAGAAAATGAAAATTAAGAGGAAACTAGCTCCACTGCTAACCGAGTCTGCCTCCCGGAAACGCAGTTCGGTGCGTCTGGCAGCACCAGGAAAGCACAATTTCTCGCTGCATGCAGGTGCTTTGAAGCAAGTGGTCCTGAGGCCACGCTTTGAGAAACCCCGGTCTAAAGGGTCCCCTCCAACTCCAAAGCCCCCGATTCTCTTAGAGGCAGAGGGCTGGGAAGCAATTCGGAGTATTGGGTTTTTATTACTGAGGCCAACTTGTGCTAAGGGCTCTGAGCGGTAACAGAAACAGCACGATCAATGCTCCCGCCAAACACGGTTAATTAAGATAATGAGACCAGAGGGAGAGGGGTCAGCAGCCCTTCCATCTGAGCTGAATTCGTGTAGCTTTAATCCCGGCCGTCAGCAGGGCGGGTTCCCTTTCTGGACTTAACTGCCTGCATGGCAGAGCCCCGGGCCTCCATGTGGGTGAGTCAAGGTGGTGGTATCACCACAGGAAATGCGGAAGCCTGCACTCAGGGGCACCCCTGTTACCTGGACACCGCAGTTAGCCCGAGGCCGGGCCTGCTCCCGTGCTAATTGAATGCTGGATCTTTAACAAACACCGCTCACCGGGGGCTCTGTGGCAGGACGCCGGATTCCGAGCTTGGTGCCAGGCTGCAGATGGAAGACTCCTCTTGGCAGGTGCAGGCGGCCGGAGCGCTGGGCAAGGAGAATCAATGTCTTGAGAAAAGCAGTGAGTTCATTTCCAAATGGAGGCCTGGGCAAGCTTCTTCAAAGTCAACACAGCAATAAAAATCCTGGACTGGGTCCAAATGCCAGTTACGTTCAAGTTCAGCCTTGGGAACAGGCTCAAGGCCAGTGGACAGGGTGATACTCCCAAGATAACAGACCACACTGAAATGAGCCAGCACGTGAGCGCTCTGAAGTCTGCGAGGTCGCCAGGGTCAGAGTCCTTCCAGCCTAGCGTTCTGCCTCTGACGAGTATTCCAAGGAAACACATGGAGGACGGCGTGGCCATGAACCCCAGCGTCTGCTCCCCAGCTACAACTCCGGCTACCCTCATAAACCGCCGTGACTTCGAGGCCCTCCCCGAGTGACGGACCTCTTTTGCATGCAACACCCCCTCTTCTCAGGGTGACCAGCTGCCGTGTTTAGAATCTGTGCCCATTCTCGGGTAGCTCTTCCCAGGCCGAGGCTCCCACATTTCGCCAGTCACTGCCAGATGTTGGGGGGGGAGCAGGGTCCCTGCCTGCAAGGGTCTTGTGGTCTGTAGGACACTCTAGAGCAGTGACAGCCCAGGTCATGTCCCAGAGCAGCAGCGGCAGCACCGCCTGGGGCCCTACCTCAGCCTTGCCGAATCAGAAGCGCGGGGGCTGGGGCCCGGCAGGCTGTCGCATTAAGCCTGCTGGGTGACTCCGATGCGTGCTCACCACCCGAGACCCATGGGGCTCCAGTCTGCACGGAGGAAAAAAGTGATCCTCCTAATAACCACGGTCCCTCAGAGTGTGTACCTCCGCCTCTACGCCCACCCCGCAGAGCACTGAACTTCCTCCCAGGCTTCGGTAGGTGCTGTGGTTTGCCCATCACACACGAGGACACTAGGGCCCAGAGAAGTTAAGGAATTTAGGAGAGACCACACAGCTCTGTCTACCCAGTATCTCTGGTGTGGCTGCACAGGTGGGGGTTAGCCCACTTCTCGGTCATCATCTGCTGATCTGCGGTCACTTCCCCTTGGCCACAAAGGGCGTGGCCCCCGGCCCCCAAGGGCAAGGCCAGCCTCTTAGCCCCTCCCCCTCCAGCTTCCACGTGCAGGTCCACCTGGCCCCACCCTCTCCCGAACCGATTTGGCTCCTCTGCAACGCTGAGTTCTCTCTATTCTCTTAGAATCTCCCCCTTTCTAGGGCCTTGGGCTTCCTCCCACTGCACTGATGCTTGCGGCCTCTCAAGTCCCCTCAAACCTTCCCTGCCCTTTAAATGCATCTGCCGGAGTTCACTTCATGGCTCAGTGGTTAATGAATCCAACTAAGAACCATGAGGTTGAGGGTTCAATCCCTGGCCTTGCTCAGTGGGTTAAGGATCCAGCATTGCCGTGAGCTGTGGTGTAGGTTGCAGACGCGGCTTAGACCCTGCGTTGCTGTGGCTGTGGCGAAGGCCGGCAGCTACAGCTCCTGTTAGACCCCTAGCCTGGGAACCTCCATATGCCGCGGGTATGGCTCTAGATAAAGGCAAAAAGACAAAAAAAAAAATGCATCTGCCTCCTTCATCTCTCCACCATTCTCGACCCCATGGACTTTCTCTTCAAACCCACTTTTGACACCTCCAAGCTGGAGACCTCCCGCTCTTCCATCCTATCTGTCTACACCAGCTGCCAGCCCTCTGCAGGCCCGCACCTGACGGCTGTAACTCCATCAGGAAAAACCCTACCACGGTGCCCACACGCACCAATGCACATAATTCAACCATGAGGTGTGCCCCACATGACTTCCTCGTGCCCCGGGGCCCTCTCTCCCCTCCTCAGGACGGACTCCAAACCTGCACCCACTCCTGTCGCCCGCCCAGCCTGGCCCCGGCCCTCTCAGAGGCCGCTGATCTTGCTTCCTAGTTCTAGAACAGGAAGGCCTGGGTCTTGACCTGGCGCACGCTGTGGCCAGCTGGTGACACAGGGTGTCTGGCAGCAGGGCCTCCGGGAGGGCTCGGGGCCTGTCCTGGGGGTGGCAGGGGCTGTGCCCTGCAGAGCGGCTGATCTCTGGCGTCAAGAGTGAGTGGCTGGTGCGACCGCAGAGGGCGGCTCGATTGCGCTCACTGCCGTGCAAAAGGCGCTCCGGCTGGGACAGCTCTCAGCATCTTCCCAGGGCATCATGATTAATACAGCAGCACAGGAGTTCCCGTCGTGGCTCAGTGGTTAACGAATCCGACCAGGAACCATGAGGTTGTGGGTTCGATCCCTGGTCTTGCTCAGTGGGTTAAGGATCCGGCGTTGCCGTGAGCTGTGGTGTGGGTCGCAGACGTGGCTCGGATCCCGCGTTGCTGTGGCTGTGGCGAAGGCCGGCGGCTACAGCTCCTGTTAGACCCCTAGCCTGGGAACCTCCATATGCGGTGGGTGCAGCTCTAGATAAAGGCAAAAGGACAAAAAAAAAAAAAAAATACAGCAGCACAGCCTGGGGACCAGTGATGAGCCTCTGCAGAGGAAGCCGGATGTCAGCACACGGGCTGCGACCTCAGGAGGTGGTTCACTGGCTTGCCGGTGCCCAGCGCAGTGTGGGGGGGTCTCACCGGAATCCGTCTGCTTCTCTCCGTGTGCATGAGGCCTCGATACCGAGCACGCCTGCCAAGCCTAGCCCACCGAGACACTTGCCTTTCGCATGTCGTGGGCGAGGGTGGGAGATATCGTGGGAAACTCGGATCGAATTCCCTGCTGAGCTTCCAGGGTTGCTGGAAGCTGGAAATCCTGACGGGACGGAAGCGAGCTGAGTCCTGTTGGACCCGTTGTTCCCGAAGCTTCGCTGAGGCACGGGGCCTCCCACTGCCTTTCTGCAGAGCTACGGCCCGCTGGCCACATCTCTTCCAGGAACTGGTCCTCAAGCGCCGTCAGGCTCCCCGGTTTGTAGTTTATTTTGCAATAATCCGCTGAATGAATGAATCTGTTTCCTCCAGCCTCTGGGTCCTCCTCCGTCTTCATGGCCCGCCGGTCTGGCTGCTGGGGTGCTGAGGGCTGCTCTGTGTGCTGGGTCCCTCAGACAGGCTGGCCTCGGGGGAGCCTGGATCACAGCAGCCCCATCTCACTGCTCCGTCCCCCCACCAGCACCTGGGAGCGGCTATCTGTGCCTATGACCCCGTCAGCTTCTGGAAGGGAGCTGGCCCTTCCTTCTCGCTCACCCGGACCAACCTGGAATACCCTTTTGGGGGCATCTGTATCATTTCCTCCAAATTCAGAGCACTCGGGGCTGCAGGCTTTCTGATCAAACACTGCGCGGCAGTCATCGTTGCTTCTTTCCATCTTCACCTCCAGGTGGGTGAGGTCAGACCGGCTGCCCCAATCCCCACTGCAGAAGAAGCCTCGTGCACAGCCACGCAGTTGGTGGCCAACTCTGCGACATTCACCTCAAGGACACCACCACCACCTCCCTGGCCCCCGTTTCCTGTCCCAGCCGCTGCAGTGACGTCCCCTCTTTCACCAATTCCCCCACAGCAAGTCTTACCTGGACACCCCCGCCTCTCGCTCAGCTCCAGGAGGGGGCTGGTGGAGCACAGCTCTGATCAGAAGCCCTCACTGGCTCCCGCTAGCCCGAAAGTTCCAAGCCTTCAGGGCGGAAGGCTCCGGGGCTCCACTGTGGACATACTCCAGTCCTGGAACAGGCTGATCAGAGAGACCCCCTTCTCACCGGGACCCTCTCATTTGACAGAGGGGGAAACTCCGGACGACCTCCCTCCCAGCTCCTCCCCAGTCTTCCTGCGCCCCAGGGGTAACTCGTCTTCTCCCCACCTTCTCTGAGCACGGCCCGCACCCAGGTCCTCTGCTTGGGCTGATCCTCAGGACCCATCTCACCTGCTCATCCAGCTGCGACTCACCCCTCCCAGGCCGCCCCGGGCGCCAGCTCTTCCGCGAAAGAGTTCTCGTGTGTCTACAGGCATCCTCTCCCTTGTCCTGGCTCTGTGTATGTTTTTCTTTTTTGTCTTTTTGCCTTATCTAGGGCCGCACCCGCGGCATACGGAGGTTCCCAGGCTAGGGGTCTAACAGGAGCTGTAGCCGCCGGCCTTCGCCACAGCCACAGCCACGCGGGATCTGAGCCGCGTCTGCAACCCACACCACAGCTCACGGCAACGCCGGATCCTTAACCCACTGAGCAAGGCCAGGGATCGAACCCGCAACCTCATGGTTCCTAGTTGGATTCGTTAACCACTGAGCCACGACGGGAACTCGCTGTGTGTGTTCTCCCCCCAGGCTGTTCATCCCCCGAGGGCGCACAGCACCTTGGAGGCCCCCAGTGATATGTTTCCCATTAACACTCTGAAGGAGGGCAGTTTTTGTCAGGAGTACGTACCTCCAGTCCTGACACAAGGGGCTTCTAGGATGTTATTACTCTAGAGGCACAGAGTCCCTGATTGTTTACAGGCTTCCGTTCCTGAGAGCATGGGGACCTCCTCACAGCGATGGTGGTGGCCAGCGTTTCTCCAGTGAGCCCAGAAAAGGGGCTTTTGCTTTCCTAGGGGAGAAGCAGAGAGCTAACTAAGAGGGAGACACAGAAGACATGGCATAGATGTTTTTCTATGTCTTACAGCGATTTTCTCTGTGGAGGAATTTTAAACTTCAGGTGCGTCCCTAAGTGGGATTTTAACGGGAAACGATCGAGACGCTTGTGTAAATCGAGCCACGTGGAATAGCAGAGCTGAAAGGATCTGGAGGAACCTCAAGTCCAGCCTCTGGGCCAGTCCCTCAGGGGGCACTTTTTTCCTTCTCACCGCCCCCAGGGCGGGGGGCATGATGCTTTCATAATCCACTCCATCTTTTTTCAGTCACGGTGCTGGCAAAGTGCCACCTTTGGAAGTCCCTTCTATGACATTTCTGTGGTCATTTGGTTACAGGGACCCACACACAGGATGAGGAGAGCTTGTGGGTTTCCAGGGCAAAAGCCAGCTTTGTCATCAGAGGTTGACGTTTCTCAGCAGTAGGACCAGGTAAATTACGGCTGAGGGAGGAGACACTGAGTAATCACTGGGGCTCAGATATAGGACGAGATGGGTCTTGAAAGTTAAGGATGACGTATAGAGCTTTTCTCCACTGTATAGATGATAAAACTGCTGCTCAGAGGTTAAAACACACTTGCCTAAGGTCACGCATCTGTCACACTGGGGAGCCAGGATGTGAATCCAGCTGCAAACGTAGCTGTCATCTTGATCTTACAAAAAAAGAATACAATCAAGATGTGGACATTGCAAAACTGATAAGGAGCCTCCACGGATGATCTGCAAGCGAATCACCTGGAGATTTTGCTGAAATGCAGATTCCGATTCAGCGGGGTTGGGTCTGGGGAAGGACCTGAGGTTCTGTATTGCTAACAAGCCCCCAGGTGGTACTGACACTGCTGGTTTGGTGACCACGATTTAAGCATTAAGGACTTACGAGAGCTGTCATGGGTCTTCCTGCTCAGTTATGACCGGGATGCTTCATGAGCGCTTTGGAGAAGGGGGGCCACACATCTAACCCCAACTCTTATCAGTCCTGAAGATTGAAGCATCCGATAGCTGCTCCAAGAGGGTTATCGAGTATCCTGAGCTGGGCAGGTCACATCCTTTCACTGGGAGCTAAGGAAACAGAGCTCCAGTATCATTTCTCCGGCTCCAGGACAGGCACTTCTCCTGGACACCAGCAGGGGGCGCACAAAAGGCGGAGACCAAGGCAAGAGGCTGCAGCGGGGGCCACTGCAGAGTCTGGGCAGAAGCGGATGGAGGCCACCAGGAGCTCTGGGATGAGCCCTGCTGAGAAGTTCCTATTGCTTGCTTACGTTTAGAGAGCACGCAGGTGCTCCTGGCAGGCTGGCTGATCCTAAAGTACAGGGAAAGCAAACCACTGCCGAATTTCAAAAAAATAAAATAAAATACTGTGAGGGCTTCCCTGCCAGACACCTCAGGAGGAATTATCCACCTCCCACTCTCACACGCCTTTGGAGGATCTGAATCTGTTTTGCATTGTACACAATTTAGGGTTTTTTTTAGAAAGGTCAAAATGACAGCTAAGTTGGTAGCTGGATTCAAATCCTAGCTCCCTGATTGAATAAAACGCCTGACCTGGAACCAGAGCTTTCCCTCTCTGAGTTACCATCTCTGCAGTCACGACAGTGACAGCGGCTACTTCCCCAAAAAGCACCCGGAGCGGCCTTTTTTTTTTTTTTGTCTTTTCAGGGCCCCACCCGCGGCATATGGAGGTTCCCAGGCTAGGGGTCTAACAGGACCCCTAGGCCGCCGGCCTACACTGCAGCCACAGCAATGCAGGATCCGAGCCGCGTCTGTGACCTACACCAAAGCTCACGGCAACGCCAGATCGTTAACCCACTGAGCAAGGCCGGGGATCGAACCCGCAACCTCGTGGTTCCTAGTCGGATTCGTTCACCACTGAGCCACGACGGGAACTCCCAGACGGGCTTTTTGAGGATACGCCAGTCCCTGAACTGAGACCACAGTTATTGATGCATAGGGTTCTAATATTTCTTGCTGCTTAAGTAGACAGACATCCTTTATCGGACTGCACTTCATCAGAAACGTATTCCTTTGGGAAACCACTGAAGGGGAACAGTGAGAGAACAGAAACAAGTTTCTCAATATGCTGGGGTGATCTGGTATTTCTCTTTAGGGAGTTCCTGAGCAGTTACGTATCGTCTTTCATATCTTCAGGTGGCATTCCCCACCAGCCCCACCCAGACCAAAATGACAAAAACAGCAGCATCCAGAGGCACTGATGGTCTGAAGACAGATGTTGAAAACCCAAACGGCTGTGGTACGAAACGGGTTCTCTTTGGTCTGCTTGTTATAAACTTCTTCAGCACATAATTTCAAAGTCTCTGAGTGAAAGAAGTAATTCCACCCAAGCGCTTATTAACAACTACCCACTAGCATGAGGTGTCTGAAATCCCTGGGAAAAGATAACCCAGCAAGGACTCGAACACCTCGCCCTGTCGTTCAGTTCAGGCAGCACCAAGATTCGCAATGAGAAAACTGACATCTGAGATGCTGACTGCCTCCTTGATGCAACTCAGCCAAAGGCGGTGCGATCACGGACAAAGCAAATTACCAGGTACGATGGGCAGCTGCAAGATCGGGGGGGGGGGGGGGGGCAGCACAGAAAGCTGCTAAGTCTGGCATCACAAGCCCTGAGAGTAATGATGCAGACAATCTGCTAAGAGCAGCAAAAATCATTTGGATTGTGATGTAAATTGGAAGCAGTAGGGGGTCGGCATGGGGAAGACAAACCGTATTAAATTATGATCCGCTGGGCACAGAGAATAGACATGTGAAGACAGATTACAAAACACTTGAGAACTGTCCTGGGAAGGATCCGCAGTCTGCACTGGGTCCTTCTGCGGCTGGTGGGGACAGCCTACCCACCCCCCAACCCCTGACCCCGGTAAGAGGCATTCCTGGCAGAGGTCAAGGAAGGTGAGTGGAGGGAACCCAGGCCCAAGGGTCTGCTATGATCCAATTGGCTCATAAATCTAAGAATAAGTTCAAGGTGGGAGCTGGAGGAACTGAGGCTGGAGGCGACACCCTGAGGTCAGATCAAGGAGGAGCTTGCAGCAGTTCTGCTGCAGAGGGAGCTCCTGGGGGGTTTGAGAACTGCCTGCCGCTGTAGGAAACTCAAATCGCTCCCTCAGACGCATTCAAGCTGAAATGCCCAGGAATAGTGCTTAACCCACAGAGGTGACGTGCTTCGCAGTGCCAGACGCACGGCTGAATTTCAATCAAGGATCATTTGCCAAGTGCCTGCCATGTGCCGGACACCAAGGCTGGTTCCGAGGACCCCTGGCACAGCCCGGCCTCGGGGACTGGGGCCAAGACACCTCCACCCAGCTGGGCAATCAGGGTGTGCAAGCTTCCGGAGACATTCAGGCAAGGAGCAGCTGGGACAAAGGACGAACTCCTTACTTTGCCTGAGGACCCAGGGAGGGGCCGGTCAGTAAAGGAGGCTTTGTACAAGGCGCTCTTTGAGATGATGCTTCCTCAAAAAATGTAGAGGATTCCTCCACACAGAGCACTGTGGGCAGAAGTGAATAAGTATAAGGAGAGAAAGGCACGCAAAATGGGAACCTCATGTGACATCAGTGGCGGGGGTGTGCGCGATGGGGACGACAGTGGCAGGAGGCTGGGTGCAAGGAACTGGAACTGCCTGGGGAAGGGCGAAGCCAGCACCTTCGCTTATTATTTTCTTTCTTTTTCTTCTGCCTTTTTTTTTTTTTTTTTTTTGCTTTTGAGGGCCGCACCCACAGCATATGGAGGTTCCCAGGCTAGGGCTCAAATCGGAGCTGCAACCACAGCCACAGCAACCCAGAATCCAAGCTGTGGCTGTGCCCTACACCACAGCTCACTGCAACGCCAGATCCTTAACCCAGCAGGAATCGAACCCACATCCTCATGGAAACTAGACACGTTGGTAACCCACTGAGCCACGACGGGAACTCCCCCGTGCTTATTCTGAGTTCCACAATTTCCTTAGGCTTTCACCCTCTGCCTCGCCTGGTCCCTGACTGCTGTTTCTAAAGGCAGCTGAAGACGGAAGCCGCCCTGCCTTTTCCAGCCCACATGGGCTGTCTCCTTGGAACTGGCAGACGATGTCCCATAATTTTACACCTCATTGCTGTCTAGTTGTTTCACAGGTATTTTTTTTCTCTCCCCCTCGAACCCGGAAGCTTCTGAAGGGCAGAAAGAATTGCCTCCAAGCCGGAGTTGTTCCCAGAGAACTGAGCGCACCGTAGGTGCTCGCTCACACATGGGGCAGGGTGCTGCAAAACCAGCCCTGGGAATTCTGGAAGCTTGCGACCTGACCGAAGATCCGAATCTGCTTTCTGCATTCTTTCCCACAAAACGAAACAGAAAACAAACAGATGGCTCCAGCAACCGTACATTCCAGAGTTTTCCTGCTCTCCGAGCCTGAGTCTCAGCACGAATAGACAAACAGACCTATTTTGATTTCGACACTCAGCAACGCCAAACTTGCCGAGGCAGGGAAAACAACAAAGACTACAACACCGTGTCCTCCGAAGCCTTCGCTCCTTAGGAGCAAACCCAGAAAGCGGGCAGGGATGGTGCTGCTTTCAGACAACGGCATCTAAAAACTTCTTGCTTTGCTCAGAGACATAAAGCCAGAAGCCGTGATCCTGTGACACCGTTTAGGATGGAGGTACCAGTCAGGCTGACATGCACGGGTGTGGCTGTCTGTTAAAATATGCTCAGGAATTAGCTGTGGCCTGGGTCCCTCCTCTGGGGACCCCCTGGAACCTCCCCGCAATCCGGCAACTAAGGGACTAGCCTCGAGCCCCACAGACCTTCTCCCAGGGCCCTGCCCGAGGGCTTCCCTTCTGACAGGCTGGGCCTGGCACACTGGGAATCTGCTGGCCACTGTCTTCTGTCCCCAAGCACGAAGGTGATCGTGAGTCACAGTGTCCGGGAGATCTGGGACAGATCTGTCAATGCTCAGCCTGGCTGAGTCTATGCAGGAAAAATGATCAAATAGCAGCCACTGGGCAGCTCTGCAGCACCAGTGTGTACTCACTAATGCCCGATTCCGGCCCCGGCCAGGTGCCAGGCACTCAGAGCCCCGCACTGACTGGGTCAGGTTCGGCAGCAGTCCCTACTGAGGGACACTGGGCCAGCTGCTCGGTGGCGGATCGCCAGGCTGCACAGGTGTTCCACACACTAGGTGACAACACAGCTGACAACGGCAAGGAGAGCTCCCACCCCAAAGGTGACCTCAGCCGACTTCCCGAAACCCACCCCCACCCCTTAAAAATGTCTTCCAATTGTGGTTTTCCAGGAGCGTTGCTACCATGCTCTGTTCTTCACAGGCAGATTTTTAATAAGATAGGTAAGTCAATATTTACCGTGGAGGCTCTGCCAGGCTGCTCTACCTGGTCCGATGGGCGGAGGGAAAAGGGGTTGGCGGGAGGGGGACGTCCAAGGCCTTTTGTTGAGCGGCTCTGCCACTTTCTGGGATTCCCAGGGCCCTGAGGACGGTGGCTGTCTCCCTTTTCCAAGGACGATACTTAAGCCACCTGCCCATTCCCGAGGTGGAGACAAAAGCGCAAATGAGCAAGTCCGACAACACTGTTCCAAGGTGGAGATGCAAGTGGTTTTTCACCGCCAAGGTTTCCTCGTGTCCTGCCTGCAAGGCATCCACGCGCTGCTGACCTCCCACCCCGCGCCCCACCCCGAGAGGCTGCAGGAGCGGTGGAGGGGCTGGGCGCCTCGGGCGCGGGAAGAGAGCTGGAAACAGCCCAGGACGCCCCTGGAGGGGAAAAGGCAGCCGACGGTCACAGGCAGACGGTCCCCGCCCCGTGCCTGCCGCGGGGTGGGCACCAGCCCTCGCTGGCCCTGGTCCGCGGCAGGGCGCTCACCTGGTGCGGGGGGAGTCTCCGCGCCGCGCGCGCCCCCCAGCTCGCTCCTCCCCGCCGATGAAGCAACTCCCTCGGCCGCCCCCGGAAGCCCCCGCCGGCACCGCCCCCAAAAAGGCTCCGCCCACCTGACCGGCCACGCCCCCAGAAGGCTCCGCCCACCGGACCGGCC
>PVHT020000067.1:1491572-1507351 GCA_004024745.2 Catagonus wagneri | reverse complement strand
AGGCTCTGCCCACCGGACAGGCCCAGCCCCCAGAAGGCTCTGTCCACCGGACCGCCCCTGCCCTGCCCCGCCCCCAGAAGGCTCCGCCCACCGGACCGCCTCGGCCCCGCCCCGAAGCCCGGGTAACCCCTTCTTTGCCGCGAGCGGAGCTGCTACCTCCTCCTCCAACGCTGAGGCTCCCCTGAGACGCCCCGGAAACCCTGCAGTTGGGGAAATGGGGAAAGTGTCCATCTGACAAGGAATTCGGGGACCCGTGGGCTTGGGGATCCAGAGGCCGCGGCGCGGGTGCTGGGTGCGTGGGGCACCCTGGATCCCAGGCTCCTGGCAGCCAGGGCCTGGAAAGGGGGACAGAGCTTGCAACCTCTATAATGTAGACTCCTCAAATGTCCCTCGAGGTCATCCAGCATTTCCTTCCCTTCCTCTCCCCACCAGGCCGAGGAGGAAGCCCAGGCCTGAGGACCTGGCGTAAAAGTCCCAAGGCTCAGCCAGAAGCTGGCGGAAGAGGAGCCCGGCCCCCGCTCTGAGTCACACAGCAGCGCTCCTTCCCCCACATGCCAAACCTCAAGCTAAAATCCAGGCAAGTTTATAGATTACAGTCCGCAAGTGCAAGCAGGCATAGCTGGGAGCTGGTGTGGTCTGAGGGTGCAAGGCTGCATTTGTCTGGAGAATCCAGGCGCAGACAGACCGTTTCTGACCTGTGAGCACACGGTGGTCCCACCCTACCATCTCTTCCTTTTTTTTCCCCACCTCCTCCTGTTGCTGGAGTCTGTAGGAAAAGGGGACTTGTCGAAAGAAAGCTGCAGACTCCCCAGAGGCCCGTGCAACCGAAGGGTTAAAGAGTGGTGACCGATCAGAAAGTGGTGGGGGGTTCCTCTGTGGCTCAGCAGGTCAGGGACCCCACAGAGTCACTGCTGTGGCTCAGAGTTCGATCCCTGGCCCCGGAACTGCTACACACCATGGGCTCGGCCAAAAACAAAGCAAAAGAAAGTGGTGGGTTGGCTGTGTGGGGTGAAACCAGTGAGGGACAGACGTGGCCCTGTCTTGAGTAAGACTGGGGGGTGGTGTCCAGAGCTTGAAGGTGGATGCACACCTTCACTGTGTGGGTTGATGAGCCGCCCCCCCCAACCCTCCCCAACGGTGGGAGCTGTGGTGTAATCACAGACCCGCTGACACTCTCCCCCTCTGGCTGGTGGAACTGGCGGCGATAGGATCTGCAAGGTGGGAAAGAGGCCTGTAAAACAAAGCCCGCCACTCAGTTATGGTGCAAAGATCTCATTTCAAAGCCTTCCCTGCTCCCCTCCTTGGCCAGCAGCCTGAAGCGTGAGTGACAAGTAGCTCTGAAGGCGCTGCATGCAGGGAGATGGGGCCGCCTTCCAGCTCAACTCTAAACTCCCTCTCGTGGGGGACTGCGTAGCTGGAGGGGTGCTTACACCCCGGCTGCTGAGGAGCAGGGGTGGGGCAGTCTGCAAGGGCGCCCAGGCAGTGGAGGGCTGAGAGCGGGGGCACCCCCCCGCAGCCAAACCCCAACAGGAAACAATGCCTGGCTGCGGCAGGCCCTACAAGCTGCTTTGTCCTGGAGGCACTGCAAGACCAGACTGGCAGGGGCCTCGAACAGCAGGAGCGACAGTGCTGGGAATGGGTAGAAGACGGGGGACCACTGCGGTCTGTAAGGCTTCGCCGGGGACGACCAAAGCCCCCTCCCCCAGGCCGGCCCCTGGCTCGGTTGCCATTTCCATTCGCCCGGCTGAAGGGACTGAGGTCAAGCCTGGAAGGAACCTTAGACCCTGTCTACCTGGCTGTGACAGATGAGGTCATTGAGGGACGTGCCAGCTAACGTCCGACTGGCCAGGACAGCTTAAGAGTCTTCTCACGTGTAGATCTCCCAGTCGGCTTACATTATCTTTCTCCAGTGAGCCGGGGAGGGGCTGGTGATCAAACGCTTTGCTGCTCAGGGCTGAGGGCTGTCGCTTGCATTTTGTCCACTCCAATCCAGAGTAGTACACAGCCTCGGGGTACCACGAGTTGCTCACAGGCAGAGCCGCCTTGGAGGTTCGTGTCACTCTCCTCTTCAAACTTTCAGTTACTTCTCTATGCACTGAGAATAAAATCCAGTTGCAGTCCAAGGCCCTGGCAGCTTCTCCGGGCTGGCCTCCAGAACCCTCTCCTCTCCGGCCACAGTTTCGCCAGCCTCTTTTCCCTCGCTTAGGGTGCTAACATTCGATGAGCTGCCTCGGATGCTCATTCTGCACAGCTTTGCATGGCTCACCCCTGCCCATCCTTTAGTCTCCCCTCAGATGGTACCTCTTCAAGGAGAAATTTCCTACCCTGTCTCTCTAAATTATGCTCCTCCCGTATCCCGTTCTTTTCTTTATAGCTCTCACCTCAGTGTGCAAATTCATATGGACACTGACATCTTGTATTGGTTCAAGATCAGTCTCCCTTTAATACTTAATAGACCTAAACCACTGCAAGCCTCATGAGCGGAAGAGCTGTGTCTGATCCGTATCACTGCAAATCCAGTATCTGACAGATAACACCCAGTAAGTACTTGCTGGTGAATAGTGAGTGAACGAATGAATGGTAGTCGCACTCTTCATTTTAAACAACAAAATTAGAACTCAATAAACGTGTAAACATAAGCGTTAGTGACTCTTTCTATTTAAAAAGGTAACAACCAAAACAAGAAACAGGAAAATACAAATTCCCAGCTTTATTAGGTACTTCTTACAACTAACCATCCATTCAACAACTGTGTATTAAGGTTCTTCTAAGGGTCTTGTGCTTCTTGCCAGGAATACAGATCTGAATAAGATGTGGTGGCTTCCAGCTCCCATCTTCCAGCATCAAGGAGTTCACAGCCCAGAGGGCAGGGACATGTAAACAGTTACACTATAATTTGATAAATGCTCTAATAGTGTGGGTACCTAGGTCTGCCCAGAAGGCCCCATATCCAGGACCTAATGTCACTGCTGCAATTAAAATGATTTTTTCCTTTTTTTTTTGGTCTTCTTTTTGCCTTTTCTAGGCCCACACCCACAGCAAGTGGAGGTTCCCAGGCTAGGGGTCTAATCAGCCACAGCTACGCCAGATCCGAACCGCATCTGCAACCTACACCACAGCTCACGGCAACGCCGGATTCTTAACCCACTGAGCAAGGCCAGGGATCGAACCCACAACCTCGTGGTTCCTAGTCGGATTCGTTAACCTCTGAGCCACGACGAATTAAAATGATAATACTTTGGTCAGCTGGACTGAGCAGAGAGAGGGCATTCCAGACCAGGGAAGCAGAGGATCTGAGGGGACCGGGAAGGTGACTCCTTTGGACAACTGCCACCGGTTCGGTGCAAATGGAGTGAGACGATGGGGACCAGAGCACAAGGGTTTGTGCACGTAGGCTCTGCCAAGGAGTTTGCATATTGCTGGGGTCACCTGTGGGGACTTGGGAACCACTGGATGGTGTTAGGCCATGGAATGACACACCTTCACATCTGTATATTGGGCCTGTAGCCCCAACAGCAGTGCATAGAGTGAATGAGGTAAGGGATGGGGGGTCTATAGGAAATAAGCCCAGCTAGGAGGCTACTGCTATTGTCCAAGCAAAGATAATAAGACTGTAAATTAGACCAATGGCGTTCATGCATTGCAGCCAGTATATTTTTCTTTTGTCTTTTGTCTTTTTAGGGCCACATGTGCAGCATATGGAGGTTCCCAGGCTAGGGGCCGAATTGGAGCTGTAGCTGCTGGTCTATGCCACAGCCACAGCAACACGGGGTCCGAGCCTCATCTGCAACCTACACCACAACTCACGGCAACGCCGGATCCTTAACCCACTGAGCGAGGCCAGGGATTGAACCCGTATCCTCATGAATACTAGTCAGGTTCGTTAACCACAGAGCCACACCGGGAACTCCAGCCAGTACATTTTTTAGTGCATTTATAAACCGAGCACCGGGCTGCTGGTAGGCAATGCTAGCAACAGCCAATGCTTACTGGGTGTTCACCAGGTGCCTGGCTCAGTTCTGAGCCCCATACAGCCCCGGGCACTGATGTAATCCTCACCACAACCCTGTGAATCAGGCCAATCATCATCCCCATGTTACAAAAGGGGAAACTGAAGGAGAGGAGGTTATATAATTTACAGGTGCTTACACAGCTGGTAAATGACGGAGGATCTGAACCCAGGTCGTTGGGCTTCAGAATCCATGGTCTTAACCATTATCCTATGCTGATAACATGGTAACAAACAAGTTCCGGCCTTGGAGATACAGAGAAGACAGGTTAGAGCAAGGTTTGGATTGCAGAATCAGCAAAACACGGTCCCTGACAAAGAGAGAAAGGTTAGTGTAATTTCACAGGATATTGGCTTTGTAATCGGTAGATGGCTGTACCAGTGGCAAAGTTAGGACATACGGGTTTGAGATAGAAGTAAGCTGGATGGTGAACTTGGGAGGATAGTCTGAGCTCAGTTTAGGGTAAATCGGTGTCGGGCTGTCTATGGGATCTGTAAGTGGGGCCATCCAGCAGATAGTTGAAGTCTAATATCCAAAAGCAGGAGAAATTTTTCCATGGAGACCAAGTGGAGGGGCATCGAGATAGAGATGACAGCTGAAGACACAGGTGAAAACAGTGTCCAGAAGACAGGCAGACTCAAGACCCAGAAAGATTCATAAAAGAAGAGATTGATCAATTTAATTACGTGAAAATAAGACCACTGTGCAGCAAAGATATTATTAAAAGAGTAGAAAAAAAAAAGGCAGGAGACAAAACTGAAGGAGATGTTTGCCAACCCATATATCTGCCAAAGAACAAGTATTCAAATTGTGTGAAGTTGAAAATCAACTGTAATAAAATTTTTAAAAAAACATATGAGGAAGTCATACAAATCAGTAAAAAGGCCAAAAAAATGGCCAAAAGATACAGGTGGACACTTCACAAAAGAGGAAATCCAAGATAACCAGTAAACCAATAAATGGCAAAGGTACCAAATCTCATTAGTAATATGAGAAATGGAAATGAAGGAGTTTCTGTCATGGCTCAGTGGAAACAAATCTGACTAGCACTCATGAGGATGCAGGTCCGATCCCTGGCCTCGCTCAGTGGGGTAAGGATCCAGTGTTGCTGTGAGCTGTGATGTAGGTCGCAGACGTAGCTCAGATCTGAGTTGCTGTGGCTCTGGTGTAGGCCGGCAGCTACAGCTCCAATTCAGCCCCTAGCCTGGGAACCTCCATGTGCCTTGGGTGCAGCCCTAAAAAGACAAAAAAAAAAAAGAAATGCAAATGAAAACTGTATCACATATTACACATACATACTATTGACCACAAGTAAAAAGCCTAACAATAAGAAATGCTGGTGATGGGAGTTCCCTTCGTGGCTCAGTGGTTAGCCGATCCGACTAGGAACCATGAGGTTGCGGGTTTGATCCCTGGCCTTGCTCAGTGGGTTAAGGATCCGGCGTTGCCGTGAGCTGTGGTGTAGGTTGCAGACGCGGCTCGGATCCCGCGTTGCTGTGGCTGTGGCGAAGGCCGGCGGCTACAGCTCCTGTTAGACCCCTAGCCCGGGAACCTCCATATGCCACAGGTACAGCTCTACATAAAGGCAAAAAGACAAAAAAAAAGAAATGTTGGTGACATATGAACCAAGAAAAGTTCTTATACATTGCTGGTGGAAATGAGAATGGGTCCAACCCTTTAGGAAAACTTTGGCAGCATCTTAGGGAGCTGAAGGTTCCCATGCCCTAAGGCCCAGAAATTCCATGCCTATAACGTATCTAACCCCGTATTCCCACATAGCACAACACACACACGAAACTGTTTAAGGAAGCAGTGTTGTCACATGGCCGTGCTGGACAGTTTCCAAATTGGCTCCCAGTGATTCCTACCTCCTGGCATTGCCGCCTTTCTTTAATCCCCTCCTCTTAAGAGTGAGCTGGATCCAGTGCCTTGCTTCTAGCAAACAGTATATGGAAGAGGTGGTGGGAAGCCATTTCTGAGACTGGGTTGTAAAAAAAGCAGGATTTCTACCTTGTTTTATACCTTCTCTCTGGCCTTGTCACTGCTTTTATTTGTTTATTTATTTATTTATTTATTTATTTATTTTTAAAATTTTGGTGTATTTTTAAAAATGTTATTGGAGGATAGTTGACTTACAATATTATGTTATCTGACCGCTTGTTTTCAGGAAGCCAGCCGCCATGTGGCCAGCTGCCCTGCAAAGAGGTCCTCGTGGCAAGGAACAGAGGGAGGCCTCTTGCCAACAGCTAGCGAGGACCTGCAGCCATTAGTCCAATGGTCAGGGAGAAAATAACTCTTGCCGGCTACCACTTGCTGAACTTAGAAGAGAATCCACCCTTAGTCGAGCTTCAAGATGAGACCACAGCCCCAGTCAGCATCTTGACTGCAGCTTCGTGAAAGATCAGATCCAGTCAGGCCATGCCTAAAGCCCTGACTTCCAGAAACTGTGACATAATACATGTTGTTGTTTTAAAACACTAAGCTTTGCAAACTATTGCCTTTGGAATGGATAAGCAATGAGACCTGCTGTATAGCCCAGCAAACTATATCTAGTCACTTGTGATGGAACACGATGGAGAATAAGGTGAGAAAAAGAAGGTATATATATGTGTGTATGTGTGTGACTGGGTCACTTTGCTGTATAGTAGAAAACTGACAGAAAACTGTAAACCAACCATAATGGAAAAAAACAAAAATCATTTAAAAAACCACTAAGTTTTGAGGCTACTTTGTTATACGGAGATAGAAAACTAATACAGTCACCTACTGGAAATCACCTGAACATGTATCAAAAGTAGAATGGATAAATAAATTGCAGATCATTAATCGGTCACACAATGGAGCCTTAGACCTCAAAAGGAATGAATTTTAATATAATTACATCCACCAACGTGGATGAAACATGAAAAACACATGTTGAGGAGTTCCCATTGTGGCACAGTGGGAATGAATCCGACTGGTATCCGTGAGGATGCAGGTTCGATCCCTGGCCTTGCTCAGCGGGTTAAGGATCCGGCGTTGCCATGAGCTGTGGTGTAAGTCACAGACATGGCTTGGATCCTGCGTTGCTGTGGCTGTGGTGTAGGCCAGCGGCTACAGCTCCTGTTAGACCCCTAGCCTGGGAACCTCCATATGCCGTGGGTGTGACCTTAAAAAAAAAAGGTGGGCCAGAGAATCAAGACCTGAAAGAAAAGATAAACCTTATTCCACTTACAGAAAATTTATAACAGGCAGAGCTAAATTATTTTAAAAGATCAAAAGAATGGTAGTTGTGGAGGTCACGGTGGCCAAGGGAAGAAGCAGCACTGGGAAGCTCCCTCAGCGGTTTTCTGGGGTAGGGGTGACTTTCGGTGTCATGACCTTGATGTTGGTCACAGAGGGTTTTCTTCACAGTTGGTCGCTGCACTGTGCTGCTATGTTTTCTGCACGTTTATGTACGTGTGTTAACATTCACATTCAACAACTGTAAAAGAGAGAAAGGGAGAAACAAAGAGAGTGGAAAGAAAACTAGAAGGAAAATCAAGAGAGGAGCAAGAAAGTTCTTCTATGAAAGTTTTTCAAGCAGGTGGGAACGGTCGAATGTTCTGGAAATCAAATACCAAAAAGTAACGTCTTCCCACGGGATGTGACAAATCGCAAATGTTTCGGCAGAATTCTGAGCTAGGGTCCAAGATTCCCACATCCTGGTGCACCCACCCTATATAACCCACTCTCCTTGAGTGGGGGTGGGACCCGTGACAAAGATGGGGTGGTTTCTCCCTTGACTGGGTTGTGTTATGTTAAGACTGCGTCCAAGCTGACTGTTGAGCCATTCACCTGCTGGCCTGGAGGCAAACAGCTTGTTGTGAAAGATCTTGTGGACGGGGCCATAGGGCTAGGGTCCGAGGGCAGCCCTTAGGAGCTGAAAGTGGACCCTGGCCGCCCATCAGCGGAAAAGCCCAGGGGTTTCTATCTTACGGTCACAACCCCAAACTCCAGAAAGGAACACAGGCCAGCTGAGCCGTCGGTTTCAGCCGTATTTAGGCCCTGAGTAGAGAACCAGGCACGTCATGGGATTACTGACCCGTGAGGCTGGATTGCAACCATGCACAGACTTCTGACCCAAAGAGACTAGAGGATGACACATGGGTGTTGTTTTAAGTCCCTGAGTTGCTTATCGTTTGTCATGCAACAAAATAGAAAAAAAGACACAGCAGATCACTGAGGACCTCAGCGCCAGGCTGGTCATTGAGAGAATCCTGTGCAGACCTTTAAAACAGGACGATGCTGTGACTCCTGTGCCCCTGTGGTCCCTTTGCTTGGACCCAACTAATTCTCCGTCCCCCCTTTTTTTTAATGGTTGCACCTGCAGCCTATGGACGTTACAGAGCCAGGGGTCGAATTGGAGGTGCAGCTGCAACCTAGGCCAAGCAACGCCAGACCCCCTTATGGCGATGCTGGATCCTTAACCCACTGAGCCCGGCCAGGGACTGAGCCTGCATCCTCCCGGAGACAACATCAGGTCCTTAACCCACTGAGCCACAATGGGAGCTCCCCAACTCTCCCTCACTTCGCTACCTGATAAATCTGATTCGAACAGATCATAGCTTCCAGCTGGTGCTGCCATGGCATGTCACCCCATCGCCGGGGACCCTTGAATCTGATTTCTCCTGTTCATCACCCGGCCGTGAGCTGCAAGAAAGCCCATATCTTTGCAGAGCTTCCTGTCGTCACCGTTATGTCCCTGGCCCCTTGTTCTGGGTATGACATACGGCGAGCACTCAGTACATCCTGGCCGAAGGGTTGAGCCAATGGATGGTGAGAACCCGTGTCACCTCGTTATGCTGCTGGGAGCCGGGCCTGGGGAATGCAGGGGGCTGACTTTCTCTCTGGCGCTCTGCGGACATCTGCCACGTCAGGTAATTCGCAAGCCCTGGAAGACCCCCTTACAAACACAGTTGAACCTCTCCAGGCCCAGTTGTCCACGTACCGCTGAAAAGGAGCCCACAGAGGGGCCGGTTCCGAAGGCTCTGCCCGCTGATGGTCTCAGAGATCTGAGCTGTAAACTGTGTCTGAGGGCCCCTTGGCAAGGTTATTTTACGGCTCTCCAGGGTGGCCAGTTTTGGGAGAGTATGAAAGAGCTGGAAGGCTCAGGAATGTGACAGAGGCTGTATAATCCCCGTTTTATAACCGAACTTCAGAGGAGTCCTTTGACCAATGCTCTGGGTTAGGAATAGGTGCTTGTCACACTCTGCTAATGTGACGTTATCCATCTAGTTTAGGGCAGAATTTGCACTCTCTGTTCTGTTTGAAATGTCCCTTATTGGGATTTTTTTTCTTTTTAGGGCTGCATCTGAGGCATATGGAAGTTCCCAGACTAGGGATTGAATCTGAGCTGCAGCTGCTAGTTTACGCCACAGCCACACCAATGCCAGATCCTAGCCGCGTCTGCGACCTACATCACAGCTCACGGCAACACGAGATCCTTAACTCACTGATGGAGGCCAGGGATGGAACCCATGTCCTCATGGATATTAGCTGGATTCGTTACCACTGAGCCCCAAAGGGAACTCCACTCATTGAATTTTTTTTTCCCCTAGAATAGCAACTTGTTTTTTTTCCATTATAGCCAGTTGCACAGCGCGGTGACCTGGTTACACACATATATATATGGATTCGTCACAAGTGATTAGACATAGTTCCCGGTGCTATACAGCCGGATCTCCTTGCTTTTCCAGCCCAGAGGCAACAGTCTACAACTGTGAACCCCAGACCCCCTACCATCGCATTCCCTCCCCCCACCCTCTTGGCAACCACAAGTCTGTTCTCCAAATCCTTGATTTTCTTTTCTGTAGAAAGGTTCATTTGTGCAGCATATTAGATTCCAGATATTAGTGATATCATATGGTATCTGTCTTTCTCCTTCTGACTTACTTCACTCAGTATGAGGGTCTCTAATTCCATCCATGTTGCTGCAAATGACATTATTGTATTCTCTTTATGGCTGAGTAGTATTCCATTGTGTATATGTACCACATCTTCCTAATCCAATCATCTATCGATGAACATTTGGGTTGTTTCCATGTCTTGGCGAGTCAGAATGGCCATCATTAACAAGTCCACAAACAATTGCTGGAGGGACGTGTGGAGAAAAGGGAACCCTCTTGAACTCTTGGTGGGAATGTAAGCTGGTACAACCACTATGGAAAACAGTATGGAGGTAACTTAGAAAACTATACATAGAACTACCATTTGTCCCAGCAATCCCACTTCTGGGCATATATCTGGACAAAAATCTCCTTGAAAAAGACACCTGCACACGCACCTTCATTGAATCTTAATCGCTTCCTTCTCTGGCTCCTCTTCTCCCATTTCTCCACCTCTTTTCTCCTCTAGCCAAAGCAAAGCTTTTTATTTCCAGGACACTAACACCTCTCCTTTTGGCCTCCACCCTTTGATTCTAGGTAGAATCTGGCTGCTTCTTCCTGGACTCTCGAGCTCCTACGCCTCTTAGCTTGTTAGTGAGCGGATGCCCCACAGGTGGAGTAAGCAGTTCGCCTTCCTGGGACCCATGCTTGTATATCTGAGATCACAGGCTCAGGCGCTGCTTGGATGGCGTTGCGGGTTGTGCATTCTTTGCATTTCCTGGCTGGTCCGCAAAGCGGTGTTGGCAGAGGGCAGGCGCTTTCCTCCTAGCAATGTCTCATTCTGCTGCCTGGCAACACCAATCATAAGAAAGTGAGATAGCAGTTCCCACTGTGGTGTACGTGTTTGGCAGCATCTCTGCAGCACTGGGACGCAGGTTCAATCCCTGGTCGGGCACAATGGGTTAAAAGAAGGATGTGGGGAGTTCCCGTTGTGGCTCAGTGGTAATGAATCCGACTACTATCCATGAGGATGTGGGTTAGATCCCTGGCCTCGCTCAGTGGGTTAAGGATCTGGCATGGCTGTGGCTGTGGTGCAGGTCAGCAGCTGCAGCTCTGATTTGACTCCTAGACTAAGAACTTCCATATTCCCCACAGGCGGCCCTAAAAAAGCCAAAAAAAAAAAAAGGAAGGAGCTGGCATTGCCACAGCTGCAGTGTAGGTCACAGCTGTGGCTTGGATCTGACCCCTGCACTAGGAACTCCACGTACCGCAGGACAGCCGAAAACAGATGAACGATAAGTGACATGTCCCTGCCTTTCCATCCTTTTCTATTTATGTCAAGAGCGTGGGTTATTTTCTTCTTCTCCATCTTTATTGCCCGTAAACTCCTCACTGCATTTCTAGCCAAGAACACGTCTCTGAAAATTTTGAGGAGTTCCAAGTGACACCCCATATCCCACATGTCTACCAACCCCCAAAGAGCAGTCACAAGCTTACGACGTGGCCCCCCGCAGGGCAAAACACCAGTGTAACTGGGGTGTCGTGCTCCCGCTGTGGGCTGAAGGGAGCCTCTCCTTTGGGGAGCGCTGCCCTCAGACTCAGACGCTTTCCGTTATCTGAGAATGGGAGCCATCTGCCCACTGTGACCAGAAGCTTCATGGCTGTGTCCTCTGTCCCCCACCCCAAGGCTGATGGGGACCTGGGGTGGGAGATGGAGGTGGGTGAAAAAGGACTTCATGATCTCGCTTCACCCAGACTTGATTCTTTGCTCAATAATCAGATTGCAAAATCTTATTGGATGGTACTGCAATGCTGGTTCCTCAAAAAGCGCTCTGCGGTAAAAAGTTTGTGTTTTTCATCCATTTGACCTAGAAGACACAGTTTGAGCTTGTTGACCGCCTTTGCCTCCAAGCTTCCTCCCTCGGTTTCTGTGACACATCAGATTCACCCCCGATTCTCATCTCCTCTCTCAGGGTGGCGCTCCACTCCCAGCCCCTTCTGGGACTTGGCAGCCCCTGTGTCTCCAGGCGTCCATCGGGCCAGGTCGTCTTGCACGCTTCCTCCCGTGGTCAAGAGGCACCAATGTGCACCAGGTTTTCCCTTTGCAATTTCTCTTGCAACCAGTTGTTTATCTCTAGTCTCATCAACACTGCCCTAGTCCAGGCCCTCATCTCTTCATTCGTTCACTCAGCAAGGATTTATTGACACTCCACTCAACAGCAACAAGGGTTGGAGAGACTGCCGGACTCACATTCAAAATCCAGCTGCTGGAGTTCCCATTGTGGCTCAGCAGAAATGAACCCGAACCCAACTAGCATCCATGAGGACATGGGTTCAATCCCTGGCCTCGCTCAGTGGGTTAAGGATCCGGTGTTGCCGTGAGCTGTGGTGTAGGTCGCAGACACGGCTCGGATCTGGTGTTGCTGTGGCTGTGGTGTAGGCCGG
Organism: Catagonus wagneri; assembly: GCA_004024745.2. Classification (NCBI taxonomy): domain Eukaryota; kingdom Metazoa; phylum Chordata; class Mammalia; order Artiodactyla; family Tayassuidae; genus Catagonus; species Catagonus wagneri. Next base: position 1,495,050 of record PVHT020000067.1, on the reverse strand, counting down.
TAGCTATAGCTCTGATTCAACCCTTAGCCTACAAACCTCCATATGCTGCTGGTGTGGCCATAAAAAGAAAAGAAAAAAAAAAGCTCTCCTATTTTCCAGCTCTGTGACCTTGGATCAGTTTTTCAGTCTCTCTAAACCTCAGTTTCTTGGGAGTTCCCTGGTGGCTCAGTGGGCTCAGGATGCAGCACTGTCATTGCTGTGGCAAGGGTTTGATCCCAGGCCAGGGAACTTCCACTTGCCATGGGAGTGGCCATAAATAAATACATAGGGAGTTCCCGCTGTGGCGCAGCAGTTAACGAATCTGAATAGGAACCATGAGGTTGCGGGTTCGATCCCTGGCTTTGCTCAGTGGGTTAACGATCTGGCGTTGCCATGAGCTGCGGTGTAGGTCGCAGACGTAGCTCGGATCTGGCGTTGCTGTGGCTGTGGTGTAGGCCAGTGGCTACAGCTCCTATTCAACCCCTAGCCCGGTAACCTCCATATGCCGCAAGTGCGGTCCTAAAAAGCAAAAAATAAATGAGCAAATAAATAAATAAATATAATAAACCTCAGTTTCCTATCCGTAAAATGGAAAGCGTAATACCCACCTATGAAGCTGGTGTCAGAATGAAATCATACATGTCCTGTAAGTTGCCTAGTAGCAGGCTTCCCGGTTACAGGCGTTCCATCCTTTACTTGTTGCCGTCGCTACAGCTGCGGTGGAGACACCAGTTAGGAGTGAAGGCCGTTTACGAGAATGAGATGCACAAGCACAGGGCAAGTCCACCGCCTGCTACCATTTCGCCAGAAGATGTCTGTAGGGCACAAGCCCACCTGGGAGGGATCGGAAGAAGTCTCAGACCAGAGAGGCACCGAGGGCCGGCTGAGTCGTGTTCTCCGACTCCACCAGGTCAGGTCCGGCTTCGTCCAGCAGCGGTGCACTGACACCCCACCTGCTGTCTGCGGTGCTTCCCAGGCTCCTCACCCTCTGTACGCGGTCACGTGACCCTCGAAGACCTCACTCCTTGGTCGTCCCCTACACAAGGCCAAGTGCATTCTACTCCCAGTGCAAGCAGAAGGGCTTCTCCTTGCGCTTGGAGTACAAGGCAAGCTCCTTGGCCTGGCGGAAGAGGTCCTGTGCAACTGGCCCTGCCTCCTCCAAGCTCAGCGAATGGCCCTCCGCCCCTCCCACCGCGCCCTTCTCTGTTTCTCTCGCCTTTGTCCCTGCAGGACCCGCTGCCCCGGCATGCGTTCCCCAGGGCCAGCGCCTTCTCACCCCCCGGGCCTCAGCCCAGACCTGATGCCTGCGAGTCCTTCCCGGCCCACCCGTCTAAGGCAGAAACCCTCCCTCACCGTTGCCCGCTTAGATCTGGAGCGTGTCCTGTGTATTCACACCCTTCATCCCCATCGGCAGTCAGCTGTGTATCCACCGCCGTGCGCGCCCCCGTGTCACCTAAACGCCTCATCTATTGTGCCTCCCGCTCCGCGTGCCCCCGCCCCCCACCTGAGGCTTTTCCTGATCCATCCCAGGTGCATGGCTGGTGTTCGAAAAGGATCAGCCACAGGGAGTTCCCGTCGTGCCTCAGTGGTTAACGAATCCGACTAGGAACCATGAGGTTGCGGGTTCAATCCCTGGCCTTACTCAGTGGGTTAAGGATCCGGCGTTGCCGTGAGCTGTGGTGTAGGTTGCAGACGCGGCTCAGATCCCGCGTTGCTGTGGCTGTGGCGAAGGCCGGCAGCTACAGCTCCTGTTAGACCCCTAGCCTGGGAACCTCCATATGCCACGGGTGTGGCTCTAGATAAAGGCAAAAAGACAAAAAAAAAAAAAAAAAAACGGATCAGCCACAGCAATATGAGATCCGAGTCACAGTTCATCAATAAACTGTGGGGATCTCTTCGTGGCTGGAGAGCAGACGGGTGGATGGGCAGACGCTTTGTATCTCCTTCTCCTTGCTCCAGTCAACTCTGGGCACAGCCTTACAGACGCTCCTAAAACCCTCTGTCTTCATGCCCCTTCTGTCTCTCTCTTTCTCTTTTCTTTTTTGGCTGCACCCACAACATATGGAACTTCCCATGCCCGGGATCTTACCGGAGCCACAGCTGTGACCTATGCCATAGCTGCAGCAATGCTGGATCCTTAACCCACAGCGCCGCAGCGGGAACTCCAATGCTCCTTCTCTTTGATAACACCCACTGCTTGTTGCACCTGAAATTATCAGTGTGGGTGGTTTTTTTTTTTGGCTTTTTTTTTAGGGCCATGTCTGAATCATATGGAGGTTCCCAGGCTAGGAGTGGAATCGGAGCTACAGCCACAGGCCTGCACCACAGCCACAGCAACGTGGGATCCGAGTCACATCTGCAACCTACACCACAGCTCACGGCAATGCTGGATCCTTCACCCACTGAGTGAGGCCAGGGATCAAACCCACATCCTCATGGATACTAGCAGGGTTTGTTAACTGCTGAGTCACAAAGAGAACTTCTAAAATTATCATTTTTGATTTTATTCAAAACATGCTTTTCCGTTTCAAAATTGGCATCTGGCTATTGCAGAAAGAAAGGAAAACTCAGTAAAAGAAGGAAGGAAAAGAGGTTACTCATAGTTCTGCCATCTAGTTAGAACCATTCCTAACATTTAAGTGAGTTTCTTTCCAAGCTATTTGTTACAGATATTTTAAATGCAATCATCATATGGCAAATACAAAATAATATAAGTTGACTTTTAAGAAATAACCCTTTTTCCTGGTTATGAAAGTATACACACTTACAGTGCAATATTACAGAAAATGAAAATATAAAGAAGAAAAGAATTACCCAGAGTTTTCTACATTCTTACACTCTTTTTTCTTTCTTTCTTTTTTGTCTTTTTGCCTTATCTAGGGCCCTACCCGTGGCATATGGAGGTTCCCAGGCTAGGGGTCTAACAGGAGCTGTAGCTGCTGGCCTTCGCCAGAGCCACAGCAATGCGGGATCCGAGCCGCATCTGCAACCTACACCACAGCTCACGGCAACGCCGGATCCTTAACCCACTGAGCAAGGCCAGGGATCGAACCCGCAACCTCATAGTTCCTAGTCGGATTCGTTAACCACTGAGCCACGATGGGAACTCCCTTACACTCTTTTTATATACACCCCCCCACCCCTACACACACGCCCCACTTTGCATTTCATTGTATTTCAAAAAACAGATTCAACTGGACAACACATTCAGGAGGGCTGTTTTAGTTTTTGTTTTTTTTTTGTTTTTTTTTTTTTGCTTTTTGTCATTTTATGGCCGCGGGTTTATGGCCGCACCCGCGGCATGTGGAGGTTCCCAGGCTAGGGGTCTAATCGGAGCTGTGGCCACTGGCCTGCGCCGCAGCCACAGCAACGCAGGATCCGAGCCGCGTCTGCAACCTACACCATAGCTCACGGCAACGCCGGATCGTTAACCCACTGAGCAAGGGCAGGGATCGAACCCGCAACCTCATGGTTCCTAGTCGGATTCGTTAACCACTGC
>PVHT020000067.1:1438860-1468800 GCA_004024745.2 Catagonus wagneri | reverse complement strand
CTCCACACGCAGAACTTAAACGTCCCCAGATAAATAGCTCTGCAGGAGAAAATGCAAAGTATGACTTAGAGCCCGCCTGTTTTTTGCACAGCGCATACCGATATGGCTTTGCTCTTTAGCTAGGGCACTGTAGCTGCTACTCCTTGGACACAGATCTTACACAGATGCATGAATTTGTTTCCTGAGGCTGTTAGAAAAAAATAAAGACCATGAGCGACTTGGTTTTCCCTTGAGAAATCCAGCAGGCGAACTCGGGCTAGATGCGGCGTGTTTAAGCGGCAGGTCTCTCAGAGCATCAGTCTGAGAGGTTAAAGCAGGTCCAGAGAAAGGATGCAGGGAATCGGGTGAGTTGGAAGGCGCTAAGCTTATGTCAGAGACTTTTATCATCCAGACTTTGCAATCAAGGTCTTACTACAAGCACAGGCTCCACACGGATGAGGAGGAAGTGTAAGAAATCAATCAGAACGCCAAAGAATGAAACGTGGAAGGCAGAAAGTACTACACGCCAGCCGACAAGAGGAGAAATTAGTCACGGAGGAGTTCCCTTCGTGGCTCAGTGGTTGACGAATCCAACTAGGAACCATGAGGTTGCGGGTTCGATCCCTGGCCTCGCTCAGTGGGTTAAGGATCCGGCGTTGCCGTGAGCTGTGGTGTAGGTTGCAGACGCGGCTCGGATCCTGCGTTGCTGTGGCTGTGGTGTAGGCCGGTGGCTACAGCTCCTGTTAGACCCCTAACCTGGGAACTTCCATATGCCGCGGGTGCGGCTCTAGATAAAGGCAAAAAGACAAAAAAAAAAAGAAAAAGAAATTACTCACGGAAATTGATCACGGGATAATATGAGCTGAGGATGCCTAGAGGTGTCTGTGGGCCCTAAGGGCCAGGTGGCTTCCTGCAGCCCTAAGCAAGCGGAGCCTGCTCCCACGGGCATGTGTCTGGGAGGTGTGGCTGACTGAGGCAGGATAGAAGGACTGATGCGTTTTTAATCATCGCCTAGCGGTTGTGCCAAGTGCAGTCAACTCTTCCTCAGTCTTAAAATGAAAAAAAAAGAGCGACGTGGGGAAGAAAAGAGAGCATAGAAAAAAGAAGAGTCGGGGGGGGGCATGAGACAAGGTAAGAAGAAAGCAAAGAAGGCAAAACCGTGGAATAAAGGAAAATTATGGTCTCAGAGCCAATATTCAAAAGATTTCAGTGTTTGTGTTTGTGTTTACTTCTGCTTCTAGGAAGATGATGTAATAGGTACCTTTTTTTTTCTTTTCCCCCTGCTTAGAAACTTTACCCAATTTATATAAACTTTTTTTTAATATAAATAAAAGACTGTGAAAGGTGGAGAAAAGAAAGTAGATGAGCTGGGAATCGTGAGGTCTGAGGAATGAGATGGCAGAGAGATTCCTACGTGTGGTTTGAGCTCACATATCCCAGACTAGGAGCCGAAGAAGCCAGCAACAGGTGCAGACAAAATAAAGAAATAAACAAACAAGAAAAGCCTGCTCTCCAGCCAAAGGATGGGGAAAGAGGCAGCCTAGAAAGAAACAAAGCTTTTAGACAGCAACCGTTCTACTCCAAATGTTACAAAGACAACCTGCCCACAAAGGTTTAGGGAGAAGCGTGGACTTCTGTCCTACGAGCTTTTAGGAAGAGGCGCCCCAACACCCGTGCCACAGTGCTGTCTGAACAGGTCAAATAGGAAGCTTGGGTTATCATCTCCAACAGCTGGTTACAAGGACTCCTTGACCCCTGCGGGTAGAAATCGCATGGAAGTCTGCAACTCCAGCCCCCACTCAGCAGTGAAGGACCCTTCCCTCGAGTCTTGGTGGGGTCTGACCTGTACCCCACCTGGCAACAAGGAGAAGGCAGTGACTCAAGTAAGTGACCGAGCTGGCACGTAAACCCAGGTCTGTTGGTTTCCGATGCCCACGAGTTTAAGCGCCGCCCAGGGTCCCCTCCAGACACGCGGCACCCACTCCAGGCACGTAGCAAACCTGGAGCTGGTATCTAGAAACCAATGACCAGGGCTCGTGTGGGACTGGGGAGGCCGGACCCCCGACCACCACCACCTCCGAGAGGTCAAGGATGCCCATCTGAGACAGCGTTTGGCCAAAACGGAGAAGGGGGCTGGGACGAACGGACTTGAGAATTCACTGCTGATGTCAGACGAGCATCTGGTTCAGTGACCACACAGATGGCTCGTCAGCGCTTAGACGCGGAAGTGGTGCTGGATAAAAATCACCGATCCCGAGTTACCAAAGAACGGGTGATGCCAGATCGATTTCCTTCCTCGTCACGGCTTTGCCTTTCTGGTGGTCTGCGGAAGGCGGAGGGCAACCTGTAGACGGTGGCCCTTCGAGCATCAGCTGGGCGCCTCCTGACATTCGCGAGGACGCATTTGGAACCTGAGCTGGATCAACACTGGGGCAGGCTGCTTTCGCGGGGAGGTGGGGTGGGGGGGTCGTCGAGGACCTGTGCCCCAGGGGGGCCCGTTTAGCCACCACAAGCTGGGAGGGAGTCTCAGGAACGAAGTAAAGACGGTTCAGTTACCAAAGAGGAAAACGTCAGCGTGACCTGCTTGCGGAGAAAGCCAGCACCACGGAGCAGGCAGATTTAAGTTTATGTCTGGGCTGTCGGAGGGGGGACCAATGGCACCGCGTGGGCGAAACCACAGTGCTAACAGCTGACACCTCGGAGTCCGTGCTCCTGACAAGCCAGTGAAGTCGGTCCTGTTATTTTCCACGTTTTACACTTGGGGAAACTGAAGCAGAGTAAGGCGTCAAGGCCAACAGACTCCTGAGACTGCGTCCATTAATTAATCTATCTATCTATCTATCTACTTACTTTTTTGGCCAACTCTTGGTACAAGGCGCTCCCAAGCTAGCGGATCCGAACCACAGACGTGATCTGAACCACAGCTCCGGCAACGCCTGGACCTTCAACCCACCGAGCCGGGCCAGGGATCGAACCTGCGTCCCCGCACTCCCAACATGCCGCCGATCCCACTGCGCCCCAGCAGACACTCCAGGACTGAGTCCCTTTAGACTGAGCTTGTCCTCTAGGTGGGGAACACTGGCTGCTATGCACAAAAAAAAAAAAAACGTGGCCCTTTAGGGCAAAGGGGCTCCCCGCCCCCAGCTCGGGGAACCCCTCCCTGCCCCCCGGAGGTGGAGCTGGGGCCCCTCCGCCTGCCGGCCCAGCACCGGGGATGCGGTGCGGCCGCCGCTCCCTGCACCCGACCTGGTTTATCGTTTCCCATGTGGACAGGTCGCCTCCTCCGTTCAGGGAGGGACCCTCAGCCTGCAGCTCCCGTCTGGGGCTGCGGGGCGGAAGGAGGGGCAAAGCGTGGAGGAAAGAGGGAAGTCCTGCGGCTGCGAGCCTGTGTTGGCGCCTGCAACGGAATCGCAGTTAGAGGCCAACCGAAGGGACGGCATAAGAAGCAGCGGGTCGAGTCCCCGAACTGGGTCTTGAGAGAAGCAGTGGCTTTCATGGCCTTGAGTGGCCCGGGGACAGGACCCTGTAAGAGACGCCCTGGGCTCTCACGTTCTTCTCCAGCCCACGAGCCAAGAACCTGCGAAGACTTCGAAGTTTTCTACTTGTGAAAACTGGGCTGCTTTCCTTGTTCTTTTCAAAGCTCAGAGCTCTGAAAAACACAGACGAGTCCTACGCGTATATCCCTAAGGGAAAGAAGCCATTGGGATAAGGCTGCATACTGTCTGATTCCAACTACATGACATTCTGGAAACGGCAACATAAAGGAGACGGTCAAACGATCAGCGGCCAGGAGTTCCCACTGTGGCTCAGCGGTAACGAATCCAACTAGTGTCCATGAGGACACAGGTTCGATCCCTGGCCTTGCTCAGTGGGTTAAGGATCTGGCGTTGCTGTGGCTGTGGTGTCGGCTGGTAGCTGCAGCTCCATTCCATCCCTAGCCTGGAACTTCATTCGCTGCAAGTGAGGCCCTAAAAACAAAATAAAACAAGCAAATATAAGACCAGTGGCTGCCAAGGGTTCGAGGGAGAGACGGGTGAACGGGTGGAGCCCAGGGCATGTTCATAGCAGACACGTGTCATTGTATAGTTGTCCAACCCCACAGAACGGATGACACCAAACCGGGGTACCTCACTAAGGCAGATGTTACTCACGGGAGAAACTGTACTGAGCGGGGTGGGGCGTAGGGGAAAATCTGTATTTTCTGCACAACTTTTCTATAAACCGACCACAGCTCTAAAAAGAACGTTCTCTTTGAAGAACAGATCTCTGTGTCCGACCTGGAGCACCACCAGGAAACACGGCCCAGCCCCGGACGGGAAGTCACAGGAATGTGACAACTCTGGGGAAGGGCAGAGCCTCGCTGCCCGCGGTGGATGTAAAAACAGGCAGAGCCGGCGTCACCACGGAACTTGTCCACGTCCTTCCCATTTCCTGGCCAAAGGACACCGCGGGTGAGCGGGCTTCAGAGCACTGGAAGTGCTCCACTAAGAATCTGAGAGCCAGGAGTTCCCGTCGTGGCTCAGTGGTTAACGAATCCGACTAGGAACCATGAGGTTGCGGGTTCGATCCCTGGCCTTGCTCAGTGGGTTAAGGATCCGGCGTTGCCGTGAGCTGTGGTGTAGGCTGCAGACGCGGCTCGGATCCCGCGTGGCTGTGGCTGTGGCGAAGGCCGGCGGCTACAGCTCCTGTTAGACCCCTAGCCTGGGAACCTCCATTTGCCGCGGGTGTGGTCCTAAAAAGCAAAATAAATAAATAAACAGACAGACAATAAAGTTAGGGAAGCGGGTTAATCTCCAGGGTTGCCTGTGGAGGTGACCTGAGTTCCTCAGAGAACTTGGGGGAACTTCTAAGGTTGCCCTGCCCCGCACCCCACGCCCACAGCAGAACTTTCTGTTGCACTTGGAGAGGGGCTGTGAGAAGGGCTGTGCTGGAAAGGAGAGCAGATACCCAGAGGCTTAAAGACGACAACTTCCCTCCGCGTAGAGAAGCCAGGCAGGCGCTCCCAGGAGGAGGGGCCGGGGCAGCAGGCGCATCTCAGCCCACCCACCCGGGGCAGCCCAGACAAGCTTTGCCTGCGAGCACACGTGAGGGACCAAGCCAGGGACACACGCCTGAGTTCATCACCTACCTGACACCCTCCCTCAACAGGGGAGAGCAGTGGACATTTCTTGAACGCCTCCTGTGCGCTGTGACCCACCTTAGCTGTCATCCTCACAGCCCAGCACGAAGGCAGAGGTAAACCAGCTCCAGGATCTGCAAGGAGAAAGTGAGATCAGGCGTGGGGGACAAAAGCTCAAGTCCACAGCCGGTTAGTGACAGAAGCAGGCTGTTTCTCTCTTTTTTTTTTTTCAGTCTTTTTTTAGGGCCACACCCACGGCAGATGGAGGTTCCCAGGCTAGGGGTCGAATCAGAGCTGTAGCCCCCAACCTGCACCACAGACACAGCAACTCAGGATCCGAGCGGCGTCTTTGACCTACACCGCAGCTCACTACAACGCCAGATCTTTAACCCACTGAGCGAGGCCAGGGATCAAACCTGCATCCTCATGGATGCTAGTCAGATTCGTTTCCACTGAGCCACTTCGGGAACTCCCAGAAGCAGGTTCTGAGGCAGGTGATGGCCCACTCCCAAGCCCGTGCTTTCCCAGAATGCCACACCAGCTCTGCAGGGGACACCTTGGGACCCAGGCGTTGGGAAGGAGGGCTGCCTCACAGGGCTGGGTGTCGGGGAGGCAGCCGCAGACTGTGGCCTGTGGGCCTTAGCAGTCGCTCCCAGCTGTCCTGGGCTGCTGTGTGGACGGGGGCAAAACACTTCTGCAGGAACAGGGGGCAGCCGTGACTGTGCACTGGGGGCTGGGATGGCTGTGATTAAGTGGGGTGCAAACCTTCACGGAAATAAAGCTCCGTGGGAGCTCCCCTGCGGCCCAGCAGGTTAAAGACCCAGAGTCGTCACTGCAGTGGCTTGTGTGGCTGCTGTGGGGCAGGTTCGACCCCCGGTCTAGGAATTCCCACAGTTCTCAGGTGTGGCCAAAGAAATAATAACAATGAAAGAAAAGAAAATCTAAAAAGCGACGTGGAAGTGAAGGGTGAAGATGTCTCGTGCGTAGGATGGGGAGCTAGTCAGCCGGAAAACTGCCGCCCTGCGGTTCCTTCAAACACGCTCCTGTGCAGACCTGTCAGCGCCACGGCTTGCCCTGGGTCCTCGGCGCTGGCTCCTGACCGCAGTCCTGGGGTGCCGCCCTCTCCCCAAACAGAAAGAGCTTTAGGGCCAGCGGGTGGCTCTCTCACAGCACCCTTCTGGGCACCAATTCACCGTCCAGCCAGGTCTGTTCTCTTACCTACTCATTCCTGAGGCAGGCTGAGAGAGTTGACTCTGCTCACAGCCAGAGGGCTTTCGGGAGCTTTCCATGAAGAGTCGGGATCCCGTGTGCTTGGGCATCAGGAGGATGTGTTCTTGCCACAGAAACTCACTACAAGGCCAAAAAAAAAAAAAATCACGGTCAACAGCATTTGCAAGTGAGACTCAGATGTGGCCACCCACGAAAGGGCCTAGGGGAGGACCCGGGTAAGTCGGTGGGATAGCGTCTGACGCGGTCGCTCAGCGGGTGTTTCCTCCCCGCCAGACCCTGAGCTTAGTGTTGACAGCGACGAGGGGATGCAGGTGGCACTTGTGTTCCCCGTCTCCCAGGTGCGCGAGGCGGGAGACGCATCGCTGGGCTCGGGTCCCAGGCTCCACGCGGCTGCTCTCTACTTTGGGAGAAAGAAGATTCTCAGAAAGGAGGCGAGGCCAGGCGCCGGAGACAGCCCTGCAGGCCCTTGGGTGTGAAATGAGGCACTGAACCTGGTGGTCTCGGAGACACCCCCTCCACTTAGGCGGGAGGGGCGAGGACGGGTGTGGCGGCAAGGAGGAGAGCTGAGACCCGGCCAGCAGGGGTCCCGGGGACCTGCCTCCAGTGAACTCTGGCTCCCCCTCTCCCAGCCACCCGTGCTGTCTGTCTCTGAGCTGGCCAGATGGGATTTCAGCATGGACATTCACGAAAACCAGCTTTCCTGGCTCAACACCGTTACTGTCGCCAAACACCTTTACCCACACGCTCAGCCAGCCGCTCCTGCTGCTGCTGGTGGCACCCCTGCCCAGGGCACCAGGCCAGACACCCCCTTTCCAGCCCCCCTCTGTCCTTCAGCCCCTGGTTGTGGTCCTGTGCTGTCTAAAGCCCCGTGATCACTGCCACTACCCCTGCCCGCCGGCCCGACTCTACTTCGCTATTAAAGTCACGCTTCAAACTGTCATTTTCTTTTTAATTTTTAATCAGTCTGTGTCGAGGGGGAAAAAATGGGATTTGATCAAGTATCCAGCTCTCGCTGCTCGATCAGCATAGCAATTTGATGGATCAGAGTTTTGTTTGTATTTGTCTAAAAGCCAGAGGAGGAAAGGAATCAACTCCACAGATCAACGTGTGTTTGAAGAGACACTTCAGGACTCGCGGATCGTGTTTGTTTTTTTTTAATCAATCGTTTTCGTAGGAACAACACCCAGTGGGCACCAGGAGAGCGCGCGGGGGTGAAAGCTGGGTTGACAGGGAGGCGAGGCAGCCAGTGGCGCCAGAAGCACGAGGGGAAAGCATCCTTCCTGAGGCTGGGCGGCCAGCCTGCGGACCCGGCAGGACAAAAATAAAAGGCAAAGAAAAAAAAAATCCCACCTCATATTTTATTTGGAGGAGGAGGAATGCGTTTCCAGAAACAATTTCTGTTTTGCAAAGTTAAATATGGCTGGTTTGGAGGCAGGGGCAACGACCCTAAGAGGTAACTAGACAGGGACTTAACGATCGAGATAAATTGTCCCGTAGGATCTTGGAAAAATGCCCCGACGCAACATTACTGTGGGAACTTCTCCACCGTGAGATGTGTTTGAGCTCGTTCTGACCACGGGCAAGGTCGCAAGATCCATCCGACGCCGTGGATCCCTGCGCTGGACCACGAAGACAAATTCGACACTTCAGCAAAGGACAGTCCAGAGGACGGGAACTCTGCGTTCTGAAGGAAATTTCCAGAAAGCAGAGTCCGCCCTGAGTCCTTCTCCTCTCGGTGGAACCGCCACGTCCCGCCCGGCACCGCGCAGCGCCGGCCCGCCCGACGACGACCGTCCAAGATCAGGCGAGAACCCTTCCCTCCGGGAGCCTGCAGGGGGCGCTCTGCGGCCGCTCCTCCCGCCGCTCAGCACAGACTCCTGCCGAGGCTGATCCATGCTAACTGCGGAGTCCAGAGACAGCTTGAAGCAGGTTGTAGAAGCGATTTGCATAATGTGACATGCTTTCGGAGGAGGAGGCAGGTAGCACTCATAAGGAGTCAGCGGGCGGGGGATGCGGGATTCCGTGGGATACGTCTGGAACCGTCTGTCCCAAGATCCGCAGCACGAGACGCGCTGACCGCCTTCATCCAGGACCGCGCGCGGTTCCCCCTCATCCTTTGGTTCCTCACCGGTCCTGGCGAAATCCTCAAGTGTCGCTGAAGAGCCCTGCCACCGCCGTTTGCCAGCCTCCCTGTTGAGTTAGTTCGGGATGTATGATGCGAGTCACTGTCCCCATGTTGATGAATCAGAAAACACCCCACATCCCCCAAGCTCCCTCCTTCGGATGCCCCAGTCCACGTCCAAGGTTCCCGTCCCCCAAAGCGCAGCAGAATCCTCGCGGCTTCGCCCCGGTTAAGGACCGTCTTCCATTAGGGGGATCTCTGCAAAAGAAGACACGGTTATTAATCCACCAAAAAAACACCGCCAAGATCTGCAATCGGGAGCTTTATTAAAATATCTACAATAAATCAATACATAAACACATTAAAAAAAAAATTAAGGGAGTTCCCGTCGTGGCTCAGTGGTTAACGAATCCGACTAAGAACCTTGAGGTTGCGGCTTCGATCCCTGGCCTCGCTCAGTGGGTTAAGGATCCGGTGTTGCCGTGAGCTGTGGTGTAGGTTGCAGATGCGGCTCGGATCCCGCGTGGCTGTGGCTGTGGCGAAGGCCGGCGGCTACAGCTCCTGTTAGACCCCTAGCCTGGGAACCTCCATATGCTGCGGGTATGGCCCAAATAAGGCAAAAGGACAAAAAAAATTTTTTTTAAGGTGTTCCCACTGTGGCGCACCCGAATAGGCAGCATCTCTGGAGCGCCAGGCTGCAGGTTCGATCCCTACGGGGCACAGTGGGTTAAAGGCAGATCTGGAGCGTTGCCACAGCTGCGATGTAGGTCACAGTGTGGCTCCAGTCTGACCCCTGGCCCCAGAATGGCCAAGATAAATAAAAAAATAAACAAGCAAGCAAATAAATACATACATAAATAAACCCACGATTCCTGAAATCAGCAAGAAGGAGAAACTGTTTGTTTTTTTTTTTGTCTTTTTGCCTTTTATGTAGAGCCGCACCCGCGGCATATGGAGGTTCCCAGGCTAGGGGTCTAACAGGAGCTGTAGCTGCCGGCCTGCTCCACAGCCACAGCAACGCGGGATCCAAGCCGCGTCTGCGACCTACACCCCAGCTCACGGCAACGCCGGATCCTTAACCCACTGAGCAAGGCCAGGGATTGAACCCGCAACCTCATGGTTTCCAGTCGGATTCATTAACCACTGAGCCACGAAGGGAACTCCCAAGAAGGAGAAACCGTTAACACACACATAAACCAAGCCCTCTGTACAGTAGTATCCACTGGGAAAATCTCATACGCAGCTCATCCAAACTAAATTCTTAGGCTTCAACCATGCTCCCCAACAGTCATACAAACCAAAAGATGGTATGAAACCGGGTCACCACGCTGTACAGCTGAAAAATTGACAGAAAACTGTCAACCAGCTATAATGGAAAAACAAAAAAGGTATAAAGAAAAGGAACGCTATGGGGACCCAGGAAAGCTCCTGTCCGCACGTCTACTTCCTGTCGGTGTCAGCTGGATGCAGTGCTCTCATTTGCAAAGTGGGACCGGTGCCCCCTCCCTGGGGAAAACACAGCCCTAATTAGCCTGATGCATTTGTACTGCTCTCCCACGAGCTGCAATCTGCCCTTCCTCACGATAGGCACACAGACGGTCTTTCATTCTGCGCCTGGCACACATGACCCGCCTGTGCCCTGCATGTCTCCAGAAGCCTGCGTCAGGGGCTTCCCGTCTGATTCTTTTTTTTTTTTTTTTTTTTGTCTTTTTGCCTTTATGTAGGGCCGCACCCCCGGCATGTGGAGGTTCCCAGGCCAGGGGTCTAACAGGAGCCGTAGCCGCCAGCCTTCTGAACACAGCCACAGCAACACGGGATCCGAGCCGCGTCTGCGACCTACACCACAGCCCACGGCTACGCCGGATCCTTAACCCACTGAGCGAGGCCAGGGATCGAACCCGCAACCTCATGGTTCCCAGTCGGATTCGTTAACCACTGCGCCACGACGGGAACTCCTTCCCATCTGGTTCTAAGCACCACTCTCGGAGGCCTCCGCCTAATTGAGCGAGACAGGCGAGCATCCTGAGGCACGAGGACGCCGCGAGAGCCCAGGGTCTCTCCCACGGCGGCCCGGGGCTGGGCGCACTTGGGTGCCTCCCGAAACTGCAGTTCATGGGCCCATCGCCGGCAAGAGGATGCGCGTTCCTTCCCGTAGCTGGCCTTGCCCACGGCCTCCACGCGCAGAGAGCGCGATGCCGTTACGCCGAGGCGGAAGCAGCCATGCGACCCCCAGCCTGGGGCGGGGGCTCAGCCCTCGGGGCGGACGCTCACCGTCGGCGATGTCGATGCCCGGGCTGGCGGAGGCCGCCTCCGCCGAGGCGCCGGGAACCGCGTCGGGGTTGTCGGAAGCGGGGCGGGCGGCCCCTTGGCACGTGGGAGCCGAGTACAGACTCTGGAGAAGCTCCGACGAGCCCGAGGCGCTGTCACAGGTTTCCGATTCCCCCGGGCCCGTGTCCGTGTCCCCCGAGCCGGGGTAGGCGGGGGGGCTCTGGTCGTCCACGGGTAAGGGGCAGCCCTGGCCCAGGGAGGCCAGGTACCCGGGGCCTAAGGCACTCAGGCCGCCGCCCACAGCCTCGTCGTAGGACGGGAGCGTGACAGGCACGCCGTCCACCACCACGAAGTCAGGGTCGCTGCTGGAACTCCCGGGAGGCCCCCTGTGGAGAGGAAAGGGCGCCAACCGGTCAGGTGACACATCGTCATACCCCCGCCGCAGGTCGGGTCCTCAGGCCCTGAGAGGGATGTGGCCCAGGAGCCCCAGCCTCCCTGGCGGGTCCCCTCGGAGCTGGTGTCCCCCAGGGCCACGCTGCCGGCAGGGGGGCTTTCTTCTCCTCACTCCCGCCCTCCGGCCTTCCTCTGCTCCTCCCCGCTGCCTCGGGGCCCCACTGTCTCCTGGCGCTTCCTTCTCCCGCACTTGACCTCTGGGCTTGACCTCCTGGCCCTAATCTCCCGGGTGAGGGGCGATGTGGCCCAGGCCCTCCCCCCCCCCCCCCCCGTTATCCGAAGGGGGCCCTGCGGAGGGCTGCTGGCAACGAAGAAGCTTCGCAAACTGTGAACCCTAAGCGTCCCTTTTCAGTTACCCCTCGGCCTTCTTATGCCTCTTGTTTGTTTTCTGCTACGGTACAAAAATCACTCATTTTTAGTCAAGACGGAAAAACAGCAAGAACAGGAAAAAAAGGAACTCAGGAGCCACCTAAGCTCCGCCCACGCTGCCCGACAGTGAGGGTTACGCTGGCACCCTCGTGGCTCCTGGCCTCGCCCTGGGCCTCCTGGCACCAGCACCTGCCACACCGTGGGGCCGAGTGCAGGCGTGTCTGACGCCAAAGCCATAGCTCCGAGGACCCCTCCGCTCCGGGCCCCTGGAGGGACCCGGGGGGCTAGGAAGTGGCCGGCGGAACTCGGTTCTGTATTTCCTCTGTTGGGAACTGGTGTCGAGGGATGTGACCAGAGGCAAAAGGGCAGGAGGAAGAGACAGTCCGGCCGCTGGGCAGTCCCTGCACCCCGCGTGCCGGCGCCAGGGGCTCCAAAAGCTGAGGAACGAGACTCTGGATGCCGGCATCCGAGGTGGGGGGAGCCTCAGGCCGCCTCCCTCTGACGCTCGAGTCCACTGGCTTTTTGGAGCATCTTGCTTAGGGATTCTGGCGGGGGGGCTGGCTCCACCCTTGTTAAGGCCACCCAGAGACTGGGGGAGCCTGCGGGAACCATGCAACGCCCCCCTCCAAAGGCAGGAGCCAGGAGCCAGGAGGACAGGCAGAGCTGGCTCCAATTCCGGCTTCTCTGCTCTTTCGCAGCCCTCGTTAGTAGATCCTGGACCAGGCAAGCCGCCTGCCCTCACGGCCTCACACGGGCCTCCCTTCTCACTCTGGCTCCCTGCCCGCTCACTGTGTCCCTTTCACTTACAGCCCCCCTCCCCAGGGCCAGCAGCCCGAGGCCTCTGTGCCCCCTTTGCCCCTAATAATTCCCAGCACCCAGGTCCCCTGAGCTGGCAGCTCCCCACCCCACCCCCAACGCTCAGGCTGTCATCGGCGTCTCTTCAGCGCCTAGCCCTCTGGGACCTGGATCTGCCCTCGAGAACCTTCTCATCGGTGTGCATCGCCGAGACCAGCTTTCCCACAACCAGAGAGGAACCCAAGATGGAAAGACCCAAGGGATTTAAACAAAAAAAACATTATGAAATTTTGTGAAAGAGTTTTAGGGAAATTTTTTGTCTTTTTAAGGCTGTACCCACACGCCTATGGAAGTTTCCAGGCTAGGGGTCAAAGCTGAGCTGCAGCTGCCAGCCTAGGCCACAGCCACAGCAACTCGGGATCCGAACCCCATCTGTGACCTACACCACAGCTCACGGCAACGCCAGATCCTCAACCCACTGAGTGAGGCCAGGGATCGAACCCACAACCTCATGGATATGGGTTAGTCTGGTTCCTTACCGCTGAGCCACAACAGGAACTCGAACCACCACCCCTTTACTTTTTAAATGACTTCTCCTTCCAGGAACAGGGACCCGCCAGCAGTGGTGCTGTGTGGCTCTTGGCTAAAAAGGGTGCTGCTGTGCTTTGTTCCAGACAAGCGGCCGGAGGGGACAGGGCACAGGCAGCCCGGGCACCGAAAGGCCCAGGCCACCTCCGAGGGACCATGACAAACTCTTTCCCTTCCTGGGACTCACCCCACTTCTGCACACTGGGTTTCTTTTTTCTTTCTTTGTCTTTTTAGGGCCGCACCCGTGGCATATGGAGGTCCCCAGGCTAGGGGTCTAACAGGAGCTGTAGCCTCCGGCCGAGGCCACGGCCACAGCAACGCGGGATCCGAGCTGCGTCTGCGACCTGCACCATGGCTCACGGTGACGCAGGATCCTTAACCCACTGAGCAAGGCCAGGGATCGAACCCGCAACCTCATGGCTCCTAGTCGGATTCGTTAACCACTGAGCCATGATGGGAACGCCCCTGCACGCTGGTTTTGAACCTCTGTTGGGTCACGCACCTTGGACTTTGTCCCTAATTCGCTCTGTGTATTTCTTATCCTCCCTGTGGCCTGGAAGCTCCGAGGTATGTAACAGGCCTGCACGTTGCGGGCAGTGGGGGTGCTCTGGGGGTGTCCTGACTGGGCTCCCCGTGTCCATAACCCCCCCCAGTGCCTGCTCGAGACCATCTAAAGTGTGGCAGGAGGCAGCAGGCCCCCGGGGCGGGAGTGGAGTCTGTCTCCGGCTTGGTGTTCTGACCCCAGACACTCTCAAACCTCCCAGGAATGTGTGTTCGCTTTCTCGCCTCCCCCGGCCCTTAGAAGCTCAGCCCTGCCCTCATCAAGGCTGGCTGTCCACACTCTGTGGCTCAGGGTGCCCAGCGGCCGCCCAGGGCTGTGGCACTGACCTGGGGGGAAAGTGGGCCTTGAACTTGGTCTGGAACATCCTGGCCAGGATGACGAGCAGCAACGCCAGCAGCACGCTGGTGGCCGTGAACGCCACGATCTTCCACGTGGTCAGCAGGGTCTCGTGGGAGCTGGGCCACGTTTGCTCTGCTGGGAGAGAGCACAAGGCGGCGTGTGAGACTCCTTGGACCCGGATGGCGCCGTCTTCCCGGGTGCCCATTTGCTGGATCTGCCCTCGTCCCCTCCCCGCACTCCTCCTGCACCGGTTCCCATTTGGAGGCCCCCTGACACCCATTACAAAGGGCTTCCCCTGCATGCTGCCTTCAGGGGAAAGGCGTGTGGCCTGGAGCGGGCGGGAGGCCGAGGTGGGCAGAGCTGCGGGCGTGGTGCGGGGAGGGCGTGCCCTGGCACCCTGGTGCGAGCAGCCCGGTGCTGAGGTTGCTTTGCTAGTAATTTGTGTCTGTTTTTCTTCTCTGACCACCCAGAGGCCTGCGGGGTTCCCCGGGCTGGGGATCAGATGCGAGCCGTAGCTGCAACCTCAGCTGCAGCTGCAGCAACAGGTGACGCCAGATCCTTAGCCCACTGTGCCAGGGTTTTTTGCAAAAATACACATTTCTATATTGACATAAACAGGAAAAATACAAAACACATATAGATTTCTTTTAAGATGAAAAAAAAATACAACTTCTAAGAAATCGTGACTTGCTCCCTCGAGTGGAAGAGAAAGGCGGAGATATGCATCACTGGGTCACCCCCAGGGGCCTGTGTCCCTGTCAGTGGAGGGGACAATCCAGCGTGAAGGCAGAGAGCACAGAGGCCAGGTCCTTTCACGGGGTGCTAGGGGCTTAGGGACCCCGTTCAGAGGGTCAGCATTTTAACCTGGGCCCGGGGCGGGTTGAACAGGGCTCGGCATCGTCAGCTGCGTGCATCCTCAGAGATGAATTTCTATGTCTCGTTCCTAACACTGCGTGTGGCGGGAGAGGGACAAGGCTCAGGGCGCAGCCACCGGCCACTGGGTGTGACTGGGTGTGACCCGGACGGGCCAGGCACGGCCTGGACGCGTTCACCTGACCCGATGCGCTCACCTGACTTGATGCAGTAGACCTGGTAAGAAGGAAACCACTCCCCGTACTGGCAGGTGATATACTTGTAGTCACTGGTGAGGCTGTAGCCGGGGTCGCAGTAAAACTCCACCACGGTCCCGTGGTTGTAGCGCTCACAAGGCCGCGGGTGGCAGATGAAATCGCCGTGGCTCACCATGGGAGGTAGCGGGCAGACTTGGGCAGTGGGGGAGAATAAGAGTTTCAGAACCACGCATTCACGCTGGCCAAACCCTCAACACCAAGTTCAAGGCGGAGAACACGGCCCTCAGAGATGCGTTTATACGTGCATCGTCCGGGGGCTCATTCGCCATGAGAATAGCCAGCCGGCCCTGTCAGCCCCTTCTGTCCTTTCCTGGGAGGTCAGACCGAGCCTGGGATTAAGATGCTGAGCGCACGCTGCCATCACAGGGCAGAGGAAAACACGGCACAAAGGTGAGTTTCGTTTTACATGCAAAGGGGGGGAGTGCCTGGTTAAGAGGCAGTATTCAGCTGCTGTGCCGAGGGTGCCTGCTGTCATGTGCCAGACAACCCAGTGAGTAAAATGAAGACGTGGACAAAATCTTCGCTGAAAACAACGGCCATCCCAGGCCCACGAGTAGTTTGGGGCTGTCCAGATCCCTGAGTGTCCCTAGTCTGATTCTCAAATGCCCTCCTGGGGTTTGGCCAACCACACATATGCGGCTGATCTGCCGGCCCCGCGTGCAGGCCCAGGTCACAGCCTCCTGGGTCCCCTGACCGCCAGGGAGGAGCCCCGGATCCTGGGCTAGGTTCTGTCACCAACACACTTTGCAGCCTCGTAGCAGTCACTTAACTATGTAAGCCTTCATCTTCTCCTCTGTAAGGTAGAAATTTACCCTACTCCCCCCCCTTTTATTTTTTTTTTGCTTTTTAGGGCCACACTTACGGCATATGGAAGTTCCCAGGCTAAGGGGTCACAATGGAGCTGGAGGAGGCGGCCTACACCACAGCCACAGCAACACAGTATTGGAGCCGCAACTGCAACCTACACCACAGCTCACGGCAATGCCGGATCCTTAACCCACTGAGCGAGGCCAGGGATCAAAGCCACGTCCTCATGGATATTAGTCGGGTCTGTCGCCTGCTGAGCCACGAAGGGAACCCCCCCACCCCGAGATGCATTTGTAAGTGGGAAAAAAAACCGACGGGAGCCAGACGCTCTTTCATGGCCAAGACGACCCAAAATGTAAGCCGCTGCCGGCAGGGGACGAGAGAGCCAGGGCTGCAAAAGCTTTCTTTTTTTTTTTGCCTTTTGTCATTTTAGGGCTGCACCCACGGCATGTGGAGGTTCCCAGGCTAGGGGTCTAACAGGAGCTGTAGCCGCCGGCCTTCGCCACAGCCACAGTCACGCGGGATCCGAGCCGTGTCTGCAACCTACACCACAGCTCACGGCAACGCCGGATCCTTAACCCACTGAGCAAGACCAGGGATCGAACCCGCAACCTCATGCTTCCTAGTCAGATTCGTTAACCACTGCACCACGACGGGAACTCCATGCAAAAGCTTTCAAAAGGCCAGGCCACCTGGCTTCCCCTGAGATGAAGACGGGCGTGGGGGATGGCTGCTGTGTGCACCCCACGAGGGAGACACCGAGGAACCCCAGACGCCAGAGCAAGGGCCCCGGGCGAGGAGAGGAGGTCAGGGGACATGCTGGGAGGTATGTCCTGGGCAGAGGGGTCGATACAGGACGGGGAGGGGGGTGCCCACGGAGGAGGAGGGGCTGCCAGGGTGGTGAGCGCGCAGCTCCGTGAGTCCCGCGCAGGGAGCTGAGATTCTCCCCTAAGTGACAGGGACTTAGAAGTGGCCTAGATCTCCTTTCATAAGCACCTCTAGCTGCTCTGCAGAGAAGGGGGCGCGGGGGTGGCGGGGGGTGGCTTGGAAGGACAGCAGCGGTGACAAGGTGAGGAGAGAGATGGGACCTCTTTTAGAACCCCCGTTTCTACAACGGGACTTGCCAAGAGATGGAATGGGGGGGTAAGAGAAGAATCAAGGCAGACCCCCCAGATTTCTGCCGTGAGCGCCTGGGCAGATGCGGGTGCCGTTCACCGTATCAGGTCTTTTTTTTTTTCTTTTGTCTTTTTGCCTTTTCTAGGGCCACACCTGCAGCATATGGAGGTTCCCAGGCTAGGGGTCTAACAGGAGCTGTAGCCGCCGGCCTTCGCCACAGCCACAGCAACGCCAGATCCAAGTGCATCTGCAAGCTACACCACAGCTCACGGCAACGCCGGATCCTTAACCCACTGAGCAAGGCCAGGAATCGAACCTGCAACCTCATGGTTCTTAGTTGGATTCGTTAACCACTGAGCCACGAAGGGAACTCCCGTATCAGGTCTTTGTTAGTTTCTTCGGTGGGAAGAGAGAGGTACCGAGCATCTGGCTTTGCACTGGTCATGTCCGAGCTGCCAGCGAGACCATCGCCCAAGGGTCAGTCGGGCAGCTGCAGAAAGTGCCGTAAAGAAATCAGGAGTCACGAGCCTAGAGATGAGACTTAAAAACAGCTGGGCAAATTCACCGAGGGACAGGGGGTAGAGAGAGAAGAGGAGGGGGTCCGCATCCGGAGGCTGAGAAATCGGCTGGATGGAAAGAGGCTGTGGCCAAGCTGCTGGGAATGTGCCTCGGAAGCCGAGAGAGGGAGCTGTTTTGAGGAGGAGGCCGTGGCTCCCAGCAAGCTGAGAAAGACGGGGGACAGGAGAGGGACCCTGTGACGGGGATGGAGCAGGCGCAGGCGGTTTCAGAAGTCCCAGTGGGGGACCACAGATGAGGCGGGGAAACCTGGGAGATGTTGGGAGGCCACTGTAAATTCAGGAGAGCCATCAGCACAAGGCGGGCTTGCTTAACCAGTGGAGGGGCGAGAATCGCCCCAGGTCCTTGGGTGGAGGGTGGGATGCGGGCAGCGTTCAGATTCAGACCAGGGGCAGGCATTTGAGGACCGCCCTTCTGCTGGTTTGAATACTCACCTTACAGGATATTAAGGAGGAGCTGCTACTCCCAGAAAGGAAGAGGCGGGTCTTTCCAACCCCCACGCCCCTCGGATCCCTGGGCAGAAACTTCCTTGCCGGCCCGCCTGCATCTCTCACAAGCGTCCCATCCTAATAAATTTGTTCCTCGCCCGTCCCTCTGTCTCTCGCTGAATTCCTTCTGCGCCGAGGCGTGAAGACCCTGAACCTCCGGGAGTCCAGACACAGGATGAGTGGTTCTAATTTAAAAACCGTGGGTTCAGGAGTTCCCGTCGTGGCTCAGTGGTTAACGAATCCAGCTAAGAACCATGAGGTTGCGGGTTTGATCCCTGGCCTTGCTCAGTGGGTTAAGGATCCGGCGCTGCCGTGAGCTGTGGTGTAGGTCGCAGACGCGGCTCGGATCCCGCGTGGCTGTGGCTGTGGCGAAGGCCAGTGGCTAAAGCTCCTGTTAGAACCCTAGCCTGGGAACCTCCATATGCTATGGGTGTGGCCCTAAAATGACAAAAAATGCAAAAACAAATAAAATAAAATAAAATAAAAACCGTGGTTTCAAGCCCCACTCTGGCTTCAGATTGGGTCGAGTCCCAGCACGTGCGTTCAAGTCCCAGTCTGTGTTCTGGCTCGGTTCAGGACGTTAGCGCTGTCAGTGCCACCTGGACCTGGCCACGCGGGAGTCATGGCGACCTTGAGGAAGCGATCTGAGCAGAGCGCGAAGCAAGTGGCCAGCGGAGAAGGGGCGCGTGCGCTGAGGAGCTGGGCGCAGGCAGGAACCGTAAATGACCCATTAGAGAAGCTTTGCTGAAGGGAAGCGGCCCGGGGACGGCGCGAGGGCCAGGAAGACCCTGCCCACCGCCCGCAGGAGCCTAGACCCTGCTGACACGTCCTGTCCAGAGCAGCCGACACCAGCGGACAAGGCAGGCGGGGTGGGTGGGGGCGGGAGGAGGAACTCAAGGTCATTATGAAGGTGAAAGCCGTGATCCTAGGCACAGGAGCAGACAGACCGCCCTCCGACAGGAGCGAGGGCGGAGCCCGAGGGAGGAAGAGCTGGACACGGGGATGCGTGGATGCAATCCAGGGTGTGACCACGCGGGCGAGCTGCTCCCCGAAGGAACCCCACCCCTATCCCCACTGCGCCCCCCTCCCCAAGGCAGTAGGAGCTGCGGCCGTTGCTGGGGAGTTGAGATTCCCACAGCACTTAGCACAGGACCTTCCACCATTTATATATGTCATTAGGAGCAAAAGAGGAAGACGAGGTTTAAAAATAGTTTGTGTGCCCCCTGAATAGTTACAGAAATTATTTTGGGGGGACAGAAGAAGGTAAGACATTATAACCCCTATTTTTTTTTTTTCTTTTTGGCACACACTCAAGTTCCAGGATCAGGTATCGAAACCAAGCTGCAGCTGCAGCCTACGCCACTGCTGCAGCAACACCAGATCCATAACCCACGGCGTCCAGCCGGGAATCGAATCTTCACCTCCTCAGAGACAACGCTCAATCCTTAACCTGCTGTGCCATAGCGGGAACTCCCTGCTAATTTTTTTTTTAGTCCTTCTGAGCCATGAGCCCAGCAATCTGAATTGCGAGTTTCCATCCTTTGTCTCCCAAAAGTTCACGCAGCCCCCCTGGGTGTCCTGGTGCAGGGAACAGCCGTGCGCCCAGACCTACCCCACGGGGCTGCAGGCTGGTGCTGGAGGCTGCTGGTTGTTCCCCCATCCCGGTCCCCTCTCCCTGGACACAGCTGAACACGCTCCCCGGGGTCCCTTGTTTCTCTAAGTTCCAGTGGATGGAATGTGAACACAAATGATAAATACTCCTCCAGGCCCGATCCCCGGAACCCTTCCCAGCTTCTGGCTCTAGAATGCGACGACCCCCAGCCCTCCCAGGGGTGCACCTGGAAAAACCAGAGTCTGCGCTGGCCCCTTGAATGACGAGGCGGAGAGGAGGCACCGGCTGATCTACTAATTCCCCCGCGTGAAAAGAAACCTCTGTTTTGTTTGAGCCGGTCTACATTTTTGGAAACCTTCTCCCAAGAGTGGATTTACCACCCACCGGGCGGGGGAACAGCACAGCCCTGGTTTTCCGCAGCCGCTGCTACCACGCCCCGCACCCACCCTCCCGGGTGTTAAGACTCCATCTGAAGAGCAGCTTAGAGGGTTACGTCAGTGGTCCCTCAACCCCGCACCTCAGCATCCTCCGGGGAGCTTTGCCTAAGGGGTCTGGAGTGGATCCTCGGCTTGGCGAGGTCTTCGGGGCGCCGCAGGTGATTCTATGGGTGCTCAGAGCTGACCGTCTCCGCCATGGAAGTCGAGAGCTGGGAGATGACTCGGTGTCGCGGTGCGCCCCCTGCTGGGATGGAGGGCTTTCAACATCCAGTGGATCCAGGGTGAGCATTAAGTTGCCAGAGTTTCTGGGGCCGGGTGCATCCTTAACCTTGCACGCAGCCCTTGCTCTTCGACGGCAGTCCTTGAACCGTCAGCTTTGGGATCGTTCGGGGGGCCTGTTAGAAATGCATGATCTCAAGCCACCGGCCCAGACCCACTGAATCAGAAACTTCGTTTTAGCAACATCTCCAGGTGCTTCAAGGTAGAGTCTGAGAAGCACGGCCCCAGACCGCGAGGAAGCTTTGCAGCTGAGCTCAGTGATGAGGAGGTGAGAAAGCTCTCTTAAGGCTGGAATCTGGCCCTCAGCTGGCCTGGTGGCACACGAGGAGGTGGAGGGAAAAGCCAGCAATGAATCCAAAAGCATCATCTTAAGACCGGCAGCACGAGGTCCAAGCAGCTCCCAAGAGCACAGGCACTGCTCTGAACACGTGTGGAACCGCCCAGCCTCTGTCTGCAGGACTTCTACCCTCTTCTCATCAAAACTGCCCCAGCACCAACAAGCTGGCCCCGGGCCGCCGATCTAAGTTCGGGTAATGAATGATTCCAGGAAGCTGCATGGCACACTCCAAAGCCAGAATCCTAGCTGTTTCCAAGGCTACGTCCAAAAGCTTGCTTTTGACTCGGGGGCAAAATCAGTACACGTTATGCAGCACGTAACACTTGCCATTTTTATTCTGCTCCAATAAACGTGTCCACCCAGGGAGGCAAATGATGATGAGGCTGAGGCTTTGCTTATTTCCAGGCTGGCTGGAGCCCGGTGTTCACTTGCTGAGTCATGTGCTGACAGATGAAATTTAAGATCAGGATCATGCAGCAGCCCTGGGGGAGGGGCTTTCTAGCTCTGAGTCACCACGTTACGGTGTCCCTGACCAAACAGACAAGGCATCTGATGACGACTGTGAAACTTCAGTGCAAAAAAAAAAAAAAACATATGGATTTTACATAAGAAATGCAAAGGGTGTCTGGTTTGGCGACACGGAGAAGTTCACAGGTGTAAAACCGTAATTTACTCTGACAGCTTTTTGCAGCAAAGGCTGGCTGGTGCTGGACTCTAAAGCCGACCCGCGTTTCTGGGCACTGATGAGGCGTTCTTCCCCCTTAGTAGTTATCGGAGCACCAGTCCAGTCCAGCCTCACTCACCACAAGGTGAAAAGAAATCATGGGACATCTGCAGCATCAAAATGACTGGGTGTCTGTGAACAACTTCCCCAACACGATTCCTACAGCTGTGACACCTGCGGGTCATCGGGCAGCTTAATTTTTTGGAAGGAAGAGAAATCAGGGGCCCAAGATTAAAGTTAACACAGAAAGCCCACAGGTAGGGAGTTCCCTCTGTGGCTCAGTGGTAATGAACCCGACCAGTATCCATGACGATGCGGGTTCGATCCCTGGCCTCGCCTAGCGGGTCGGGGATCCGGCGTTGCCTTGAGCTGTGGTGTAGCTCGCAGAGGCTGGATCCCAAGCTGCTGTGGCTGTGGCCCGGTATCTGCAGCTCCGCTTCGACCCCTAGCCTGGGAACTTCCATATGCTGCAGGTGTGGCCCTAAAAAGCAAAAGGCAAAGAGAAAAAAGAAAGCCCACAGTTAAGAGAGGGCTTTGCGGGAGTCTCTTCGTGCCTCTTCCCGCAATCAGCAAACCCCCCCATCATCAGAGAGCGCACTGCATGTAAAATGTGGCCAGCATATTCCGGAAATTCTGAAGTTCCAAGGACCAAGGCACCACACCAAGACACGAAGGCGCTGATTTTCCAAACTTCGATTTTTCCTCCCATACACTTTTTTCTTAAATTTCTCATGCCTTCTCCTTCCTATCAGCAAATCCTAGCAGATGAGGGGATAAATAATTGACCAGCAAGTTCATCAAAACAGGAAGCAACTGGTTACGCTCTGTTCCTGAGTGTGAACACACACACGTGTGCGTGTTACATCTTTGTGTGTGCACCTATATTGCACATGGACAATAAACAGCCACGTTTTCTGTTCACGAAAGTGCTTTTAAGGTTTATATAAGCATTAGTGTTTTGCTAAAAGAAAAATGCTAGTCTGTGAAAAGTACATTGCTTTTCTGACATCTGAAGATCTTTGAAAACGACTGTCTTAGAAGGAGTGGACAGTGGGGAGTTCCCTTCGTGGCTCAGTGGTTAACGAATCCGACTAGGAAACATGAGGTTGCGGGTTCGATCCCTGGCCTTGCTCAGTGGGTTAAGGATCCGGCATTGCCGTGAGCTGTGGTGTAGGTTGCAGACGTGGCTCGGATCCCGCATTGCTGTGGCTGTGGTGTAGGCCGGCGGCTACAGCTCCTGTTAGACCCCTAGCCTGGGAACCTCCATATGCCACGGGTGTGGCTCTACATAAAATGCAAAAAGACAAGAAAACAAAAGAAGAAGGAATGGACAGTGAAAACAGGAGAAAAGGGGAAAATCAGCCACCAGAAGAGAAAAGGAGAGAGCGTGAGACTGAGAATGTGACAAAGGCTGGGAAGACGTAACACATCTGTGGACTAAAGGAACTTTGTATAGTACAAAGCTTACACTTTCTTGGGTTCAAATCTTGGCTCCCACACTTAGGAGTTCTGTGACTTAGGCATGTTATTCAACCTCTTTCTGCAGTAATTTTAGTTTCCATTTCCTGTAAAACAGGAATAGTAATACCACACTGCAGAGCTTTTTTTTTTTTTTTTTGTATTTCAGGGCCACACCCGCAGCATATGGAGGTTCCCAGGCTAGGGGTTGAATCAGAGCTACAGCTGCCAGCCTACATGACAGTCACAGCAACACCAGATCCGAGCCGCGTCTGCAACCTACACCACAGCTCACGGCAACGCCGGATCCTTAACCCACTGAGCAAGGCCAGGGATCAAACCCGCAACCTCATGGTTCCCAGACTGATTTGTTAACCACTACACCACTACAGGAACTCTTGCAGAGCTTTTTAATAAACAGTTAAAAATAGTTGCTGGAAATCAGCAAGCACAGTGGCCGACACAAAAACAGATGCCCAATAAATAGATCGCTACTATTATTAGTAACTATGTTGTGTATAAATTTAGTCACTGTACCAGGAGCCAATGAAATAACATGTAAGCAGCAGTGACAATGACAACTTTTAACAAGCTCTTACGGTGAGAGCAGCGTACAGGCACTATTCCCCTTAACGCCAACAATTTTGCACAGCAGATGTGGTTACGTCATTTATACAGATAAGGGAATCGAGGCGCAAGAAAGTGATGGTACTTGTCCAAGGCCGAATAAATAGAAGAGCTGGGATTTGACCTTGAGCGAGTCTTTTTCAGAAGCTGTGCTCTCCCACGGAGCCTTGCTGTGGGGTTTGAAGTGTGCCCGGGAGCAGGGGAGGGTGGGCCACGCAAGGACCAGACGTGTGAGCAATGGTTTCTTGATCCGCTAAGACGCGGGCTGTGGAGTGGGGTCAGCGTCTGTTAAAGCCTTGGAGCCTCTAGAGAGAGAAGCAAGGCGAGATTTGGGGGGGCGGCACTGATGGACGCAGAGCGCCCCCGTTCATCCTCAGCCATCAGCGGGATGCTGTGGACGGGGCCAGAAGGAAGACCAGCTCAGGACAGGGCGGAGGGCAGAGTCCCAGGATGCTGGCCGCCTGAGGTTTGGGAAGCCTTGAAGACAGACCATTAAACCGGACGCAAGAGCTGGAAGGAAGACGGCAGGGGCAGCTGCTGTTTCTCAAGCTGAGCCAAGGAGAGCACGCGGTGCGGGTTGGGTTGTGTCCCCCCCCCCGGAAGTTGTGTGGGAGCCCTAGCCCCAGGTAGCCACGCACGGGGCTCCCTTTGGCAACTGGTTCTATCGCAGAGGTGGTCAAGGTGAGATGAGGTCACGTCTCAGTGGGGCGGGCCCTCCATCCGGTATTTACTTATTCATTTATTAATATTTATTGATAATATTAATACATACATATTTATGTTTGTCTTTTTCGACCCGCACCTGCAGCGTATGGAAGCTCTCAGGCCAGGGGTCGAATCAGAGCCTCAGCTGCCGGCCTACACTACAGCCGCAGCAACTCGGGATCCGAGCCGCGTCTGCGACCTACACCACAGCTCACGGCAACACCGGATCCTTAACCCACTGAGCAAGGCCAGGGATCGAATCTGCGTCCTCATGGATACTAGTTGGGTTCGTTACCACCGAGCCAGGACGGGAACTCCATTATTTTTTTAAAACCGTATTGGAGTGTAGGTGACTTACAAGGCTGTGTTCGTCTCAGGTGAACAGCAAAGTGGATCAGTTATACATCCATCCTTTTTTGGCGCCTCCTCCCATACAGGTTGTTACGGAGCACGACAGGTGTTCTTCTACTGGGAGGACAGCCATGCGGAAGGCAGATGGCCACGTGAAGACAGGGACTCATAGGGCCAATGCCACATGAGGACAGAGGCAGAGGCTGGGAGGGTGTAGCCGTAAGCCAAGGAAGGCCAAGCCCCCTCAAGAAGGAAGGGTTCTGGAAGTTCTCATTGTGGTGCAGAGGTAAAGAGCCCAACTAGCACCCATGAGGATGAGGGTTCGATCCCTGGCCTCGCTCAGTGGGTTAAGGATCCAGCGCTGCCGTGAGCTGTGGTGTAGGTTGCAGATGCAGCTCGGATCCCATGTTGCTGTGGCTGTGGCGCAGAGTGGCAGCTGCAGCTCTGATTCAACCCCTAGCCTGGGAATTTCCCTATGCTGCAGGTGCAGCCCTAAAAAGCAAAAAAAAAGAAAAAAAAGGAAGGAAGGGTTCTATCCTGGGTCCCAGGAGCACAATCCTGTCGACACTTGGACTTCTAGCCTCCAGAACTGTGAGAGGACACTTCTCTTGTTTGAAGTCCCCCACTGTGGTCCCGGGTGACGGCAGCCCTGGGAATTGAAGACCGCCTGCGTCTCCCCCCCGAGTCGGGGACAAAGTGGCCAAGCCCTCAGGCCAGGGGCACAGGAAGCAACCAGGGCACAGGAGGGCTCCTGGCTCATGTCAGGAGGTCTCACTGGAATGACCAGGCATGCAGATTCCCTCAAAGGGACGTAAAACACACAGAAAGCTGTGCACGCGAGAGTGGTTACACCCTAAGATACGCTTTAGTGGACAGAGCAGAGCAAACGCAGTGTGAGAAGACTGCGGCCCAGGCTGCGACCTTAAGGACCCCTTGGGGAGGCACGGAGCCAGGTTGGGGAGTCTTGTGCTTTGGGGCCAGTTAAGAGAGCCACTCGTGGTTAACTCAACGGGCCACTGGATTTTTTTTTTGTCTTTTTGCCTTATCTAGAGCCGCACCCGCGGCATATGGGGGTTCCCAGGCTAGGGGTCTAACAGGAGCTGCAGCTGCCGGCCTTCGCCACAGCCACAGCCACGCGGGATCCGAGCCGCGTCTGCAACCTACACCACAGCTCACGGCAACGCCGGATCCTTAACCCACTGAGCAAGGCCAGGGATTGAACCCGCAACCTCATGTTTCCTAGTTGGATTCGTTAACTACTAAGCCACGACGGGAACTCCAACCACTGGATCTTTAAAGGCCGAGTAGCGTGAGACCCAGGGACGTTTCTGTCACATGCGATTTTAGTCACGGCTGTCTATGGAAGTCTCGTCTTCCCAGGCTCCGACGATTTTACGTTTCTTCCCAATTCAAAAGAAATTCCTCGGTTAAGATGTTTATGGAATGAAAATACAACATCGGCACGGTGGTAGGGACTGGTTTTAAAATCGAAATTCTAATCTAATTGGCTTCATCTTATTATTAGTAGTAGTATTTACTTTTTTTTTCTTTTTAGGGCCCCACCAGCACCTGCGGTGTATGCAAGTTCCCGGGCTAGGGGTCAAATCAGAGCTATAGCTACCGGCCTACGCCACAGCCATAGCCAACGTGCCAGATCCAAGCCGCGTCTGCAACCTACACCACAGCTCACAGCAACGCCAGATCCTTAACCCACCGAGCGAGGCCAGGGATCGAACCCACATCCTCATGGATACTAGCTGGATTCGTTTCTACTGAGCCACAATGGGAACTCCTCTTCCTTTTTTTTTTTTCTTCTCATGGCCACACCTGTGGCATAGGGAAGTTCCCCAGCCACTTATCCAATCCAAGCCGCAACTGTAGCAACACTGATCCTTTAAATCACTGTGCAGAGCCAGGGATGGGCGCCGCGCCTCTGCTGCTGTCCGAGCCACCGCAGTCAGATACTTAACCCACTGCACCACAATAGGAACGGCCCAGCTTCTTTTTAAAATTCCAGCTGTTGCCACCCCCTTAAAGCCTGGACCTATTACCTCCCTTCCCAGGAGCAGAAGAGACGGTGCTAGCTAATGTATTGGGTTCTCACCCACCAAAGAACGAACAGGCCAGCATGTGCGCTAAGTCCCAGACTTGTCTGCAGCCGTCCCTGGTGCTGGGAGGAGGAGCAGCAACGACCAAATGCTGGGTCACGTCCGCCCAGCGCGTAAACTTGAGAGACGTCTGGGCACATTTAGAGTCAGGCACCGTCTATTTGCAACATCAAAACCTCAAACCACAAAAAAAAAAAACAAACTCCCGTACAAAAAAGAAAATGATTGTGAATACCTGCCTATCAACCCCAACATCTATTCACTTTGGGGGGGAAAAAAGGAATCGGTGTCATTGCTTGTGAAGAAAAGGGGGCCTGGGGGTGGGAGCTGGGGAGCAGTGAGTCCCCCCCCGGCCCCCCGCCAAATACTTCTTGGCGCCTCTCGGCCTGCAAATGCCAGGAGTGCCAGGAGAGATTTATTGCCTTCTGTGTTGCACCTGATTGCAAGAGGTTTTATTACCAAGAAACACCAGTCATCTGAGTTTCCAGAGAGGGAAGAAGGAAATAAATCCTGCCTAGAGCGGCGATGGAGAAGATAGTCTAGAGTTTAAGGACGAACACCCGCATCTTCCCATTTGTACCGGCCATCTATTTTCTGAGTGTAATGAAGTCACCGTCCTGGCACAAGCTGGTGGCTCAAACCACTGGCCGCTGCTCTGGGCTTGCTTAGCCGTGCCGTCCTTTCCCTGACCTGACATTTAAACATCACACAATAAAGACTTCTGCTTGCACGCCTGTGAGCTTTTCGAAAATATGAGACTACAAGGCAAAGCAGAAATACGTTCTGGGAACGACCGTGAGTGCGGCGACAGAAAGGGGCTGCTCCGCCACCTGGCCCCCCAGCCCTGAATCCACCCCAGCCTGTGAAAAAAGGGCTCAGAGATCTCCCTGCCACGAGAGGTGTGGAATTCAGACGAATTCGGAACAGTTTCCCCGGAGGAAGTTCACGTGTAGGATTCCTGTTTTGTAAGAGGGGCTTTGATTCCGGGAAACGGGCAGCATCACCGGGGACACGATCTGACAGGGGCTTCGACAGAGCAGCTGCACCGGGGGCTCCCGACCTGCCCCGTGGCCAGTGGCCCAGCCGGAGTCCTGCATGCCCGCACCGAGGACTTTGCACAAGGACACGAGGGCTGGCACCTGGCTTCAGATCCACTGCTCCCAGGACAGGCTGCCTTCCCCCGCCTGAGAGCCCAGGGGTTGGGTGGGTGGGGCTTGGGAGAAGCTGGGTCCGAGCCTGGTGGGACCCCACCCCCGAGTGCGAGTTGCAGTGGGACACGGGGTAGCTAAGTCCCCTGGAAGTTCTCCTCGTTCCTGGATCTGGTCCAACATTCTGCCATGTCTGTTCCCCTTCCGTGGGGAAAGATGGATCACTTTTTTTTTTTTTGTCTTTTTGCCTTAGCTAGGGCCGTACCCACGGCATGTGGAGGTTTCCAGGCTAGGGGTCTAACAGGAGCTGTAGCCCCCGGCCTT
Source organism: Catagonus wagneri (assembly GCA_004024745.2). Classification (NCBI taxonomy): domain Eukaryota; kingdom Metazoa; phylum Chordata; class Mammalia; order Artiodactyla; family Tayassuidae; genus Catagonus; species Catagonus wagneri. Next base: position 1,440,749 of record PVHT020000067.1, on the reverse strand, counting down.
CGCCACAGCCACAGCCACGCGGGATCAGAGCCGCGTCTGCAACCTACACCACAGCTCACGGCAACGCCAGATCCTTGCCCCACTGAGCAAGGCCAGGGATCGAACCCGCAACCTCATGCTTCCTAGTTGGATTCGTTAACCACTGAGCCACGACGGGAACTCCGAAAGACGGATCACTTCTCTTCTCTGACCTCAATACAAAAACCTCTGCAATTGACAGAAGGGGAAAAAACAAGAGAATTCCAGGAGCCTCAAGAAGCTGGAGGGTTGATGGCGGTCACGTGTTTCCAAGGGAGGCAAGGGGTGGGCGGGGCCTGCCGCAGGGCACAGCTGAACAGAGGGCCTGGGGACAGAGGAGGAGGGAGAGTTCCGGGCCATCCGTCAGGTCAGGGGTCAGAGAGTTCAAGAGCAAAAGAGCCTATGACGTCACGGTCCGGAAGCCTGAGAACTCGGGTCCGTTTGAAAAATAGGAACAAAGTCTCTTGGTTCTCCTATGACAGAAAGATCAGTGTTTCTGGATTCAATACAGATGAAAAAAAAAAAGAATAATGAAGTTTCTTAATGCCACAGCACAATCTACTCTTGAGCACAAGAGCGTCGTGAGCCCGAGCAGTGGAAGATGAGAAAGTGGCAACTACTTGTTGTATAAAAAAAAAAAGGGAGAGAGAGAAGTTGAGCGCAGGGAGCTCTGAGAAAAGCTGGCATGACACGCCACGGCTATTGTCTGGCAATCGCTCAGCTGTAATGTACGCACGGTACATGCGAGTGGTATTAGAATAATTTACTACTGCGTGAAAACAAGAAATTAACATGATTGCTCGCTATCTTGCATTCCCCTCGCATGAAAAGCCCCTTTAGGGTCACAGGCAAGCTGGCTGTCGGACAAACAGCGCCCGATGCAGGAATCGTCGCTGCCCGCAGAGGAGGCGATGCGGTGACAGAGACGCCAAGGTCGTGGGACACACTTTGAGTTTGCAAAGCCACCTCCGCACTGCTGCAGGAAAGGGCTTTCCCTGGCTGGTGTCACTGAGGTGGCCGGGGAGGGCCCGAGACCCCCTCCTTCCCAGGCCCGGGGAACACAACTGTCTTCAAAGGGTACCAAAGAGCCTTTCGACTTCGAGAATAAGATGGGAAATGCCCTGAGTCGCTGACTGATGGGCCCCGATGGGGACCCTGCACTAGCTCATCCGCTCGCACACCCGAAGGCAGGAATCGGAGGACAGGGGAGAGTTTTCGTGTGACCTGGCCAATCGCTTCATTTTTCAAGTTTCTAAGGAGGCAGAACTAGAGTCTCATAGGCTACACGGGCAAGCTGTCTGTCCACACCCATCTTAGGAACACAATCTTGCGAACACAAGACGTGAATACGGAAAACAGAGTCACTGGGTTGGGGGTGGCTGGAAACAAGCTACCTTGTGGCCCCTCTGGCTTCTCAGGGACCTCTTGGGCTTCGGGGCCTTGAGGACAGGACCGAACCACGTGATCAAGGATTTCTGGATTTCTGCACTTTGTCAAATCCTCTTACGTTGGGGGAGAAGAGGGGACGGTATAGGATCAGATAAGCAGATACAGCAGAAACCCTTTCTCCCCCTGCCTGGGGACAGAGGCCCTGCCGCTACACTGAGCACAGTCAGAGAAGACGGTCTCTCATTGCTCTTTTCTTCATTTTCAGCAGTTGCTGTTTCATCTTGGATCCAGCGCTGGAAGGATCGCGGGCGAGTCTGCAGGGAGCGTGAGAGCCCGGGAGAGGCTGATGGAGACCTGGCCCTGGCCAGTTGGTCTACTCTGAAGCACGGGAGGCCTGGGTGGCCGTGGGTGACCAGATGGCCAGTGCTTTTATCGCTCCAGTTGGGGTGAGCAGCATGTGCAATGGCCCCGTGGCACTCAGA
>PVHT020000067.1:1403779-1431912 GCA_004024745.2 Catagonus wagneri | reverse complement strand
AAAAAAAAAAAAAAAAAAAATCCAAGCCCTGGCATCAACCACCTGTCCTCCCAGCCCTCAGAAAGACGCACTGGCTTCAGCTGTGGTTAACCCACCCCCAGGAATTTCTGCCAACAGACACCCCGCACCCGTGTTACTTCCAAGGCATTTGAAAACCTGAAGGTGAACAGAATTGTTCTGAATCCTTAAGGCTTTTGGACGGTTCTTCTTCCCCACGCAGACCGTGTTTTTCTGCAGCCACTGGCAGCCAGCATCCTTCGCAGCCCCAACATCACAGCGTGGACGGGACTCTGGGCAGTTAGTACCGCTTCCGAGATGTACGTATTTGCAGCCCTCCTTTAGCCATTTGTTGCAGGCGTGGCTTATCGTCTTTATTTTTTATGTCCCTCAATAATCTCCTATAATCCCCCTTCACGCCGGTGGGCTGGCGCGCCTGGCACAGACCAAGGAATGTTGCCTTGGCTAATGAGCTCTACAGAGCTTCAAAGCGCACGGTCCTCCTGAATGAGTGAGAGGGTTAAACTCCTTCTCTTTCCCCAAGGTGCTGAGCAGAGACAAGACGAAACAAACAAACATTAAAAAAACAAACAAAACAAAAGAAAAAACATGCTTCTGTTTGGTTTCCAGGGTAAAGAAACAAACAACTCGTAAAATTCCTAGATAGGTCCCTGATAACGGAGCTGTGGGCCTATGCGGGCGCCGCGGGAGAGGATGCTCGTCTCTGGGCAACGGGATCTGTCACCTTGTTCTCCCCGTAAGGGTGGAAGGTCTTCAAAGGAAGGAATGAGGTCCTTTTCTCTCTTTCCCAGAGCCCAGCTCGGTATTGCTCTGTGCCTAGCAGGGGTCCGGTAACCACGGCTGACAACCTAGAGCAAGTTGTCAGCGCTTACAAATGAGAAACTGCCCACATTCACTGTCAAAGGCCTTTTTTTCTTTCTTTTTTTTTAAAGATTGCTTGAAGTGTGTATGTGTGTGTGTAAAAGAGAGAGAGCCAAGAGCCTTAGAGGTGCAGATGGCTTGATAATCAAAAACCTTAAGATACACGGAAATAAAGAAAAGCACCCGGGCCCACGGGGAGAACAGACCCACCCGAAAGAAACCCACGGGGCTCCTCGCAGGTGCAAATTTATACGTTCACGGATTTTAAAATGACGTAGCTGACATTCTGGCTCAAGATTCTGTGATTTCAGGTGTTTTGCCCCCACGGCTCGGCGTTGGGAAAACAGGCATAAGACGGGTGTCCTGCCACTCGATGACGCGGGCGCAATGACACGGGCCTCGAGACCCGTCACCCACACCTTCCCACAGCGCCTTGGAATTCTTGCCACCTTTGGTAAAGCTGCCAGGGCTTCGTCCTCCCAAACCATAAGCTCTTTCACGAAGCCGGGCGGCGACCACAAGGACTGCTTGACGCTGAGCAGGACAGGTGTCACGCGGCACCGGCGCCAGTGAGGTCTGCACTGTTCCCCCAGGGACAGGAAGCAGCACGTGGTGGAAACAGCCGCGGCCAAGGGTCGGAGGTGTAGACAAGTCAGCTCGCCCTGCGAGGTGTCAGTCTCCAGGCTCCAGTGCGAGCGGAGACGCAATTCCCACACAGCCCGCTGGCCGAAGTGAGGCTCCGCTGTGACAGGGGGACTAACGGGCCCTCGGGGACAGGGGTCCGGGCGCCCTGCCCCTCGGGGGGGCATGGCCTCCTCTGGTCTCCTGCCCCCACCCCCCCAGGGAGGAAAACTGGACTCGAAGGACCAATCCCTTCCTATGAAATAACTTGTATATTTTTTTTGAAAAAATGGCCATAAAGATATTAAACTATAAAGAAATCCAAACACAGCAGATGACCCTTCCTTAGGTAAGGCATCTGGGCGATGAGGAGCATGGGCTTGGAACTGGCAAAGACCGGTGTTTGAGTCCTCACTCCCCAGCTACTAGCTGTGCGGCCCTGGGGGAGTTACTGAACTTTTAGAAACTTGGGTTTGCTCAGCCGTAAAAGGCGCTTAAAAATAGTGCCTGTCTCACCGAGGCAGTAAGGGGACGAAATGAAATACGGCGTCAAACAGCCTGATGCACAGCAAGCTCTCAAGATTAATGGCGATTATTACTATTGTTCAGCGTTTCCCCCCATGTTTGGGGATTTGTCTTGTAGGAACGCAGTTAAAAGTGAGCGAATAACCAAAGCTTGCAAAATAGGGTCACCATATAATGCATAAAAGCCCGACACCTTGCTCATACAGTCACGTCCGGGTTCTCACTTATTATGACTCTGTACACAATTCTAAGAGCAATAAAAACGGCAGACCCGGGAGTTCCCGTCGTGGCTCAGCAGAAACGAATCCGACTGGGAACCACAGGGTTGCGGGTTCAATCCCTGGCCTCGCTCAGTGGGTTAAGGATCTGGTGTTGCCGTGAGCTGTGGTGTAGGTCACAGACACGGCTCGGGTGTGGTGTGGCTGTGGCTGTGGCCAGCAGCTGTAGCTTCGATGAGACCCCCAGCCTGGGAACCTCCATGTGCAACAGATGCAGCCCTAAAAAAGCAAAAAAAAAAAAAAAAAAAAAAAAGGCAGACACTTGATTGACCACCTACTGTGTGCCAGGCACGTCACTGAACGCGTCACATGCATTGTCACGCTGGATCCTCACAGCCCCACGAGGCAAGTATCATCATCTCCCCATTTTACAGATGAGGACGTGGAGGCTGAGAGAAGCTAAGTAACTCGCCCCAGGTCGAACAGATGAAGTAGGAGACTGCGGATGCAAACGCACACTCTAATCAATACACTGCAGCACTCCCCCCGTCGCCTGGGGATCCCACTGCCTGGCTCGTGGCAGGTTAGAAAAAGCGTAGGGCGCGCGGGGAAACCTGCAGTGACAGCTATACTGACAGCTGATGGACTGACGGATGAAAAGCTCACAGAGACAGGCTTCCAGAGCGTTCCCGATGAGGCTCAGCGGGTGAGGAACCTGACTAGTATCCGTGAGGATGTGCGTTCGGTCCCTGGTCTCGCTCAGTGGGTTAAGGATCTGGCGTTGCCGTGAGCTGTGGTGTAGGTCGCAGATGCGGCTCGGATCCCACGTTGCTGTGGCTGTGGCGAAGGCCGGCGGCTACAGCTCCTGTTAGACCCCTAGCCTGGGAACCTCCATATGCCGCGGGTGCGGCTCTAGATAAGGCAAAAAGACAAAAAAAAAAGAAGAGTCAAACGGTGTGCTCAGGAAGACAGGAAAGTGGGGGGAAGGGAAGTGTGGGTGACACAGTAAAGGGGCGGGTACTTCCCTTACGGACAGTTTATCTGTGGTGACCAGCCGCCCCCCCGCCCTGCATGGACTATTTGCATAAATAAGGCACCAGCTTTGAAAAAGACACAATTGAAGAGGTAAAGAAATACCAACACACAGGTGCATCTGGATATATATCCGAGAAACCTCACCTATTATTTTAACTCACTGCTTAGTTGAACCCAATTTCTATCAAGTTTTTTTGTTGTTGTTGTTGTTTGCTTTTTAGGGCCGTACTTGTGGCATATGAAGTTTCCCAGGCTAGAGGTCAAATCTAAGCTACAGCTGCTGGCCTACACCACAGCCACAGCAACGTGGGATCCGGGTGGCGTCTGCAACCTACACCGCAGCTCATGGCAACGCCGGATCCCCGACCCACTGAGCGAGGCCAGGGAGTGGACTTGCGTCCTCATGGGTACAAGTCGGATTCATTTCCGCTGAGCCACAGTGGGAACCCTCGATTTCTCTCAAGTTTTGAGACAAAAACCCCCTCAGGCTTCTCTGTGCCTCTCAGTTTATTTTATTTTATGTTATTTTATTTTATTTTATTTGTCTTTTGTCATTTTAGGGCCGCACCTGCGGCATATGGAAGCTGTAGCCGCCGGCCTCCACCGCAGCCACAGCAACATGGGATCCGAGCCACATCTGCGACCTACACCACAGCTCACGGCAACACCGGATCCTAAACCCGCTGAGCAAGGCCAGGGATCAAACCCATGTCCTTGTGGACACTAGTCAGGTTCATTAACCACTGAGCCACGACAGGAACTCCTGTGTCTCTCAGTTTAGAGTCATGCCTTTGGTAGCATTTTAAAGGTCTCATAAACTAATTGCATCAGATAATTGCAAGGAGCATGCATTTTGAAAGTAAAGACATAAAGATTATTTTTTAAAACCTGAAGAACAAAAATATCAGGCACAGGCAGCTGTCACCTGAGTTTCACCATCCCCCTCGGGCCCAGCCCAGGCTGCCAAGCAAAAGGGACTCGTGTCACAGCTTGAGACTCGTCTCCAATCAGAAGCCAGTCACAGCCTCCTGTTCAGAACTTGAGCTTGTTTCTCCTTGAAGTGAGATTTTGTTTTATGCCTGTTCCATTCATTTCCCATCAGCTCCAGGAAAACTACTCCTGAAGTCCCAAAATGAAGCTCATCAGAATATAAACGCACGAAAAGCATGTAATCCAAATTCGAAAAGACTTTAAAATAGGCATTTCAAATCGATAGGACCAGTACAACGATATCTTTAACTCATCCTCTATTTCTGGTCATCTGAGCAGGGAGAAACCTCCAGGAACCAGAAAAGTCCCATTCAGCAGCAGCTCCACTCACCACTCTTGCCAGTGGCATCAGGACAGCAGAAAAGCTGTTCCGAAACGGGGCAGGGGGTGGGTTGCCCCTGGCCCTCTGGGCAAGAGTTGCTAGATTTGGTAAATGAAAATACAGGACACTCGGTTTTGGCTGAAGTTCAGATAAACAAAGAATAATTGTTGACCGTTAAGTCAGTCCCATCAAATAGTTAGGACATATTCATATTAAAAACTTATTTGTTGTTTATGGAGTCTCTGTCGTGGCTCAGTGTGTTATGAATCCGTCTAGTACCCATGAGGACACAGGTTCGATCCCTGGCCTCGCTCAGTGGGTTAAGGATCCAGCGTTGCCGTGAGCTGTGGTGTAGGTCGCAGACGTGGCTCAGATCCCGCGTTGCTGTGGCTGTGGCGAAGGCCAGCGGCTACAGCTCGATTAGACCCCCAGCCTGGGAACTTCCATATGCCGCGGGTGCGGCCCTAAAAAGAAGGAAAAAAAATTATTTGTTGGTTTATCTGAATTTGGATTTCACCGGGTGTCCCGTATTTTCTCCGACATCTCCGCTGTAGGCTCTGGTTCCCTAAGGGGTCCTGGATGGTGGGCTCCACCCTGCAGCCCAGGTGAACAGCAAGCACCGCTGATGGCCCTGGGCTCGCGTTCCCACTTCTTCGGGGCCCGAGCTCCCTTCTCTGCAAGGAGGCTCCGTGGCTCCAGCCGACCCACTCCAATTCACGGTCTCCCTTAGAAGACACCTTCTCTGATCCCTCTGGCTGTCGCCCCCACAACACACCTCCTAGCCCGACCTCACCCCACACTGAGAGGCAGGCGTGGAGTCAGGGCTTGTAGGAACTTGCTGGCTTCTACATTCTAGGGTGTTTTGCTCTGTTTCCCAAGAAAAGCTGAAAATGGGCTCTTGATTGAAGGTTCCTTTCATTTTTTTTTTCCCCTCGTATAAAGCGCCTCTTGTCTGCTGTGTTCAGATGCCAAGAAGCAAATCGGGGTTTGTTTCCTTCCATTATAACTTCAAGACCTAAATTAAAGCCGGGGCCGCGCCAGCATGCCCAACTTGCCTAGGAGAAGTTTCTATAGATTCTACACCCAGACCCTGGCCTGATTCTGCAGCGGACCCCCCTCGAGAATTCACACTACTGATGAGCAGTCTTCAGTGAACCATACTCAAAAATAATCGCATTATATTTAACAAAAACAAGGAAGAATGATCCTCGGTTTCAGGCTTCCGAGTGTGTGCTTGCAGCAAAAACATTTATAGCTAAGCCATAAAATGCATGGAAATACGAAGAAACACTGACACAACAGTAAAACCAGGCGTGAGATGAGCAATGCCATAATACAATCCGTTTTCACTTGATGCAGAGAAAATTAATTTTTCAAAACATTTCATTTAACTTGGCAATATTTTGCAGTTTAACCTTTGACGCTAGAAACTCCTCTCTTACACCCCCTGTAAGCCTAAGAATCGAGGGAGGCCAGTTTTATGTCTGGTGGTGGTATTGCTTCACAGCAGATGACCGGGCTCACTGCCTCTGCTCGGGAGAGAGGCAAGACTCGGGGAATGAAAGTCGTCGCTCACCATAATTCTCAGCCCTTTCCCTCCTAGCGAGACACCCACTCTAATAAGCCAAAATTCAGTTTCCAAAAGAATAAGATGTGTTACCTTCCAGAGCAAGGCACCGGGGTGGGCTGGACGACCAGATAAGGTTGTGCAAGCACTCGAGATACTCAGACCCCTCGAGTTTGAATCCAGGGAAACAGTGATAGGAGATCACAGTGCCCACTGGGAAGGAGGTCTGGAACTCGGAGATGTTCATGTAGCCGTTAGAGGAGGCGAGAGGTCTCAGGCAGCCTGTGATGTGGGAGAAAAAAAGAGAAGAGTCCCATGAGGGCGTCTTGGCACACCGGGAAGACAAAGCACTATACTTCTTTCGGGATCCCCCACTATAAACGGGGCGTGGCCTCTGAGGACTGCGCACCTTGGTTTTAAATGCTCAGACTTTCTCAGGTCCATATGCATTTTATTTGTAAAGCAGGAATCAGCTTTAATATTTGCAAGTGGCATCAAGAAGGTCAGACAAGTAGGGAGGCGGTGAGGGAGGGTTGCAGATCAGGACACCACTACTGGGTGGGTTCAGTCCTGACTGCATATTAGAATCACCTTAGGATCTCCTTTTTTCTTTTTTTCTTTTTAGGGCCACACCCGCGGCATATGGAAGTTCCCAGGCTAGGGGCTGAATCAGATCTATAGCTGCTGGCGTACGCCATAGCCACAGCCACACCAGATCCTCAGTTCACTGAGCCAGGAATGGAACCTGCATCCTCATGGATACTAGTCAGGTTCCTAACCCACTGAGCCACAATGAGAACTCCTAGAAATTCTTAAAAGCACCAATGCCTGGCCCTGTACCCCGGGTCAGGGTATAGCCTGGCACCCCTATCATTTTTTCTTTTTTTTTCTTTGCTTTTTAGGGCAGCACCTGAAGGGGTCAAACCAGAGCTGGAGCTGCCCGCTATAGCTGCAGCTGCACCCACGTGGGATCTGAGCTGCACCTGTGACCTACACCATGGCTCATGGCAATGCTGGATCCTTAACCCACTGAGGGAGACCAGGGATTGACCCCACACCCTCCTGAATACTAGCTGGGTTCGTAACCCGCTAAGCCACAAAGGGAATTCCCAACCCCTAACTACTATCATTATTATTATTATTATTATTATTATTTTGTCTTTTTAGGGCTGCACTCGCAGCATAAGGAGGTTCCCAGCCTAGGGGTCGAATCAGAGCTGTAGCTGGTGGCCTACACCAGAGCCACAGCAACACCAGATCCCAGCCACATCTGTGACCTACACCACAGCTCATGGCAACCCCAGATCCTTAACCCACTGAGCGAGGCCAGGAATCAAACCTGCGTCCTCATGGATGTTAGTCACATTTTGTTTCTGCTGAGCCACAACAGGAACTCCCACCCCTATCTTTTTATTTAAGCTCCCCAAGTGACCTTACAGAGCCGCCAGGCCTGAAAACCACTGAGGTGCCCGAGAGGAAAGAGGCCCTCCAGCTGTTTCAGGGCTGGCGGTGGTGGCGGTGGGCAGTGTGAGGAGGCATGGATGCAGACTGGGTTCCATGGCAACAGATAACGGAACAGACGCCTGCCTGACATGATGCGATTACAGTTTTGAAAATCCAGTTGTGCTTTTGATGCAAGAGGAATGGAACGTGCGGCACAGCGGTTCTCACACTTGAGAATCATCCAAAGAGAGGCTCGCAGAGCGCACCGCTGCCCCCCACCCAGCCCCCCGAGCCTCTGGTTCAGTAGGGCTGGGTGAGGCCCAAGGATCCGCACCAGGTGCTGCTGCTGTCGCTGCGGCCTGGGTCCCGGGCAGGCATTCGAGCAGCCCTGCTGTCATGAATCTGCTCCAGGCACAATTCTGTGTGCTGTCTGAGTGAGCCTGAGACCTGGACCCCGGCCGTCTGTAAAACGGCAGCCGCCCTTTCCGTCCTGCGGCCCGTGCAGCCGGGTGGAACATTCCCAGTGGTTCGACATCCCACTCTGTGTGGCGTCCGCCGTGATCATGGCTTTTCTTAGTGGCTTCGGCGGTTTCACTGGAGGGAATAATGGCCCAGCAGAGCCGGTGCTCTTCCCGGGGAGAATTAATTGCGTGTGAAGTGAGTAATGGCTAATGGAAATACCCACGTTCCCTTCCAATCACCAAGTACCAAGTATACAGCAGGCCCTGGCGCAGAATCAGAGCTCTTCTTCTAAACTGACTCTGCTACAGATCACGAGCCTGCGAGGGTCCTTGGGTTTAGCACATCATCTGGGTCAGCACCCAGTTAGGTGGTGTCTGTATCGGGGCGAGCCCAGGGCGAGTGAGGGGTGCAGGACTCAAGGGGGTTTCACTCCTGGGCTGTGCAAGTGCACCGAGCTGCACGGCTGCGAGCTGGCGTCCCGGAGCGCTGTAGAGCCCACAGACCCCGGAGATCTCTCAGGATGGGCCAGATCAGAAAGGCATGGCGGGGAGTTCCCGTCGTGGCTCAGTGATTAACGAATCCGACTAGGAACCATGAGGTTGCGGGTTCGATCCCTGGCCTTGCTCAGTGGGTTAAGGATCCGGCGTTGCCGTGAGCTGTGGTGAAGGTGCAACTCTAGATAAAAAGGCAAAAAGACCAAAAAAAAAAAAAAAAGGAAAGGCATGGTGCCCAGCCGTCCTCTGGGCAGTCCCAACGGCCTTCAATGCTTTTTTTTTCTTTTTTTGGAGCTGAAAACTGACAATGTTCATAGCAAAAGTGAAGTGTGTGTGTGTGTGTGGGGGGGGGAGATGGGCAATCAGGAATAAACTAGATCAATAACTGCGAAAAAAACGTTAAGCAAATTAATAGGAACGAGGAAACGTGTTAGAACCCTAGGCAGGGTTCCAGTGAGTGGGCCTCCTGGGAAAGGAGGGTAGTTCTAAGCTCCCCACAAAGATAAAGTACGTCCTCTAGATCAACATTAATTCTTTTTTTTTGTCTTTTTGCCTTATCTAGGGCCGCACCCGAGGCATATGGAGGTTCCCAGGCTAGGGGTCTAACAGGAGCTGTAGCCACCGGCCTTCGCCACAGCCACAGCCACGCGGGATCCGAGCCGCGTCTGCAACCTACACCACAGCTCACGGCAACGCCGGATCCTTAACCCACTGAGCGAGGCCAGGGATCGAACCCGCAACCTCATGGATCCTAGTTGGATTCGTTAACCACTGAGCCACGACGGGAGCTCCTAGATCAACACTAATTCTGACCCACAGGGAGCAGGAGGCATCGGAACGTGGCCCTCCAAAACACAAAGCTCCCCCCGGGGAAATGGCCTTGGAACAGAGCCCCTCCCCACCCCCAAAAAAGGAGACAGAAGGGGGCTGTAACATGTGCAGTGGATCAAGAGGAAAAGCTATGCTCACTCTTGGTTGGAGACAGCCTGTCCTAAAAATACAGTGGAGAACTGGCTTCCATTTGATAGTTCACTGCGATTTCTATTTGCACTTCTGGATAATAGAGAGAAGGCGCCTCACGCTTGAGCCCCTGGATCTATAGGTGCAAATAATAGCTACAGGACGAACTGTCACTCTCAGGGCCAGTTATATCCCCCCCCCACTGAGGGATCAAGAAGGGGGTCAGGCTTCCTAAAGCAAGCCCTGCGTGCGTGCAGTGCCTGGGCAGGCAGCTGGCAAGGTGCTGGGGCTGGAAGGGATCAGGGCCCAGGCCAGGGGCACCTGAGGGCTCTGGGGAGGGCTGAAGGTGGGCTGTGGAGTGGATGGCTGTTTGAAGAAGCACGCCTCTCCAGAGCAGCTGGCCAGCTCTTCTCTTGTTGCAGAAAATATCAAAGCCGTGTCTGGACGGGGATTTCGTAAGGGGCGGGAGGGGCCAGACGGAGCCAGCAGAGAGCCCGATTCTGAACTCCTGACAATGACACCCCAAGACGTCTACTGCCACAAGGCATTTCAAAAAAATCACGGGGGGGCAAAAAGAACTCCAAGAGGAGCACGCTGGATTAGGGACGTACAGGGAAACCGAAAGGGTGGGAGAACCGAACGATAAATGGAAAATATGAAAGCGAGAAGGGGCCGGAGTCCAAAATAATTTTCGTGGCTGCTACTCAAGAGAGTGGGACAGGACTGGAAAGGATCAGTGGTGTCCTCAAGTTCATGTGAAGAAAGAACCCCACCTAAAAGGCGGCCGCTGATTCCGTGAACAGTCTCCCAGGGCGTAAATACGGCACGCACCTCCTTAAAAAATGTAACACACAATGTGCTAAACGACATGGGAAGTTTCTGGGGTTGGGGGGCAGGAGGATGAGGCCCTGGGTTGCCTCTGACCCCTAATCCTGAAGCTTTTGCTTCTTCGAGGGGCCGTGACTCCTCAGCCCTCGCATAAGGAAATGATTTATTTCCATCTCTGGGGCCCGCCAAGCATCTCAGAGTCTGCCAGTCGTGGTTTCCCAGCATCAAGTTAGCATCCGTCTCGACTTTAACATGCCAGTGCTTTTGGTGCAAATCAGATTGCTCGCCCTCTCCCTCGCATTATGAATTATGCATGGACTTCTTGGTCCTTTGCTCCAAGTCCCATGTCAAAAAATAAAATAAAATAAAATCGGAATTAATGCGAACTGGAGGGCTTATTTTCACAAAAAGGGTCCTCTGGTTCCACCCAGGCAAGTTTAAAAAATGCAAGAGGGTAAATATTCACCGTGCGGTCTGATGAAATTTGAATTCTATTATTTTTTCTGCTCCTCATGCATTATAAAAAAGGATAACGTTATTAAGAGAAAATAGCCTCTGTAAGATTGGCTTTACAGATATTCGTGCCACTGCTGAAATCGGCAGAAAGGCTTTGTTATTCCCATTAAATATACAACTGTTCATCATTGCATTCCCAGCCCAGTTACAAGCCTCCTAATTCTGAAACTGCGTTTGGTTTCATAGTGAACCGAGACATCGGGCATGCTGAAGAATAAGACATTTCCCATTGAAACGTCAAAGCTGGGTCTATGGAGCTGGAAAGAACCCCAGGGCGCCAAGGGCAGACGCCGAGAACAGAGCTTTGGCGATCAGAGCGCGGTACGGCCGAACCACGGGGTGTGGGTGACTTTGGGTTCCTCTCTGTCATCCTAGTGGGGAAACGTGTCCACGCCCGACAGCCACGGCTGCAAGAAGAAGAGCAGAGAAGCGCAGCCTCCGCCCGGTACCTTGACAGATGGGCAGATTGTCCCACGTTCCGTCATCGCGACATAAGGACACCACGTTGTACAGGTCGGGGTAGCGGATCCTGAATCCCTCGTGGCAAGTGATGTTTAGCTTGTCTCCGTGTCTGTAGGTCTTGTTACGAATCTCGGCATCTTCGATTTGCGGGATGCGGCAATCTGCAATCGGGTAAAAAGGGGATCCGTCATTTTGGGGAGTTTAAAACGGTTTGCGGTTCCCGGCTTCCCCAGAAAGCTCTTGTTCCCAGACCTGGGCTCAACCCACGTGCCGATCTGATAAGCGATTTCTCATCGATCGCAAGGCTCGGGTCCCCGTGCCGAGGAAAAGAAACGGTGTCCCAGGGAAACGGAGAGAGGGCCCAAGGCCCCAAAGAAACTCGGTTTCCTGCCTGGGACGGGTCGCACCCTGCAGCTGAGCTTCTCACTCTGGAATCGCGTGAACAAAGACAGACCGATGGGGCTTCACCGGAACTCTCTATCTGCCCCGAACGCTGGGCCGTGAGCGTGGAGGGAGCGTGGTGTGACGCGGGCTGCCTGGCTGGTCTCCCGCGCCTCTGCCTGTGGGGCGAGGGGCTGGGCCTGCTAAGAAAACATGCTTTGCAGAACCGCAGGGGGCTGAGCTGCGGCTGCACCTGCTGTTGGCTTTTCCCACCCACCTTATCTGTGTTTTAAAAGATAGTAAACGGGAGTTCCCGTCGTGGCGCAGCGGTTAACGAATCCGACTAGGAACCATGAGGTTGCGGGTTCGATCCCTGGCCCCGCTCAGCAGTGGGTTAAGGATTCGGCGTTGCCGTGAGCTGTGGTATAGGTCGCAGACGCGGCTCAGATCCGGCATTGCTGTGGCTGTGGCGAAGGCCGGCAGCTACAGCTCCGATTAGACCCCTAGCCTGGGAACCTCCACATGTCGCGGGTGCGGCCCTAAAATGACAAAAGGCAAAAAAAATAAAAAATAAAAGACAGTAAACAGAGTGGCACATACTACGGCCAGTATCACAAAGGCTCGGAGGAAGTTAAGATGGGGTCAGAGCAGAACGCAGGTGCCGCCAGGGCTAGAGGCAACGCTGAAGTCAGGAGAAGGGCGGGGGGAGAACCACAACCCCACACACAACGAAATGACACAACAAAATGATTAAAAGCTAAAAGAGAAGGCATCGGGTGTAACTCGACAACTGACTCATTCTAACTCTACCTCCAGTTTCCCCTACAGGCCACTCCACTCTTCCGCCAAGCTGGGATCCAGCTCCGCCTGGCCCCTCCCCCGGCCCAAACGCCCACCCTCAGTCCTATCCCGTATAAGGCGCCTTGGTCTCTCCCTTCTGATGAAGGGCTCTGATCTTCCATGCAAATACGCGTGTAGGCCTGAGCCATTTATTTCCACCTTTAGAGTCAGGTAGAAATGAGTTGTATTCCCAGTTTGTTGCTTCTTACCTTTTTTTTTTTCGAAGCAAGGCAACGTTTTCAAACAGCACTTTGAGGATCAGAGAAACTTCCTCTGGAAATTTCTCAGTGGGTTTCTCAGCCACTCCCCAAAGCCTATGGAATCCAGAAGAGGCTGGAATCGTCTTAATTAGAAGCCTGGTCCTCAAGGTCCCCTAGGCTTTGAACCGTCAGCGTTAAGGTGCTGAGCCCTCAGATACAGGTGGCTGCCTGGGGTCTGGCTCTGGCGGGAGGGACTCTGGGTGGCTTTGAAAAGAGCATGTCCCAGGAGCATTTTTTTTCTTTTTTGGCCACCCCGCGGCATATAGAATTCCCAGGCCAGGGATCAAATCTGAGCCTCAGTCATGTCCTAAAGCTACAGCTGCAGCATCACCGGATCCTTAACCCACTGCATCGGGCTGGGGATCAAACTTGCCTCCCAGCGCTCCCGAGATACTGCCGATCCAGTCATGCCACAGCGGGAACTCTGTCCCGGGAGCTTTGACGTGGGGTTGGGGCTGGGTTTACTGGGAGCGCTCTGACAGTGGCCTCCGGACAACAGAACGTCAGGGATGGGAAAGCCTGGGGCAGAAAAGGGCCCCCCAGGCAGAGGAGAGCCCTGGCAGCTGCAGCGAAGGGGTGGCGGCCACTCACTGTCCCCTATGGGTCATGCAGAGCCAAACGCCTGCAAGCCCAGCTCTGCCTTTATCTCAGTCCTCGTTAGCATCCTTAGCTTGGGAACAGGAACCGTGTCTACACTGCCTCTGATATTCTCCCTGTGTTGCCAGACCTGTGCATGCACCTGGCAGAGAAGAAACCCACACGGACCTTTGCCCGAGCACCTTGTAAGCCTGCAGCCCCCTCATGAGGCTGTTTAACAGGCTTTCAGGGCGGCTCCAGCAGCTAAGCTTTCCCCCGAGGAAACCCACCTCCAGCCCTTCCCTGTGCCTATGGATTTTAACAGAGTCTTGGCTGGTTTCAATTTTACCCCAAGTTTTTGCGTTTCTGGCTACGGAACGAGGTCTCCCGGCTCTTCCTGTTCAACCAGTAGTTTCTCTACCAGAATAGCTGAATTCCTCCCAAATCAATCCCGGAATAATCATGACTAGAGTCACAGATAACTGACAGCTCTCAGCACACCTCTGCTGCCTTCTTCTTTGGGGAAAATGTGGGCGACATGTTTTTCAGTATCACTATGCAGAAATTACTCACAGCAAATAAAAACACATTTATCAAGGCACCCGTCTGTAAAATCTGGGCTGCAAATAGATGCTGTGGCAGTCATTTATATGCCTAAACAACTATTTTCATGATTGATTTAAAACGTTCAAGAATTAAGCAGTTACTTGGGAGATGATCAGCTAGAGGCAGTGAACTCAATGGACAGAAATGTCCATTTAGACGTCGTGACATATGGGCAGTGCCTGAAAAGGATCAGAAGCACCCAAGCCTTGTTTCCAAAGGTGGTTTTTCTGCACAGTGGTTCAGAGTAGAGAATACACTGAACTTCTCGTTAGAACTTCAGGGAGTTCTCGTTGTGGCTCGGTGGGTTATGAACCTGACTAGTATACATGAGGTTGCGGGGTTCGATCCCTGGCCTCGCTCAGCGGGTTAGGGATCCGGCGTTGCCTTGAGCTGTGGTGTAGGTCGCAGATGCAGCTCGGATCCCGCGTTGCTGTGGCTGTGGCGGAGGCCGGCAGTCACGGCTCTGATTAGACCCCCTAGCCTGGGACCCTCCACATGCCGAAGGTGGGCCCTGAAATGACAAAAGCCAAAATAAATAAATAAATAAATAAAACATTAGCTATACATGAAAACAAATCTGATTCCTTAAAAATGCCAAATTTCCAAATCAATACGCCTCCCTCCAATTGTTCCTAATAATGTGAATACGTGACACTCAGATTCACAATTCACACTGGCGTACTAAAGGCTCCGGAAGTCTTGCTGTCAAGAATTCTACTGATCAGAGTTCCGATCGTGGCTCAGTGGAAATGAATCTGACTAGTGACCATGAGGACGGAGGTTCGATCCCTGGCCTCGCTCAGTGGGTTAAGGATCCAGCATTGCCATGAGCTGGGGCAGAGGTCACAGACGAGGCTCAGATCTGGCTTTGCTGTAGCTGTGGTGAAGGTGGGCAGCTGTAGCTCCGATTCAACCCTGAGCCTGGGAACTTCCATATGCTGCAGGTGGTGCAGCCTAAAAAGACAAAAAAAAAAAAAAAAAAAAAAGAATTCTACTGATCTCGCTCAAGCCAGCATTTGTAAAGAGCATTATTCATCCACCCACTGGTTCGTTCATTCACTGAGTTACCGAGCACCTCTTCCAGGTCCAGTGCCTTCTAGGGGCTGGGGATGGAGAAAGAGTCAAGAATCTGATGCTTATGGCTCTTGCACGGAGGCAGATTATCAGGTGAGTGAGCTCGGAAATAACAGACAACGATCTCTTCGATGACGAACTCATAACAAGGTAATACGACAGGGACTGACGCAGGGACGCAGGGACAGGAAAGGCACCTCTCGGGAAATGACATTTATCAAGCCGAGACCTAACGACAAGAAGAATCCAGGCAGGTGCGGGTCGGAGAGAAGGGTATTTCAGGCGGAGGGAACAGCTACGACGAAGGCCAGCGAAGAGCTCGGTGTCCTTAAAAACACCGAAGAAGATCAGTGCGTCTGGAGTAGAGTAAGCAAGAAGGAGATGGAAAAGCCAGATCATGCAGGACCTTGGAGGCGAGGGCAGAGGATCCTGTTTTACTTTAGTGCGACAGGAGCTACTGGAGCTTCTAAAGTATAGGCCATGACATGCTCGGTGTCGTGTGGGTATGTGCAGCAAGGGGCTAGCCTTGCCCAGAGGGAGTTTTGGTCTCGGCCCTCAGCTCCTGGGAAGTGCCCTCTAAGCCCTGTGAAAGTCCTGTCTGAGATGAGTGTCTTTGTTTATCTGGACCGTCCAGGCCACGCCAGATGTGTACACAACAGTGGGATGTGGGCCAGGGAACACTGACCCCAGGCAGCATCAGCTCCACTCTTGGAAGAACTGAAGATACACGAGTGGCCACGACCGAGTCTATGTGCCCAAGACCCCCAAGAAAAATGCTGGACACGAGCTCTCGGGTGAGCTTCCCCGGTTGTCAGTACTGCATGTGTGTTGACACACATTGCAGCTGGGAGAAGAGTCCCCGTGCACACGCATCCACTGAGAAGACAACTGGAAGCTCATGCCTGGTAACTCTCGGACCCGTGTCTGTCTCTGCCCTTGGCTGATTTCAATCGGTGCCCTTTCACTGCAATGAACCATAATCATGAGTATCATCGGTGCTTCTAGGAAACTATGGAACCTTGGGGACTTCCAAACTTGTGGCTGCAATCAGAAGTGACATTCTGGGGGACCCCTGAACTCGCAGTTGGTTTCAGAGGTGATGGTGGTTTTTGAGGATCCTCAAACTTTGCGCCACAGAATGCTTTTTTCACTTAACTATCTACCACCATCCCTCCGAATCACTGTTCTGTATCAGTGCTGTTCCCGACGCTGCTGCTCCCTGCAGTGGTACTCAGGGAGCATGGTCCCGACCAAACCGTCTACTCAGGATCAGGATGAAGATGCTGCCTGCGGCCGATGATGTCATCATAAACAAGCAACATAAGGCAGAGAAAAGCAGAGGCAAGAGCAGTACTCTTCAGAAAGAGGATGGCTGGGAGTTCCCGTCGTGGCTCAGTGGTTAACGAATCCGACTAGAAACCATGAGGTTGCGGGTTCGATCCCTGGCCTCGCTCAGTGGGTTAAGGATCCAGCGTTGCCATGAGCTGTGGTGTAGGTCGCAGACGCGGCTCGGATCCCGCGTTGCTGTGGCTGTGGCGAAGGCCGGCGGCTACAGCTCCTGTTAGACCCCTAGCCTGGGAACCTCCATATGCCTAGATAAGACAAAAAGACAAAAAAAAAAAAGGAGATGGCTGGAGAGAGTGGATGCTTCATAGAAAAAGAGGCACCACCCCGCTGGTAGTTTTGCTTTGGGAGCAGGACTAGTTCCGGCTGTTTCTTTCTTTTTTATCGGATGTTGACGCTCATGAAACCTGAAGGACAGAATGTTCAGGATCTCATGGCTCTTCGCTGAATGTTAACGTGAAATTACCACCAGGACTTGCTTAAGCCACTGAGAAGTAGCCATGTGGCCGAGAGGGGGGACACAGTAAAGTCGTTACAAGCAAGCACGTTCCTTGTACTTAGCGTTTTTCTCTGACTTATAGATCGCTATATTTTATTTGTGGTTGATAAAGGCATCTGGTATCTGTGTTTTGCTAAAGTATTTATTTTTATAGTTAACGTGTGAATAGTAATTCTTCGTGAGCTCCTAGCTGTCTACTCCACACATTTCCTTCAAGCATACATAGAACATTTACAAAAGTTGCGCCTGCTGCGGCATAAGAAAGCGCTGCACAGTTCGAAAGACTGAAATCACACTGCACGGTTCTGGCCACGGTGAGGTTAAAATGGACATGCACACAGTCATCCCTAAGTATCCACGGGGTACTGGTTCCAATCAGGACTTCCTCCCACCCCGTGGACACCAAAACCGTGGATGCTGAAGTCCCTTATATAAAATGGCAAAGCATTCGCATACGACCCACTCACAACCTCCTGAACTTCAAATCACCTCTCGATCACTTAAAATACCTAATACAACGCAAACAGCATGTAAGTAGTTGCAAATAACAATACAAATGCTAGGTAAATAATTGCCAGTGTGCAGCAAATTCAAGTTCTGCTTTTTTGGAACTTTCTAGAATTTTCCCGTGTGTGTGTGTGTGTGTGTGTGTGTGTGTGTGTGTGTGTGTGAATGTTTTCACTCTGAGGTTGGTTGAATCCTCAGTGGAATCTTAGAAGAACGTGTGGATACAGAAGGCAGACTCTTTGGAAATTTAGTAAAATCCCCAAATGTCTGGAAATTAAGTAATACCTTTGTAAATAACCCATGGGTCCAAAAAAAAAATAATGGTAAAAAGAAAAAAAATACTTTGAATCAAATAAGGATGAAAATACTACATATTAAAATGTATGCCCACAGATAAAACCATGGCTCTAAATTTCCCTCTGATCATAAATGCACATATTAGAAAAAGAGAAATATCTGAAAATCAGAGTATTATCTTGCAGTTGATTAGAGTTTGCTCATAACATTAAGTTTTCTAGATATAGTAGATTGTTCTATAAATTGCTAAGACAGAAATATTTAAAACTTTCATTGTGATTGTGGACTTGTCCTTAAAGTTCCATTAACTCTTGCTTTACATATTTTGAGGTGTATTATTAGGAACACAAATATTTAGAATCACTATTAAGTACCCAAATTAAGAACTGCCCCAGAAAAGTTAGAAAAAGGACAACTGAACCTAAAGAGCGTACAAGGAAGTAAATAATAATGAAAAGAGAAAGCATTAATGAAATGGGAAAAGAAACATACATAAGAGAAAAGCCACAAACCCAAAAGCTGGTTCTTTGAAATCAATAAAATTGATGTATCACTTGTGAAACTGATCAAAGAAAAAAAAGAGAGAGAGAGAGTCCACACATAACCATAAAAGAATAAAGGAGGGACACCATTACAAATCCTAATTTGAAAAAAAAAGTTACGGAAAACTTTATACTATGAAATTAGAAATTTTAGATGCAACCAAACGCCTAAAACAAATGAACAAAAACTGTACAATTTACCAAAATTGACACAAGGAAAAAACTGAAAGTGGTTATAATCCTACAAAATACAGACTAAACCAAATTCAAAACTAAAAACCTTCCCACAAAGAAAACTCTATGTGGCTTCCCATGAATTATACTAAACATTTAAGGTAGAAATAGCGCCTGTCTTACACAAACACTTTTAAGAGTTCTATTCAGAAAGACCACAATCCCTCATTTTATGAGTGTAACATAACCTTGATTGTAAAAGCTGATGAGAACAGTACCAAAAAAGAAAACTGAGGCCAATCCATCCCATCGACATAGATGCCAAATTATTTTCCAGATGGCAATTCGACCTCATACGTAGACACAGAGGTTGTTGGAGAAACTGTGTTTGGTTCAGAAGGTTTGGCCCTAGGAGAAAAATTGACCCAATTTCTTGCTTTTGTCTTGATAGAGTTTTAACCATTTTATCTTTAGGAAAAAAAAAAAAAAAAAAACTTGGAGGTCTCATTCCATCTTATAGAAAGTAACTTCCATTTTCAACAACACAGGAGGTGATAGAAGCATCTAGTTGCGAGAGCTGAGCTCACAAGGAAAATCAAAGAAGGCCATTACCAAGGTTCTACGCTCCATCTTCACATTCGGCTCTGGTGTGCCTATGGCAAGTATCGCAAGCCATGCTCTGAGGCCCTGCCAGCATGGCAGTCTCCTGGAGGTGCCTGCTAAATTCAGATTCCTAGCGCAGAAAACCCTCTCAGAGGAGGCCTGGAAATGTGTGGGTTTTTTAACATGCCCCTAGGGCAAGTCCCATGAAGTCAAACACGGAGAACCACTGCCGGATGGATATGCAAGGTGACCGACTAGGTGGAAGAGAGCAGTTCAAGCACAGAGGCTGGCTCGGGTTTAACAAGCCCCGGCCCGTCCCTTAGCACTAAAATCTGTAGTAAAGAACGGGATCTTATCTGAGCCGCTAGGAGGCAGCTCTGAAGCTCAGCCTCTCATTCTACATCCCAGGCGGGCATTCTAAGATCTGCGTTATTTTTTTATTTTATTTTATTTATTTCTTTCTTTATTTTTACCGCCGCACCCACGGCATACGGAGGTTCCCAGGCTAGGGGCTGAATCGGAGCTGCAGCTGCCGGACTACACCACAGCCGCAGCAACGCCCAGATCCAAGCCGCATCCGCAACCTACGCCGCAGCTCACGGCAACGCCGGATCCTTAAACCCACTTGAGCGAGGCCAGGGATAGAACCTGCGTCCTCATCGTTCCTAGTCGGGTTCTTAACCCTCTCAGCTGCAACGGGAACGCCAAGACCTGCATTCTAACAGGACTCTCCAGATGCAGACCGGGGAGCCACAGTCAGCCCTGAACTGCTCCAGACTGGCTTAAGGGGAAAAGAACTTTGTCTGTGATAAGTTTGGAAGGATGCCCCTGGAGGGGGTGGGGGGCTACATTTTCCATAAGCAGCCAGCCTAATTCTGCTAGTTGCGGCTGTGAGCTTGTGCAGTTTCCACGATCGGCTTGCTGTTCGAGGTGGCTGACACTCGCTTTGCGACCCCCGTACACGATCTGACAAGGATCATGCGATATTCCGCCTTTACCTAATAATTCTGTGACTTCAAGCAACTCCCTGCCTCCGCGGTCCCCGAACATAAAGGGTGAATCTCAGCACCCGCACGCCACGGGAGATGACAGGAGGCAGCGGATACAGGCTGCTAGGATGGAGATTTCCCTCGGCGCTACAGGGGGCTCAGCTGCGAGGGCTTGTGAACCCTTGTCTGAGGCGGTCCGGCTGTCAGCCTGCGACAGCAGTAAGGGATCATTTCTGTCATTTACCTTTGCTGCATCTGCCCCCATCTGACCTGACCTTATTTCCTCAGGAATTTTTTTTTTTTTCCCTTTCAAGTCATGACCACAGTAAAGTGGCAGAAACCATTTTAAGAACAAAAACCCAAACTCACACCGAAGCCACAAGGGAGGGAGAGGAGGAAAGCGGTGACTTCTGTTACACAAGGAGCATAAATAAATGACAGCGGTCCTGGAGACGGGGACAGGCACCGCCTGCTCCTTCCCGTTCTAGAGGATGGAAAATGAGAAGAGCATCTTGGGGGAAGAGATGCAAATACTTGCCCTCGTGGGCACAGGCTGCTGTTTCTGATAACCCGCGTCTAAGGCAAGAAGAAAGAAAAATTTTTTTTTGTCTTTTTGCCTTTATGTAGAGCCGCACCCGCTCTACATAAAGGCATATGGAGGTTCCCAGGCTAGGGGTCTAACAGGAGCTGTAGCCGCCGGCCTACACCACAGCCACAGCAACGCGGGATCCGAGCCGCGTCTGCAACCTACACCACAGCTCACGGCAATGCCGGATCCTTAACCCACTGAGCGAGGCCAGGGATCGAACCTGCAACCTTGTGGTTCTTAGTCAGATCCGTTAACCACTGAGCCACGCAGGGAACTCCAAGAAAGAAATTTTAGATGATAGAAAATGAGCATGAGAAGCAAAGGATCCTGAATAAAACATTTTTAAAGCATCCGTCTGTTTGGGTGCAGTTTCTGGAGCTGGAAGACAACTCACCTTAATATAGGAGTAACTGTAAAAAAGAAATACAACGGCCTCATTTTTTTTTTCTGTCTTTTTGCCTTTTCTAGGGCCGCACCCGCGGCATATGGAGGTTCCCAGGCTAGGGGTCTAACAGGAGCTGTAGCCGCCGGCCTTCGCCACAGCCACAGTAACGCGGGATCCGAGCCGCATCTGCGACCTACACCACAGCTCACGGCAACGCCGGATCCTTAACCCACTGAGCGAGGCCAGGGATCGAACCTACAAACTCATGGTTCTTAGTGGGATTCGTTAACCACTGAGCCACGACGGGAACTCTCAACAACGGCCTCACTTTTGAAAAATGTCTGCACTCCCCCACCCCGCCCCCGCACAGTTTCACTAAATAAGAGTCACCTGTCATCTTTACTGCTCCTGAGTCAAGCTGAATTTTTCAATTAAAAATGTATAATGTAATAATCACCCTGAACCTCACATTGCACTTTTTCCCCAGGAAACTTAAAGAATCTTCTTCCCATCGAATTACTCACCTTTTATAGCCATCTCGGTCAGGGCTTTGGGAGTCAAAATACTTTAGGAAGTCCTTAAAAATAATGCTCGTTGAATGAATTCATTTTTTCCCCCCGTTGCATTCTTGCAAGGAACTGGGGCAGAGAGGGGTTCGCCACGGAGACATAGCAGGTTGGGGCAAGGACTGGAACTGCTCTCCTGGGCTCTATGCGACCTTCAGCCACAGGCAGACGATGAAGGAGGTGGGGACAGAAAGTGCAGCTGGCAGCAGTAACTGAAACGACCCCGGGAGCTTTTAGAAATCCCGTGGTGGACCTCCCCAGTGCCTAGGACAACCAAAACAGGAGCTCTCGGACAAAGTTCCAGACCCCGTTATTTGTAAAAAAAAAAAATCCCCCAGGTGAATCTGACCTGCAGCCCGGTTTGCACAACATCAGTGCAATGGAAAGAGCCGTGAACCAGGAGTCGGGATGCGGGTCGTAATCCTGGTTTAGGCGTCAAGTGAATTTACGCAGCGGTTCATCAAATTTTACCCGTACCTTTTCTTCCCAAACGTAGGGAAGGGATGGTATTTGCCCAGAGAAAGTGGCCCCCGGGAGATTAGTTGAGTGATCTCAGAAAGGAAGAGAGCCAGATGGTGGGATTTTTGGTCACTGTACTTCCTAGGTTGCTGCCCTGTGCCCACAGGGAGTATCTCAGTCCTTTTCTAACTCCATGGTCCCCTCTCCACCATACTGGTCACCTCCCTGCTCCCTGGACCATAAGCATCCTCACTCCGGCCCAGGGATGTGCAGGTTCTAGTCTTACAGAAGCCGCTTGGAATAACAGAGGCACCTCTTAGGCTGCAGGCTTTAGGGACCAGGAAATTAACGCTTGTAAGTCCAAACTCCTCTAAGTGAGTTTACTTGAAAGAAACTATTTGGAGTGGCGTAAAGAGAGAGAGGAGGGCTGGTCCGTGTGGCAGGGCGAAGTGGAGAACAGAAGAAAGGGTATCCGTGTGAGCGCACAAGAAAAGATCGCCTTCACAGCTCCTTGCTTCTGGGGAGCGTGCTCCTGCCATTAAAGCGTTTTAAGGCGGTTCCCTTGCGGCTCGGTGGGTTAAGGATCTGATGCTGTCTCTCTGAGGATGTGGGTTCGATCCACAGCCTGGCTCAGTGGGTTAAGGATCTGGTGTTGCTATGGCTCCAGTGTAGCCGGCAGCTGCAGCTCCGGTTTGACCCCTAGCCCGGGAACTTCCATATGCCGCGGGGGCAGCCATAAAAAGAAAAAAATCAAAGTATTTATTGCATATGGACTTTTTTTTTTTTTTAACGTCTACACCTCTCAAAGTTCCCTGGTGGCTCAGTAGGGTAAGGATCCAACGTTGTCTCTGCTGTGGCTAGGGTCACTGCAGTGGCCTGGGTTCAGTCCCCAGCCTGGAACCTTCTGTGTGCCGCAGGCGTGACCAAAAATAAATCAGTAAGTAAAAATATGATAAAATCCGTGTGTCAGGCAGGACTGGCTGACAGCACGGAAAACTGGAAGGAGTCCAGGTCACGGTGACAGGCTCCGAGCTAGAACAGATTTGTCCCCAAATCGCCAGTTAAGTCTGAGAAGACTCTTCTCCGAGACTCAGTTTACCTACTACTGATCGAATGAAAACGGAATTCGGACGAGGGCCTGAATTATCTGATTTCCGAGTCCCTTCAACTCTGAATGTTGATGACATCTGGTATAACACTGCGCTGCGTGACTGGCGACAACAGGGATTGTGTGACACCGAGAAGAAAGTCAGACCTAACCCTGCAGAGGAAAAACCGCTGGCGGAGAGCTAGTCACAGGTCCGCTGCTTACTCATCTGCTGTGTGACTTTGACAAAGCAGGTGAACGACTCTGAGCCTCAGTTTTCCTAACCAGGAAATGAGGACGATGTGACTTGCCTTGCAGGGTTAAATGAGACAGTGAATCTGACTGTGCTTTTAAACCCTAATGACCTATAAAAATGTGATCATTTATTATTGTTAGCACTATTACCACTACACCAAAAAAAAAATCCATTAGCCTTCGAAGAATTACCTGACAAGGGAAATAAATGAATTCATCAGTCCTTACCATTTGCCCAGCATAAATCCTAACCAGGGAGTAAAGGCCATTTATAAATCAGCGAACAAGGGTCTAACTTCATCCCTACTGTATGACACCCACGGAGTAGATCAGTATGTGCCCCTCGCCCCTGTAAGCCACGTACAGAGGCTCAGACCACGATGGGTTTTCACCACTGCAAGGGCAACAAAAGTAATCTCTTTATACAAATCTTTCAAAGACCAACAAAGTCACCATTTTTCTTTCTTTTTAAGGCGGCACCTGCAGCCTATAGAAATTACCCGGCCAGGGGTCGAATCTGAGCTGCCAGGCTAAGCCACGGCCACAGCAACGCCAGCTCCAAGCCACATCTGAGACCTCCACTGCGGTTCACAGCAGCGCTGGATCTGTAACTCACCGATCAAGGCCAGGGATCAGACCTGCACCCTCAAGGCTGCGAGTCAGGGTCTTAACCTACTGAGCCACAACAGGGAACTCCAAAAGCACCATTTTTTTTTAAATTATTTATTTATTTATTTATTTTTGCATTATAGCTGGTGAAAATCACCATTTTGATTCAAAATAGTTATACCGCCGTGCTTAGAAAGGCAACACCTGTTCTCCCAAACTTCCTAAGAGGATGCTTACAGCTCAGCATGGTGACTGGAAATGAGGAGGCCTGGGCCAGCCTTGCCTAAACAAAGAGGCACAGCCCCTCCCCACACATCTGGGGCCAAGTGTTAAGAATTACACTCGAAGACCTGTTTAAGAGAAGCGTCTGCTCCAGGCAGTTTCTCACTCCCCTTCGTGGAATTGCTGTGTAATACATAGTCACATACGAGGTCGAAAAGATACTCACCTAAATAGGTCTAGGCTGTTTTTGGTTGTTTTTTCCCCAGAATGACCAAGTAACGGCAGACCCTCATCTCTGGGCAAAAATATGGTGGAAGCTCATTGGCTTCCTTTGTTCTCTGACGTTCTTGAGCTTGTCTGTCTTTTAGGCACTGGGTATTATCTTAGTCCATAGGTTTTAGCAAGGAAGTTTGAAGATACAAACGAAATAAACTTTTAGGTAAGAGAATCTTATGGAAAGCCTAGCTTGCTGGGACTGCATGTAAGAGGAAAAAGTAAATTTACTTTTAAAAACCTCAATTTTCTGTATTGATTTTGACTTTAAAAAAAATATCTTGGAAATGAAAGCAAAGACAGCAAGTCCTTTAAGGGTTAAGACTGAACTTAGCCATCCTTTATCATCTCCATAAGCAGGAGAATATTTGATGTTTGATAAGTGCATGTCAAATCAAATTACCTCAGAAGTGTCATAAAGAAGACAGACACTAAATCAGAGTAAGAGTTTACGTAGCATTATTATAAAAGCCCCATCCTCAAAATCAATAATGGTGTTAAGAGAAAGTGAAACTCACTCCTAACGATCTTGATGAAATATAAATGCTATGCCTCTTGGCAATTCGGGATTAGAATTAATTCTTGATTCATGGTTTTTCCTACTTCAGCCTTGTCAATCATGAGAGATACATAATCAACAATTTGGCACTGCAATTAAACTCAGAGCCTTCTTTGAAACTCTAAAAGTATATCCACAGAGTAAAAACAAACAAGCAAAAAAAAAAAATATATATATATATACATATATAGATACACACACATACATAAAGTTGTTTCAACCAACAGACTTAGAGATAATTACAAGAAGTCAATGAATATCTTGTCATGACCAATAAATTTAGGGATAACTGCTAGAAATAAGCATCTACCTTATCAATCTATCATTACCTGCCACAGTTCTTTCTTTCCTTAAATGAATCACGTCTAACACAGAACCGATAAGCAGTAATTGATTTAATCCTCTGAGTAACGGATGCATCTTCTGCATCATTATACTCAGTTTGGGGGCCAATATATTTCCTGCGCCTTTTATCGAGGAACATGGAAATGAGTGCTGAGCTGGCAGCCCAATTAATAAATAGCCCGAATGTTATCTGAGTTGCTCCCTTGCATTGACAAAAAACAGCGATAAATCGGATTGTAATTGAGACAGAGAAGGAAGGGTGATGATTTGCAATGTCTGGATGCGTTTCTCCCCTGCCCCAGCCCTGACGGAATACACAGGCTCCTCCGGCAGGCTGCAGGATCGGCTCTGGAGCAGAGAGCAGCCCGGGGTACCAGCCCCGCACCCCAGCGGCCACAGCCCTGAGCAGCTTCCACGGGGCGGGGGGGCAGGGGTGGGGGAGCGCTTTACCTTCCTGCACACAGACGGGCTGATCACTCGGGACCCAGCCGAGGCTTCCGTTCAGGTGTTTCACGCACAGTCTCTTGGTAGAGCCCTTCAGCTTGAATCCGTCCTGGCAGTGGAACCGAGCGACAGAGCTTTCAAAGAAAACCCCTCCGCTGGGCGTCCTGAAGCCATTCTCGGGGACGCCTGGGTCGGCGCACACCTGAAGGTCATCGAACCCTGCGTGGACAGAGAGAAGAAAAGGTGCCTCTGAGTATCTTCCTCGGATGCCGAGGGTCTTCCAGGAGCCACGGCAGACACTGTCCTCTTTGCGACTCCGTGGGCCACTCAACTGCACCAGCGAAAGAGCCAAGGACATAAACATGCCAGCGCACGTGTCGCTCTGTATTTTTTTGCTCTTCGCTTAGACAAAGGCCCATAAGTGATTTCAGTCCCACGACCCCATCAGCCCTTCGAGGAGGTCTGGGGAGCAGGGAGATGGGGAAAAGCGAATGACAAGAGGGTACAACACAGGAAACGTCATGGCCAAAGTGCAAAGGGCAGAAGGAGAGGTGGTGGCAGGAAAGGGGGAGATGGGACCTGTGCCCGGCCTTGGATGACGGGTAAGATGCCAAGGACAGAACCAGCTTTGCAGAAGAAGGCACAGGAGGATGGCATGGGTGATGGCCGGACCGGGAGACAGCGGGCGTGTCTGGGGAGCATCAGGTAGCCGTGAGCACTCTAAGGTGCGTGGGGGAGGCGTGCTGGGGGCGCCCACCCTCCCCTGCCCACTGCCCTCTCCGCCATCTGCCAGGCCTGGCCCGCTTCCCCCTCCTCTGGGAGGCCCTCCTGAAGCCCACCCTCCCTCACCCACCCCCTTTGTTCCACCACTGAAACGTGAGTGCAGCCCTGTTTAGAGAAAAGATACCTGATGCCCAGCAGGCACACGAAAAATGCTCGACATCACTGATTATTAGAGGGTTGCCAAGCAAAACTACCCTGAGGTAGCAGCTCACACCACTCGGAATGGCCATCACTAATAAGTTAACAAATAACAAAGGCTGGAGAGGGTGTGGAGAAAAGGGAACCCTCCTGCACTGTTGGTGGGAATGTAAATTGGTACAACCACTATGGAAAACCGTTTGGAGGTACCGCAGAAAACTAAATATACAACTACCATATGGTCCAGCAATCCCCCTCTTGGGCGTATATCCGGACAAAATTTTCATACCAAAAGATGCATGCACCCCTACGTTCACTGCAGCACTGTTCACAACAGCCAAGACATGGAAACAACCTCAATGTCCATTGACAGGTGAGTGGATTAAGAAGATGTCGTACAGATACACAGTGGAACACTACTCAGCCGTCAAAAAGAACAAAATGCCATTTGCACAACATGGATGCAACTACAGATGCTCATAGTAAGTGAAGTAAGTTGGAAAGAGGAAGACAAACGCCATCTGTTATCACTTACATGTGGAACCTAAAACAGCGCACGCGCGCACACGCACAAATAAAATATAGCACAAACGAACCTGTTTACAAAACAGCAACAGACTCACAGACAGAGGACAGACCTGTGGTTGCCGAGGTGGCAGGGGAAGGACAGGGATGGACGGGGAGTTTGGAGTTAGCAGATGCAGACTATTACCTTTAGAATGAATGAGCAATGGGGTCCCGCTGTACAGCACAGGGAACTCTATCCAGTGTTTTGGGACCGAACATGACGGACAATAACATGAGAAAAAGGATGTATATGCAGCTTGTGGGATTCAGCCATATATATATATGGCTGGGTCCCTTTGCTGTACTTCAGAAACTGGCACAACATTGTAAAGATTAGGAAGATGTGGTACATATACACAATGGAATACTACTCAGCCATTAAAAAGAAGAAAATAATGTCATTTGCAGCAACATGGATGCAATCAGAGACCCTCATACTGAGTGAAGTAAGTCAGAAGGAGAAAGACAGATACCATATGATATCACTAATAACTGGAATCTAATATACTGCACAAATGAACCTTTATGCAGAAAAGAAAATCAAGGACTTGGAGAACAGACTTGCGGTTGCCAAGAGGGTGGGGGAGGGAATGGGATGGTAGGGGGTCTGGGGTTAATAGTTGTAGACTGTTGCCTCTGGGCTGGAAAAGCAAGGAGATCCCACTGTATAGCACTGGGAACTACGTCTAACCACTTGTGATGTGTAACCCTGTTACCACACTGTACAGCTGAGTATAATGTAAAAAATAAAAAAAAAAAAAAAGGAATCATTTGGAGCATGGCTGTCTCCCATTCCGGGTAATGGCAAGGCTGGTGCCGAGACTTTTTCACTTTTGTA
>PVHT020000067.1:1383494-1402779 GCA_004024745.2 Catagonus wagneri | reverse complement strand
AACCCGCAACCTCATGGTTCTTAGTCGGATTCGTTAACCACTGAGCCACGAAGGGAACTCCCTATATTTTCTTTGTTTTAACCACGTCTGCAGCATACGGAAGTTCCCGGGCCAGGAATGAACCCAGGACACGGGTGCAGTCTGAGCCGCTGCAGTGACAACGCCAGACCCTTAACCTGCTGCTCCACGAGGGAACTCCAGGCTGATCCTTGAAGCAAAGAGGATGTCAGGAGCTGATGGGAGAGGCCGAGGATAAGAAGGGGGTCCCCTGTGGGCACCAGGCTCCAATGTACAGTGCAAGGCCAAGGATGCAGGCGTTCCAGAGACCCCTAAGCTCCTACACACCTTGAAGGCCTTGTTCTCCACTTCCTTGCAAATCAACCAAAAGGGAGTTCCCGTCATGGCTCAGTGGTTAACTAGCCCGACTAGTATCCATGGGAACACGGGTTTGATCCCTGGCCTTGCTCAGTGGATTAAGGATCCAGCGTTGCCGTGAGCTGTGGCACAGCTCGCAGCGCAGCTCCGATCCCGCGTGGCTGTGGCTGGGGTGTAGGTCGGCAGCTGTAGCTCGAATTCGACCCTTAGCCTGAGACCCTCCATATGCCACAGGTGTGGCCCTAAAAAGACCAAAGACCCCCCCCCAAAAAAATCAGCCAAGTTCTTAACTGAATAGGTGCCGAGAACACAGCCGCGTGACTCCATCTGGACGCGGTTGGTGAGCCCACCCACCCCCAGCCCCAGGGCAGCTGCTGGCAGCAGGTCAGGATGTGGGCTGTCTTGGAAAATCTCAGCCCAGATCCAGAGGCGGCATTCCTGGGGCTCGTGGCAGATTGACTTGGTTTCCAGGTGCTGCCCAGATGCTTGGCTCAGGAGACACCTGATCCTCTGTGCCACACTGGGCTCGCTTAGTGGTTGACCCCCCCAACTTTCAGGGGCTCCCGTACATACGACTCACGCACCGCCCTCCCTGGAGCACCTCACGACCACCCCCACCCCCCGCCCTCTGCCACACGTTCTGCCAGCGCCGCTGCACTGCAAGCCACACGCCGCAGGCGGCACCACTGTGGCTGGATGTCCCGCAGCTGTGACGTGCTCCGCCTGCAGAGGGCACGAGGCTGTGGACCGAGCGCAAAGCCAAGGCGGGAGGCAGGGAAGCGGAACAGCAACCACCTCTGATTCTCCTGCGCCTTTAAGTGGGAGCAGGTCTGCTGTTTTATCAAACAGAAGATGCTTTGACAAAGCAGGCACCGCCCAGGCTCTGGCCCCCCCCTCCCGCCCCCGCAGACGCCTGCCTGCCACACCTGCCACACCAGGAAGGAACACCCCGACAGCACAGGCTGCGTTCCAGCCCGTCTGGGGGGAGGGTAATCAATCGCTGGCAAGTCATTAAGTGATGGCTTCGCGTTTTTATTCCGAGGGAGAGCACCGGAGATGGTCAGCTGCTTCCTAAGTGATGAAAGTCGAGGATTTCTTTCCAAGTCAGGTCATCTCAGGGCGGGCGCTTCAAATGTATTTGCATGATGGCATTGAGGTGGACCGAGCCGCAAAGCATTCTGATCCACCCCAGCCTGGAAAGGCTGGGAGCATAAGCACACAGACGTCTTCAGACAGCCTCTGGGTGAAAGTTGTCGTATACACGGCCTAGGTCCAACAGAGTCTGTGTCTCTGCTCTGACAGCGCCGGGCAGGGGACACAGAATCGGGCAACGGGTGGCCACAGAAGGATGGCCCAGGGTAAGAGGAGGGGACAGGCCTCTGGAAGGTGAGTGCTCACAGCTGAAGAGACACCGGCCAGGCGGGGGATGGAAGGCACCGTGGGGAGAGGTCAGAGGCGTGGAGGTGGGCCGAGCACCTTGCAGGAAAGAGGTGGCTCTGCCAGGCTGTGGGCAGGTGTGAGCTACGGGTTTGGAGTCAATGAGGAGGTGGGGGTGGGGGCTGGGCCAAGTACTGAGAGCTCTGAACAAAGACGTGACTGGGGTCAGATGTGCATTTTTGAATGATCTTGCCTGTATCCCCACGGAGGACGGACTGATACAGACCAAGCAGGAGGCAGGAGGCTCATGAGAAGTGCTTCGCAGGCCTCCGGCTGCACCTCAGGAGCACAGGGGCAGCTCCGTAAATAGACAACCACCGGTCCAGGCTCTCTAGCCGGGGTGGGGCCCAGAGCCCCAAGTTTTAGAAAGCTCGCCCACTGACTCTTAGGCAGCCGGGTCCACACCTGCCCGAGGACTGGTACCTGAGACTGTGGGATTTCAAGGCTGGATGGACAGAGAGAAAGGTGAGTGGATGGAGTATAGGTGGATGGATGGATAGAGAATGGGATGGATGAATGGATGGATGGATGGAGAATGGGATGGATGGATGGATGGATGGATGGATGGATGGATGGATGGAGAATGGGATGGATGGATGGATGGATGGAGAATGGGATGGATGGATGGAGAATGGGATGGATAGATGGATGGATGAAAAGATGGATGGATAGAGGGTAAGTGTGTGGGTGTATGGATGGATGGATATAGATGGATGGATGGATAGAGGATAGATGGATGGACAGAGGATAGCTGGATGGACGGATAGCGAATTGGATGGATAGATGGATGGATGGAGGATCAGCAGATGGATGGATAGAGGATGAGTGTGTGGGTGGATGGATGGATGGATGGATGGATAGAGGATAGATGGATGGACAGAGGATAGCTGGATGGATGGACAGCAAATAGGATGGATGGATGGATGGAGGATGTAGATGGATGGATAGAGGATGAGTGTGTGGGTGGATGGATGGAGGATAGGAGGGTGGGTGATGGATGCATGGATGCACAGAGGATAGATGGATGCATAGAGGACAGGTGAGTGAACGGATGACCAGATGGACAGAAGATGAATGGCTGAAGGGTGGGTGGGTGGCTGCACAGATGGAGCCACATGCTCTGCTGCACTCGTCGGGCCAATATCCCTACCCCAACCCAGCGAACAGTCACACCCACGGCTCTGATATTCCCAGAAGCTTATGCGTGCCACAGACAAAGCAGGTGTGAACTCTCTCCCCCAGCCCAAACACACCCTCTCCCAGCGCCCTCTCACCTTCCTCTCTTCTCTCAGCCTCAGCAGACTTAAGACTTTTATAACCTTCCAATCCACATCCTCAAACACCCAGCCCTCCTCCTCCCTGTCCACTTAGTGCAGGGCCCAAGGCAGGCTGATGCTAAGGATCTGACGGAGACATCTGTGCTTCCCCAGCCATCACACAGGCACCTCCCGGCCAGTCGCCCCTTGCAGGGTCCGAGGCTCCGCCCCTCTGCTTGTCACATCTCCCTGCCCCCAGCCACAGAGCCCTTCTCTCTCAGCGGAGGACAGGCATTCAAGATAGAGCGAAGATGCCGCCCTGAATCCATCAGAAAAACGACTCCCGCGCTAATAAATGATGACCGTGTCATAGAAATGACTGTGGGAGAGCAGCAGACTTCCCTGCAAGCCCAACTCTGTACTCCTTCTTTGCTTATTCCTTTCTTTAATTTTTCTAATTTTCTATTTTTTTAAACTATAACTGATTTTCAAAGTTCCGCCAATTTCTGCCGTACAGCATAATGAACCAGTCATATACATATATAAGTGTGTGTGTGTGTATATATATATATATATATATATATATTCTTATTCTCATTATCTTCTATCATTTTCTATCTCCAAAGACTGGATATAGATCCCTGTGCTGTACAGCAGGACCTCACGGCTTATCCATTCGAAAGGTAAGAGTTTGCATCTACCAACCCCAAAACTCCCCGTCCACCCTGCTCTGTTCCTTCCTTTTCAAAAGAGCATCCAAACATTTTCTCTGCTTTCACAACGCCACAGCTGGCCTCTGGATCTGTCCCTGTGCCCAGGACAGCGCTCATGGTCAGGATGCTGCTGGCCATGGAGGCCAGCCCTCGGCTCTGTAGAGGGAAAGCAGAACAAGCAGCAAAAAGAGAACAGGAAAAAGAGAGCCATCAGAAAATGGGATGGCACGAGAAGAAAATATTCTTCATTTTGGACAACTAATCCCGTTGAGCAAGATAGTAATTTTCGAGGGCCTGCCACAGCTTCAGACTCCACTTTTCAAATTACCCCCTGGTGGATCAGCTCCCAGCCCAGATCATTTTTCTGCAGAGCTGTTCTCTTAATGTCTTTCTGTCATGTGGATGATCAGCGCCAGCAGATAACACATCCTTAAGGGGGTGGGCTGCTTTAGATACTAGGGAAGAAGAATGGAAAATAATGTGGGCTGCTCAAATAACCTTATCCTAGGAACCGGAGTCCTGAGGTCCCAATTGCCTTCTCTTTTTTTGTTTTCAGGGCCACACCTGCAAGATATGGAAGTTCCCAGGCCAGGGGTCAAATCAGAGCTGCAGCTGCCAGCCTACACCACAGCCACGGCATGGCCACGGTTCTGAGCAGCATCTGCAACCTACGCTACAGCTTGTGGCAATGCCCGATCCTTAACCCCCTAAGCGAGGCCAGGGGTCGAACCCGCATCCTCACAGACACTATGTCAGGTTCTTAACCCTCTGAGCCACAGCGGAAACTCCTCCCAAGTGCTTTCCCTCCAATTCTTCAAATTCTACGTATGCTTTGGAGCCAAGTAGCCATGGCTTGGAGAAAAGAGTTCCCAGAATGAGATCCAGTATGTTTCTTTGCAGGGGATGTGGAAGGAAAATGGAACATTCCACCTCACACCAGTCAGAATGGCCATCATTAATAAGTTCACAAGTAACAAATGCTAGGGAGGGTATGGAGAAAAGGGAACCCTCCTACACCGCTGGTGGGAACGTAAATTGGTACAGCCACCACGGAAAACAGTATGAAGGTACCTCAGAAAACTACATCTAGAACTACCATAGGACCCAGCAATCCCACTTCTCAGTACATATCCAGACAAATCTTTCCTTGAAAAAGACACATGCACCCCTATGTTCACTGCAGCACTATTCGCATTAGCCAAGACATGGAAATAACCTAAATGTCCAACAAGAGATAAAAGGATTCAGCTGTGGTATATATACGCAATGGAATACTACTCAGCCGTAAAAAAGAACAAAATAACGCCACTTGCAGCAACATGGATGGAACCAGAGACTCTCATACTAAGTGAAGTAAAAAAAAGAAAGACAAATACCATATGATATCACGTATATCTGGAATCTAATACACAGCACAAATGAATCTTTCCACGGAAAAGAAAATCAAGGACTTGGAGAATAGACTTGTGGTTGCCAAGGGGGAGGGAGTGGGGTGGACTGGGAATCTGGGGTTCACAGATTCAAACTATTGCCTTTGGAATGGATAAGCAATGAGATCCTGCTGTCTAGCACTGGGAATTCTATCTAGTCACTTATGATGGAGGGTGATGGAGGATAACGTGAGAAAAAGAAGGTATATATGTATGTGTGACTGGGTTCCTTAGCTGTACAACAGAAAAGTAACAGAACACTGTAAATGAACTATAATGGAAAAAGTGAAAATCACTTAAAAAAGGGGGGGGCATTCCACTTTAACAAGCCCCTGGAAGCAGGGTCCCCCAACAGTCCCTCTAAGTTCACTGCAGAGTACGACACTTGCACACAAGACGACCTCTGCGATGGTTCACTTTATGTGCCCCTGGGCTAGGCCACGGGAAGCCAGATATTTGGTCAGACCTTTTTTTTTTTTGTCTTTTTGCCTTTATGTAGAGCCGCACCCGCGGCATACGGAGGTTCCCAGGCTGGGGGTCTAACAGGAGCTGTAGCCGCCGGCCTTCGCCACAGCCACAGCCACGCGGGATCCGAGCCGCGTCTGCGACCTACACCACGGCTCACGGCCACGCCGGATCCTTAACCCACTGAGCGAGGCCAGGGATCGAACCCGCAACTCATGGTTCCCAGTCGGATTCGTTACCCACTGAGCCATGACGGGACGTCGGCCGATTTTAACTGGAATCGAGAGCAACCCGGAAGCCTCAGCCCACCTCTCCCCAGAGCAGCCCTGTCAGTTCCTCCCACGGCAGCCCCGTCTCACACCGCTGGCAACCAGCTCAGAGCTCCCTGGTCCAAACCCTCTCTCTCCCAGAGGAGGACGGGGCCGCCCGCAGGGGTCGGACGTGAGCCCCCCAGTCCCACGGCTGATCGCAGAGCTGGAACGAAAACCCGGGCCTCCCACTCACAGTCCAGGGCTCCTACCGCCGACCACGCTGTCCCCACTTAGCTTTTTTCCGTCCTAGTTCATGGCCGTGACTCAAAGCATCATGACATCGCAGGCTCTTAGAGGGAAAGAAAATCTGTGAATACGTTTGAGACTGAGCCAATAGCAGTGGCGAAATATTTGATGACCCGTTAGGACACCATCCTCACAGTTCCCCCAAAGCTGACACCTCTCAACACTCAGTCTCAGCATCAAGGGGCTGGCGAAACTTTCTTGTCCCCAGAACGTTCAAGAATCCAGGCAGTCAGCCAAGGGACAGCCACTGACCAGAGTGGGGATCTGTAGAGCATTTCCAGTGATGTAAGACGCTCCTGAGGAGTTCCCAGTGCGGTCCAGTGAGTTAAGAACCCAAATGGCATCCATGAGGATGCGGGTTCGATCCCCGGCCTCGCTCGGTAGGTTAAGGATCCAGCGTTGCCGTGAGCTGTGGTGTAGGTCGCAGACGCAGCTTGAATCCCGCTGTGGCTGTGGTGCAGGCCAGCGACTGCAGCTCCAACTTGACCCCTAGCCTGGGAACCTCCATATGCCGCGGGTGCGGCCCTAAAGATCAAACAATTTAAAAAGATGCTTTTCAGGAGATCACAGCCCGAGCCCAGATATCAAATCCATGAAATGGAATTAGTCCTAGAGAGTGGAGCGTGTATTGCCGCCGATGGTAAAAGAACAGAGAGAGAAGGAGGCGGAAAGCCTGAGCAAGTGCCTCGTGCCCACGTGGGGATTCTTCCCCCATTAGATGTGAACATCCAGTCCCAGCTGCCTTGGGCCGAAATCAATCCTTTTCTCATCGCCAGCAATACAGACCAAGTTTTTTCCAACCACCTAACCACTAAGATATCACTTTGCCTCAACGAGACCTCCTTCTCTTGCATGAGAGAAAAATCTTCAAAAAAATCCTTCCAGAGTTCCCGTCGTGGCGCAGTGGAAACGAACCCGACTAGGAACCAGGAGGTTGCGGGTTCGATCCCTGGCCTTGCTCAGTGGGTTAAGGATCCGGCGTTGCCGTGAGCTGTGGTGTAGGTTGCAGACACGGCTCGGATCCCGCGTGGCTGTGGCTGTGGCGAAGGCCGGCGGCTACAGCTCCTGTTAGACCCCTAGCCTGGGAACCTCCATATGCTGCGGGTGAGGCCCTAAAAAAGACAAAAAGCAAAAAAAAACAAAATCTTTCCTATCTGTAAAGATTCTGAAAGTTTCATCATCTGGGCTTGTTGAATTATGAGCACAGACTGAAATGCACTGGGAAGGTCCTGAGAAGCTGATGACGAGGGGTCCCTCTGACCATCTTCTTTCTGCCAACACACACCTCGCTTTGACCTCCCCACCATCTCAAAAACGCCTTGCTCTTAGTACTATCTTAATTTATTTTTTGTTATGTTACTTTATTTTTTGCTTTTTAGGGCCGCACCCGCGGCATATGGAGGTTCCCAGGCTAGGGCTCTAACAGGAGCTGTAGCCGCCGGCCTTCGCCACAGCCACAGCCACGCGGGATCCGAGCCTCCACCACAGCTCACGGCAACGCCGGATCCCTAACCCACCGAGCGAGGCCAGGGATCCTCATGGTTACTAGTCAGGTTCTTAACCTGCTGGGCCACAATGGGAACTCCTCCTGCTGATTTTGCTTGTCGTTTTCCCAGTGTGAAGCGGTCAAGCTGCTGTCCCCACGGCACCCTAGCTCTGGGGCCACCTCTTATTCCAGCGAGCGTCTTCTGTGGCCCACTTTGGCTTTTCTTCTCCAACGTGGGTCCGTTTGGAGAGAGCTTCCCTGCTCTTCCGTCTCCATGAGAGTCGGATCCAGTTCACTCAGTTTTTCTGGCATTTCCTGGAACATTTTTGGCAGCCCTCCAAAACCGCCTATCATTGAGTAGGGGATCCTCTGAATGTTTGAGCCTGAACTTGACTTAGGACAGAATGCCTAGAGCTTCTCAGCTGTCTCGGGCTCAGAAGAAACACTACGGTGGCGTCACCCTGAAGTCATCATGTCAGGGGCCTCCAGTGGGCTGACAAGTTACCGTGAACCAGCTCCAATGTGTGGCTGGCTGCAAGGCGGCCGGAAACTTCTGGCAAGGCAGGGAGTTCTTGTCACCCACAGCCAGAAGCATTGCGTTTTGTTTTTTTTTTTCTTAGTGGATTTTATTTCAATTATAGGTGTACATAAATCACCACAAATCAATTTTACAGATTTTGTGTCCCAAACCCACAGTGCATCCCCCCACCCCCCAGACTGTTTTATTTGAAAAACCAAAGGTTTTCCAAAGTCTGTGAGTCATTGTCTGTTCTGCAAAGAGGTTCGTTGTGTCTTTTTAGTTTCCCCATGTAAGCGGTAGCACTGGGTGCAACAGGACCTAGAAATTATCATGCGAAGCGAAACCAGTCAGAAGCATTGTGTTTTAAAACCCTGGTATTAGAGAATTGATTTCTTGGCACAATAGGATCTGCCTAATGTAATTTCTTTAACATTGCCTCTGTGTCTCCCTCTTCTTTTTGTTGCTGATGCCTGCTTACAGATACAAGCCAGCTCACACAGTTTCTGGAATGACAATATTAACGTATGCGTTCATTAAAAAAAAACTAAATTAGGGGTTGCCCGTCGTGGCTCAGCAGAAATGAATCTGACTAGTATCCATGAGGACACAGGTTCCATCCCTAGCCTCGCTCAGTGGGTTAAGGATCTGGCGTTGCCGTGAGGCTGTGGTGTAGGTTGTACTGGCAGCTCGGATCCAGCAAGGCTGTGGCTGTGGCGTAGGCCGGCAGCTGCGGCTCTGATTCCACCCCTAGCCTGGGAACCTCCTTACGCTGCAGATGCAGCCCTGAAAAGAAATAAATAAATAAATAAAATCAATGGGAAAATGTAATGTGCTTTACAAAGACTCATTTATAACCCGGCTCTCCAGGTCAAGATGGTTAGTCAGCGTTTCTCAGCCTTCTCTGTTCCAGTCTAAATCATCTCCAGGTTTGGTAAAATTTCACCTTTTGGTTTTCGAAAGAGGAAAAGGAAGAAGCGGAGAGGATATTTGAAAATATGGAGGCGGGGAAAGGAAGGTGATGACCCGTGTCTACACCCACTCCATCAACAAACCGTGCTGGCGCTGCGCGGAGGGGCTGACCGGCACCGACTCAGCAGATGCCGTGACCCTGGGCTTCCTGCCGAGCCTGCCCACATCCAGGACCTGGAGTTTTTGATCTGCAAGCCGAGGCCTTACAATAGGTCACAAAATCAGTTTTAAGGGTCACAACCGGCCCTTTTTAGAAATGAAACAGAAAGAGTCAGAGTGCACCCTCCGGGCAAAGGTGAGTGCTGTTTCGTGTGGTTTTATTAGTTTTATTTGTGCACACATGCTGGTCTGCAATGGACTTCTTTCCAAGGTCCACAGTCAAAAAGGTTTGAAAACCACTGCTTTAAATATACTCCCCCTTGTTCTGTGTGAAAATATACATTTACTGCACATAACCTAGTGGGTAGCTTAAGGGCTCGGGTTCTGGAGTGAGACTGGGTGCTTTGAGTCCTGACTCTCCCATTGTCTAGCTGTGTGACCTCGGGTAAGTTTCTCAGCCTCTCTGTGTCTTAGATTGCTTTACACCTAAAACGGGTATTCTAAAGATAGCGCCTACATCTAGGGCTATTGTGAAATTCAAGTGAGATGTAAACACATGTAAATCAACGATTAGCACGTGCTAAGTGCATCATAAACATATGTAAGCTGTTATGCTATTCTATTCAACCAGCTCCTTAAAGAATGAATACACACAGCTTCACAAAAAGGCAATCTCCTAATTTCCTAGAGCCACCTTAATATCCCCAAGTATTCCAGCTCATCTTTTTTCCTAACTTGCCCTAGAATTAAGTTATCTTTGAAAAGGACTGCTAAACACGGGAGCAACAACAAATATGTCTAGAGTCTTTCTCTTGGCCCAACGGTTAAGACGTAAAACAGTCAATGGTGGCACATAAACCCCCAGAGAACTGCAGTCTGATTTCTTTAAATTAAGAGCCAAGCTTGACTGGGAATCTGGGGTTAAGAGGTGCGAGCCTTTGGAATGGCTAAGCAATGAGATCCTGCTGAGAACTACATCTAGTCACAAGTGACGGAGGATAATGTGAGAAAAAGAAGCTATATATATGTATGTGTGACTAGGTCACTTGGCTGTACAGCAGAAAATTGACAGAACACTGTAAACCAGCTATAAGGGAAAAAACAAAAGTCATTTTAAAAACGAGCCAAGTTTGGAGGAGAAATCGGAGGGCAAGCTGCTTTCAGGAACCCAGCAGCTCTGGCCTTTGTTCGAAGGACAGCAGCCCAGGCTGTTCCTGGTGGAAGCCTCTCCAGAGCTTCCTCTGGGTGATCCTGGCACAAGGATGCGAACATTCCTGGGTACCAACGAGTCACACCAAAGCCAAACAGAAAATACCAGGATTCTAAGATTTACGGAGTAAGGACGCAGAGCAAAATAACAGGTTTCAGATGGATTTTCCAATAAGAGACAACCCACAAAAAAAAATCCAACAAAGGTTTCTCAGCTAATTGGGTCTGTGAATTTAGTGCTATGTCATTCCATAATTCAGTGCATTATTCCTTTGCATATTTAAGAGGTATCTGGGACTATACCAGACAGAGCTAATACTGTTACCATTTATTAAGGTAAACAGATTTTTCAATGCAAACACAGTATCTCCTGGGAAATATAGTAAAAAAAAAAAAAAAGCTATAAGACTAGGCTAAGTGACTACAGTAATATTTACTATATTACTAGAGTAATATTTATGTTACTATGTTACTATGGCAATGTTTCTGCTATACCAATAGTATGCCATACTATTTGTCACGGCAAGTTTATGCTAACAAGATACCACTTAAACCTAGTTTTCTGAAGACACAGCAATGAGTTGGGGGCAACACGGGATTTTTCTATCTATCTGGGCTGAAAACTCAGCATTCTGGATTCCGTTACCCAGAATCTACAGCTGAACACTGCACACATCTTGGTACATCTAACAGCAACCTGGAATGTTTGGATGGTAATCAGATAAGGGAGAATGTTTTCAGGTTTCAAGAAATAACCAGAGATGGATACAAAATCTGCCATGTCTGAGTAAGTAAACGTAGCAAAAATAAGTCTTAATAGCATAATTTCAGCTTGATTAAAATGGATAAAGACCACAGATGTGGCAGTCGTAGCACTCCCCATTTGATGCCAGAACTGATAGCTTTCCCCTCTTGATTTAATTCACTTTGATTGCTCAATTATTCCTAAATCCTTTCACTCAGTTTCAGCTCCAGTAAAACTGATAACAATGCGAACTCATAATGCGATTTCACTCCAGTCTCATGCTACTGCTCCGTAAGAGCATGCCCAGACACATAATAAAACTATTCCAGACTGTGATATTATAACAGGAAAAAAAAAAAAAAACAGAATAAAACCTTTAGCTATTGGAAATAAAGCAAGCCCAGAAAAGCATCAGAAAAATCTGAGGATTTCTTCCATCAACAGGGAAGTAGAATGGAAGATGGTGGCATGGAAATTTCAGTTGATATAAAGTTTAGGATTATCGGTTGACAAAAGATCTGAAGAAGGCGTGGATAAATGTTAAAACACACTGAGACGTTGAAAATGCGGATCTTGTCAAGAGCAAATTCTTATCGAGCATAATGAGGTTCCCTGTCTAGCTAGTTCTGTGACCCTGGACAGGGAACTCCATCTTTCTGGATTTTAACATCTTATCACTGAATGAGGCGACTGAATGAGATCTGTCAGATCTCTCCCACTTCCAAATCCCACACCTGCTAATCTCTTTCTGATAAAAATTGGTGGCAACCTCTCAAAGCACAAGCACTCAGACTGAAGTGGCCCAGAAGACAATTCATGATTGGATTAAACAATTCTAAGAACACATTTTCAAAATACCTGTTATTATCTGTTGTTGTTTTTTTAAATCAAATTTCTTTCACATCACTCTTAGAAAAATGCAAATCAAAACTACAGGGAGGTATTACCTCATGCCAGTAAGAATGGCCATCATTAAAAAGTCCACAAACATGGACTCATGTGGTTAACAAATCTGACTAGGAACCATGAGGCTGAGGGTTCGATCCCTGGCCTCGCTCAGTGGGTTAAGGATCCGGCGCTGCCGTGAGCTGTGGTGTAGGTCGCAGACGCAGCTCGGATCCCGTGTTGCTGGGCTGTGGCGAAGGCTGGCGGCTACAGCTCCTGTTAGACCCCTAGCCTGGGAACCTCCATATGCTGCAGGTGCAGCTCTACATAAAGGCAAAAAGGCAAAAAAAAATTAAAAAAAATAAAAAAGTCCACAAACAATAAATGCTGGAGGGGGTGTGGAGAAAAGGTGACCGTCCTATACTGTTGGTGGGAATGTAAAATGGTGCAGCCACTACAGAAAACAGCAGGGAGAGTCCAAAACAGCAGGGAGAGTCCTTAACAAACTAAAAATAGGATTACTGGAGTTCCCGTCACGGTGCAGCGGAAACGAACCCAACTAGGAACCACGAGGTTGTAGGTTCGATCCCTGGCCTCACTCAATGGGTTAAGGATCCGGCGTTGCCGTGAGCTGTGGTGTAGGTTGCAGACGCAGCTCGGATCTGGTGTTGCTGTGGCTGTGGTGTAGGCTGGAGGCTGCAGCTCCAACTGGACCCCTAGCCTGGGAACCTCCATATGCCATGGGTGCGGCCCTAAAAAGACAAAAAAATAAAAAAAATGAAAATAGGATTACATATGATCTAGCAATCTCACTCCTGGGCAAATATCTGGAGAAAACTGTAATTTGAAAAGATACACACACCCCTATATTCACAGCAGTACTATTTACAATAGCCAAGACATGGAAACAACCAAAATGCCCATCGGCAGATGATTGGATTAGGAAGATGTGGTACATATACACAATGGAAAACTACTCAGCCATAAAAAAAATAAAATAATGTCATTTGCAGCAACATGGATGGAATTAGAGACCCTCCTTCTGTGAAGTAAGTCAGAAGGAGAAAGACAGATACCATATGATATCACTTATGTGTGGAATCTAAAAAAATGAACGGAGCTCTGGTCATGGCTCAGGGTAACGAGCCCCACTAGCATCCATGACGACCTGGCTTTGATCCCTGGACTCACTCAAGGATCCAGCATTGCCAAGAGCTGTGGTGCAGGTCACAGATGCAGCTCGGATCTGGCATTGCTGTGGCTGTGGCATAGGCCGGCAGAGGCAGCTCCAATTCAACCCCTAGGCTGGGAACTTCCACATGCCGCGAGTGCAGCCCTAAAAAAGACAAAAAATAAAATAAATAATATTTATTTATTTGTCTTTTTGTCTTACTTGGGTCATACCCGCGGCATATGGAGGTTCCCAGGCTAGGGGTCCAATCGCAGCTGTAGCCGCCGGCCTTCGCCACAGCCACAGCAACGCGGGATCCCAGCCGCGTCTGCGACCTACACCACAGCTCACGGCAACGCTGGATCCTTAACCCACTGAGCAAGGCCAGGGATCGAATCCAC
Organism: Catagonus wagneri; assembly: GCA_004024745.2. Taxonomy (NCBI): domain Eukaryota; kingdom Metazoa; phylum Chordata; class Mammalia; order Artiodactyla; family Tayassuidae; genus Catagonus; species Catagonus wagneri. The sequence goes on along the minus strand of PVHT020000067.1, from coordinate 1,389,061 downwards.
AACCTCATGGTTTCTAGTCGGATTCGTTAACCACTGAGCCACGACGGAAACTCCAAAATAAATAAAATTTAAAAATGATACAAATGAACTTATTTACAAAACAGAATTAGACTTAACAGACATAGAAAACAAACTTACGGTTATCAAAAGGGAAAGGTAGAAGCAAGGATAAATTAGGAGTTTGGGATTAAGAGAAACGCACTATTATAAATAAACAGATAAACAACAAGGACTTAGAGTGCAGCACAGGGAACTAGAGTCAATATCTTGTAATAACCTATAACAGCAAAGAATCTGAAAAATACGTGGTTTATATATAATGTTTATATATATATATAATACTTACATATATAACTGAATCACTTTGCTCTCACAGACGCTAACACATTATAAATCAACTATACTTCAATTTTAAAAAAATTAAAAGAGAACTAAAAACCAAACTCGCTTTCCTTTCTATAATCAAAAGCTTTAGAGCAATGCCAAAACTGTTTTCCCCACATAGAGAACTTAACCATTTACAATGTGTTTTGCAGGAGTTCCCATCGTGGCTCAGTGGTTAACGAATCCAACTAGGAACCATGAGGTTGCAGGTTCGATCCCTGGCCTTGCTCAGTGGGTTAAGGATCCGGCGTTGCTGTGAGCTTTGTGTAGGTCACAGACACGGCTCAGATCCCACGTTGCTGTGATTGTGGCTGTAGTATAGGCCGGTGGCTATAGGTCTGATTAGACTCCTAGCCTGGGAACCTCCATATGCCGCAATTGCGGCCCTAGAAAAGGTAAAAAGACAAAAAAAAAAAAAAAAAAAAGTGTTTTACATACAAGGTCGCTTTGCACTGACCCCGTGAGATCAGGATAGCAGTTCAGTAGAATTCGCTTTCATAGTCACTTTATGAAAATCCAAGGTTAACACAGTCTTTTCAGGAGTTCCCGTGGTGGCGCAGTGGAAACAAATCCAACCGGGAACCATGAGGTTGCGGGTCCGATCCCTGGCCTCGCTCAGTGGGTTTAAGGATCCGGCGTTGCCGTGAGCTGTGGTGTAGGTCGCAGACGCGACTCGGATCCCGCGTTGCTGTTGTGGCTGTGGCGAAGGCTGGCGGCTACAGCTCCTGTTAGACCCCTAGCCTGGGAACCTCCATATGCCATGGGTGCGGCTCTAGATAAGGCAAAAAGAAAAAAAAATAAAAGAAAAGAAAAAGAAATAAAATAAAATAATCTTTTCAGAAACACTGCACAGTCTGTCCCGCCAGTGGCTCAACCACAAACTGGAGTCCAGATCATCTGTGAGGTTTCTAATCTTCATCTACATTCTCAGACGCCCTTGGGACTTTTTCAGCCCTTGGGGACACGGAGTAAGAGCAAGTTACCAAGTGAAACAGAAGACGGAGAAGAAGCCGCTGGCTGAGTGAGGTCAGGATCGCGCAAGAGGACAACCTTCTTTTACCATCACGACAATCTTTAGTCCTATGAACAGGCGAACCTATTAACAAGGAACCAGGAACAAAGAGATGAGGGCTCCGGGGATTTTTGTTTTTAAGATGATTAGCGCAAGGAAAACCTTGCTTCCATCAGCTCTATAAAGTCACCACAAAAAAATGTGTCCAGATGGTTCAATAACCACTATTTCTGTTCAGTCCCCCTTGTATTCAGCGGTCTTTGGTCAAAGCCGCATTACTTCTCATCGTTCGGATTTGTGCCAACAGATTCTATGTCTGAATGTGTCAGGAGCATGGATTGAAATAGCACCATATTACATTTTACGTTATTTTTATTTTTGATTATTATTATTATTTTTTTAAGGCTGCACCCATGGCATATGGAAGTTCCCAGGCTAGGGCCCAAATCAGAATCGCAGCTGAGGCCTATGCCACAGTCACAGCAACGCTGGATCACACCCGCATCTGTGACCTACACCATAGCTTGCGAAAACACCAGATCCTTAACCCACTGAGCAAGGTCAGGGATCAAATCCGCAACCTCGTGGATACTAGTCTGGTTTGTAACTCTCGGAGCCACAATGGGAACTCCCAGCAATGTATTTTATTTTTATTTTTATTTTATTTTTTTCTTTTTAGGGCTGCACCCACGGCATATGGACATGCCCAGGATAGGGGTCAAATCGGAGATGCAGCTGCCAGCCACAGCAACGCAGAATCTGAGCCGCATCTGCGATCTACAGCACAGCTCATGGCAACACCAGATCTTTAACCCACTGAGCGAGGCCAGGGATCTAACCTGCAACCTCATGGTTCCTAGTTGGATTTGCTTCCACTGAGCCACGCAACAGGAACTCCAGCGATGTATTTTAAATACAAAGTTGAATCACCTATCTCCCTTACAAAAAATTTTAAGTCAAATGGGATCTTTATAGAATTATGCTGAAACCCACAAAAACGCAAGGATGTAGAAGCTGGAGCTTTTCAGTAACACAGAACTTGCAGAATGGCATGGCCAGAGGAACCCTTTCAAGTCACCTAAACAATTTCCCCCTCGTTTCACAGCTGAGAAATTTGAGATCAATAAGTTTAAATGACCGCGCAGGCTCCCGCAGCTCTTCAGGGGGGATCAGAACACAGGGTTCAGATTCCGGATCCAGGTTCCTTCCGACTCGGACAGAAAAGCAGACCTCCAAAGGGCTTCCCTTCCCTGTCCCCTGCTGGAACAGGCATCCTGACATGACGGCAACCTGCGTCTTGGACCCGTACCAAAATTTCCCACTAGGAAAACATAAACGATTTCCTCTAAATTAGGATCACCGTGTGAATTCACTCAACAGGCTTGCATAGAGTCTGTGCTTCTCTGACTGTAAAAATTGGGGGCCCATTGCTCTCCCGAGGCACAGAGTTGCTTTGCTTCCTCTTCTAACAACCGTCTCAGAATCTCAGGGCACAGCAGGCTATGTCATCACGGAAACCTCCCCAACGGGCCAAAAGGGCTTCAGCGTGAAACTTAAAAAAGGCAGCCTCGTGTGCGCGTGTCCACAACCCCCTCACAGATGGCCAAAGGCCACTACATGCGATCAGCCTCCTTCTGCACGGCTGCAGCCTACTCCACTTACACCTTGCACTGCCTGTCTACCTGCTCATTATGTTATTTTTGTTACAGCCTGGAGGAAGCAGGAAGGCGCCGGGGTTCGGGAGACAGAGGCTCTGGCGGGGATCAGGGGCTCCTCGGGTGCTACCCAAGGGCCTGGCGTCCTGCTCAGCTTGGAGGGGTACAGTGGGGACAGCCCGAGCCCTCCTGGAAGTGCAGGACCCGAGACCCTGGCTGGAGCTGCTCCGGACGGCCACACAGCAGGGGTCATGTGCGTTCTCTGCCTGGAGCCACAGCAGCAGCTCAGGATTCTTGTGGGATCCAATGGACACGGACGTAGAGGAGACTCGCACATGCCTCATATCTCACACACACACGCACACACACACACATCTGAACTTCTCATCAGCCAGGCAGGCAGTTAAGAGGTCAAAGCGAATGACATTTGGAGGACACGTGCATGTCTTCTCGGTCTCCACAGGAAGCCTCGCTCCTGGTACACAAGCTGGGCGCCAACAGGGAGCAGCCACCCCCGTAGCAGCTCTTCTAGAACGCGCGAGGCCTGGGTAAAGTCAGCCCTGAAGATAAGATGTATTTTGCCAAAGGACTGTGTCTGACCTTATCGCACGTTCACAAAGCACAGGTGTCCCCACGTGGCTTATAAAGTGTCACATCGAGGTCACCACCATCCTGGGGCTGAGCGCTAACACCTGTTGCACACACGAACGCCCGCACCGGGCCACGTCTGGGAACGCCTGCCATGACTAAGTGGCTTCACTTGTGTGGCTCATCGATAACTAGTTAGAGGTGGATGTGCAGCTTGAAAAGGCTGCACACCTTATCTTTTACTGCATCCTGTGGGCCAGCAAAGGCATCTCTGTCTTGAGGGCGGACAATGCCCTCAACCTGGCAGAGAGGACAGTGACCTCTGCCTCGGTGACTAACCCACGATGTTTATACGAGCGCAAGAGCAGTGCTGCGGCCTCGGGTTGCTGCAACGATGCACCCTCTCCGCATTCTGTTGGGAACCCGGGTATAAAATTTCATAGCACCCTGATCTGCAAACCTGTGGGTCTCACGGCACTTTCTCAGGAAGCCTCTGGGTAGATTAGGCACCTGGACCAAAATGACTGCTAGTGTCTAGTCCCAGCATCAGACACTCTGAACCCATTAAAATGACTTTGAAGGCTTCCTCGTCATTACACGTTCACGACTAGAGACAAGTCTCCGCATAAATAGTCAACTAACAAAACACACAAAGAAGTGGACACTGCGCGAAGAATTCGTTGAACATACAAAAAGGATGCACGTGCATGGAAAAAAAAATGAAAAGAAATATTCCAATTTATTCACTGCTTTATTAGGGATTGAAGGCTGATGGGTGATTTTTATATTCTTCTTTACATATTTCTTTCCTTCTTTTTTTTTTTTTTGTCTTTTTGCCTTATCTAGGGCCGCACCCGTGGCATATGGAGGTTCCCAGGCTAGGGGTCTAACAGGAGCTGTAGCTGCTGGCCTTCGCCACAGCCACAGCAACACAGGATCCAAGCCGTGTCTGCAGCCTACACCACAGCTCACGGCAATGCCAGATCCTTAACCCACTGAGCAAGACCAGGGATCGAACCCGCAACCTCATGGTTCCTAGTTGGATTCGTTAACCACTGAGCCACGACGGGAACTCCCTTCTTTACACATTTCTGTATTTTCCAGCTTCTCTGCAATGAACATTCATAATCCAGAACAAGTGTTACTATTTTTTTTTTTTTTAATGAACCCTCACAGCCAGGGTGTGTTCAATTCGCAGTGGGTATCTGTCTTCCTACAGACACACAGAGAACAAAAGCGTGAGGTTCTCCTGGAAGCCCGAGGACTGGTGCTGCGCTGATGGGCATTAAATTCCACAGAGGCGCCTGCAAATAACACAGCGTCCCCCGAGTGGTTCCTCTAAATCATCCCCCTGCCCAAGGAGCAGCACTAACTCTGAGCGCCCAAGACTTTGAAGGTCTGCGGTGAACGGCTAAGGGCTGTTGACATCTAGAATGATGCTGGTGTGGTTTATAGCTCTGCTCCTTGAGAGGGGCGCCTGCATCCTGAAAATAAATGATGCTCGCCCTGGGCAGGCACCAGAAGACCAGGAGAGAAGCACAACTGATGGATGCTGAGGATAAAACGGCCGTCTGGTCGGTGCTGATAGTGAGCCGTTACATCCTATCTGAAATTACTTAATTTCTGAAATGCTGTATTATATATAGACGCTGTCAAAGGAGTTAGTGGGCGAGCGAAGAAAGGAGGTGAGTCAGAAGAGGTTTGACGAAATACCGCTGGTTCCCCAAATAAACACCCTTCTCTCTGATCTTGGCCTTCACACCACCTGGAGGATAAAGGGAAAGCTACCGATGACATAAGATATTCCCAGCTAGCCTTGGGCTGCTGATGGGCAGCCCTGCTTCCAAAAAAAAAAAAAAAAAAAGTCACTCAAACGCACTGAAAAGATGGCCCCTTTTTTCTTTTTAAGGTGAGTATCTTTTTTTTTA
>PVHT020000067.1:1362459-1374060 GCA_004024745.2 Catagonus wagneri | reverse complement strand
AGGGGGAGGGGAGGGGGGAGGCTCAGAGGAGAAGGGAAGGGCCGAGGGCACGAATTTCCTGCATCCTTCGGAGACTGGCGAAGACCCCCCCTTGCAGACGCCTCGGCATTACCAGGAGACGACCACAGAGAACGGGACTGCGGGGTTCTGATCGGCAGGGGCCGGGAGAGCACCAGCAGGGGCTTCCGGGTGACATGAAGGGACCTGGCAGGGACCAGGAAGGTAGCCGAGAATCGAGAGCTAGCAGATGGGCCGGGAGGCCGCCGTGGCGAGAAGAGAGGGGAGCTTCGTACCTGGACTGCAAGATGGACCGCCCAGGCTGGGGCAGGATGGAGAAGCAGGGGCCACTCGGTGCCCAGAACCAGGCCGCCGGGGAGAGGAGCTCCAAGCCGGCCCGCCCTCCGCAGCGCCCTGAGGGCTGCGTGGCTTCTTCTAACCTGCGCCTGACACCACGGCCCCGGGGAGGACAAGGACTGAGCCCCGTGTCTCCAGGAACAACGAGCGATGAGGGAGAGTCCCCGGGGGTTTGCTGGAACTGCAGCTGCTCTGCTCAGCGACGGGGCTGTTTTATCTGTCAACACGCACACCCCCCTCCAGCCCACCCACAATCAACGCCCTGCGCTCCAGTCCCAGGTTCTTTCTTGTGTGTCTCTATGGCACCCACTATGGCAGCGGGGGAGGGCTTTAGAATCCCGGGGGGTTCCTTCTGCCAAAGGGGAAAGCAACCGAGGCATCGGAAATCCGAATGCCGTGCCCGGGGCATCCCCGACCAGGGCTGGAATTCCAGCCAGCTCTCCTTCCTCAGCTTGACATCAGGCCCCCGGCTCCCCCTGGATGCCTCAGAAGGCAAGGTAACTCCCCCAGGATGGGGTCTTTTTTATTATTTTTTTTTAATTTTTATTTTTCTAGGGCTGCACCTGTGGCACAGGGAGGTTCCCAGGCTAGGGGTCGAATCAGAGCTGTAGCCGCCGGCCTTCGCCACAGCCACAGCCACGCCAGATCCGAGCCGCGTCTGCAACCTACGCCACACCTCACGGCAACGCCGGATCCTTAACCCACTGAGCAAGGCCAGGAATCGAACCCACTTACTTCCTCAGGGATACTAGGCGGGTTCGTTGCCACTGAGCCACAATGGAAACTGGGATCGTTACTTACTAAAAAAAAAAAAAAATCAACAAGCAAATTTAAAAACTAAAAAAATTCCCCCATAATACCACCACTGTACTGAATTTAGCCATAACAGAAAACACCAGCAAAGTCAAGAGCGTAATAGGAACACACTGAGGCTGTCAGAGAAGACAGCGTATAAAGGGTGTGAGAGTTCTACAGAATTCAAAGCAAAGACAATTCCTATTTCTATTTTTTTATTTTTATTTTTTGCCTTTTATCATTTTAGGGCCGCACCCGTGGCATATGGAGGTTCCCAGGCGAGGGGTCTAACAGGAGCTGTAGCCGCCGGCCTTCGCCACAGCCACAGCCATGCGGGATCCGAGCCGCGTCTGCAACCTACACCACAGCTCACGGCAACGCCGGATCCTTAACCCACTGAGCAAGGCCAGGGATCGAACCCGCAACCTCATGGTTCCTAGTCAGGTTCATTAACCACTGCGCCACGACGGGAACTCCGACAATTCCTATTTCACACTAAGCTGCGACCACGTGCACAGTTTCCCGTAAACCACGCTGCACTCGTCCTGTGAGGTCACGCATTCAGCAGGAAGAATAAGGAAATGACTTTTCTAGTCTGCAGTTAAACCTGTCACCCCACCCTGCTTGGAGCCACCAGATTGCTGAGCTCCTCGAAAGCGACTCCCACACTCTGCTTCCTCCCTGCTCCTGTCACTCCCCGAGGAGCAGAGAGCCCCTTCAGAGGGGCCCCACGTACTTCGAAAGAGGCAGACAGGAAAACCCCAGGCCAGAGCCCAGCCAGGATGAAGCAGGCTGGGACCACCGGTGCGAACCCATCACGGGGAGTTGGCACTGGCCTCTGCCATCCCATCAGATGCTACATTTACGTCGAAAGACTCCTTGGTCAAACCTTGCGTGCGTTTAGAAAGCACCGGTCTGCTGACAATCCGTCTTCTCGAGGGGACGTTTCTTATCTTGCTCTGTTCCACAGGGAAGTGGGCAGCAAAGAGGAGAGAGTTCTCAAGAGCGGCCTTCAAACCTTTAATCCACAAAGGGAATCTCCTCTTTCACACTCAAGACGGGATGTAGGAGTTCCCGTCGTGGCGCAGTGGTTAACGAATCCAACTAGGAACCATGAGGTTGCAGGTTTGATCCCTGACCTCGCTCAGTGGGTTAAGGATCCAGCGTTGCCGTGAGCTGTGGTGTAGGTTGCAGACGCGGCTCGGATCCCGCGTGGCTGTGGCTGTGGCGAAGGCCGGCGGCTACAGCTCCTGTTAGACCCCTAGCCTGGGAACCTCCATGTGCCGCGGGTGCGGCCCCAAAATGACAAAAAAAAAAAAAAGATGGGATGTAGACAGAACGCTACAGGGGTAAAGTCACGTGTCAGGGCTAATTAGCACAGTCTGAAAAGAAATTTTTTAAAGAAAATTGGCATTTTTCACCTCTGCTTCTAGAAAAAGATGATCACAGTGTCCAAATGTCCAAGCATGACTGTTCTCAACAGATCTCACGTTGAAGTTCCTGTTGTTGTCGCAGGGGAAGCGAATCCGATGAGTATCAGTGAGGATGCGGGTTCGATCCCTGGCCTCGCTCAGTGGATTAAGGATCCAGCATTGCCGTGAGTTGTGGTGTGGGTCACAGACGCAGCTTGGATCCCAGGTTGTTGTGTCTGCGGCGTAGGCCGGCAGCTGTGGCTCCGATTGGTCCCTTAGCCTGGGAATCTCCATATGCCACGGGTGCGACCCTAAAAAGAAAAAAAAGACCTCACATTTATTACACTCTTCATGTTTTAGTCCTTCCTACTGTGCCCCTATGTCCTTTATTTCGGGGATAAGGAAACAGGGCTCTGAGATGTTAAGTGACTCGCTGATGGCTTCAGGGTAGGTGGCAGAGCCAGGACTAAAACCTAGAGCAGCCTCTTCCTACACTGCCGTCCAATATTTGCAGGGTTGCATGAATGGCTCTGAAGAGAGATTCTGCTTATGCTGTTCCTAAAAAGTCCGTGATTCCTTTGGTGAAACCTCTATGGTCAAAATGTGCCTCTGTGTTTGCTCCCCCCACCTCCCGCCCCTGCCGTTCAGAGTCAGTGCACCTGCCCAGGACAAGGGAGACCCCAGACGCTGCTGCCTTTGGCTGTTCATCAACTTGGCCCCGTGTCTCTCCTTATTTCCCCATGTCCTGACTTCAGGAGCATCCGCAGGGCTTCCCGGCTCTAAGCCTTACGTAGCCAGTACCAGCCGGGGCCTCGTGTCAGCTGCTGGGCCTCAGGGGCTGTCCCTGTCTCCTTGGCTGGAAGACCAGTTGGCTGCTCAGGATCCATCAAGGATTCCGCTGTTCCGGGTCAGCTCTGGTTCCCCGGGGGAGGAGAGTCCTGGCTGTTGAGACACCCGCCCCTCCCACCACTCCACAAACTTTTATCCTGGTCTGGAGTTTGATGGCCATTATTAGCACCAAGCGCTGTCCACCAGGCGTCCAAATCCATCTGTCACCAGACTGGGCCAAGAGAGCGAAATTCAGCCACTGTGCTCGGTCCAGACTTTCAGTACCTAAAGCTGACGAGCCTGTCCTGGTGCTTGGTGTGTCTCCCTCTGCCAGCATCCACTCTCCTCCAGCTCACTCTACTTCCTGGTGGTGAGTTTTACTCCATGCAGCAGCCTTAACAACGGGTACAGAGAAGAGGGAGAGACAGGATTCTTTTTTGTCTTTTTGCCTTTTTTATCTAGAGCTGCACCCGCGGCATATGGAGGTTCCCAGGCTAGGGGTCTAACAGGAGCTGTAGCTGCCGGCCTTCACCACAGCCACAGCCACGCAGGATCCAAGCCGCGTCTGCAACCTACACCACAGCTCACGGCAACGCTGGATCCTTAACCCACTGAGCGAGGCCAGGGATCGAACCTGCAACCTCACAGTTCTTGGTCGGATTCGTTAACCACTGAGCCACGAAGGGAACTCCCGGGAGAGACAGGATTCTTAAAGTTCAGTTTTCTACTCCTAATCAGGAAGACTGAAAACGCATGCAAAGAAAATGTGGGGATTATTCACAGCCTCCATTCCCCCACATCATCCTCGTCTCAACCAATATCAACCAATACATGAACAAGAATGGTGTGGGTTGTCCGTTCTGACAATACTTTATAGCCTTATTCCCCACATGCACAGTCCAAGCCCTTCCCCCCCCACCCCGATCTGTAACTTGCCCTCCTCTAACCTTCCCAGCACTTCGCCTACCCATTCCTTGTTTGCTTTCTCAGTTTTGTAGCCATTTGTTTTCTGTGCTCACCTCTTGCTCTAAGTTCCTGGAAAGCACCTAATCCCGACTCCGCTTTGCACCCCTGAAGTTCTTACTTTCTGGACTTTCACAGGGGTGCTGCTCAGTAAAAGCTGATTTAGTGACGGGACAAAGGGGGGATGGGGGATGGATGGATGGACAGATGGATGGATGGATGATAAATGGATGGATGGACAGATGGATGGATGGATGGATGATAAATGGATGGATGAGTGGGTGATGAGTGAATGGATGGATGGGTGGATGGACTGACGGATGGATGGATGGATGAGTGGATGATATGTGAATGGATGGATGGGTAGATGGACGGATGGCTGGATGGCTGGACGAATGGGTGGGCGGGTGGACGGGTAGATGGACAGATAGGGGGATGGACAGGTGGGCAGACAGATGGGTGGATGATCAATGGATAGAAGGAGGGAGGAGAAAAGGGAGACTCTCCTCTGGGGTACACTACTACAACTTCCTCTCTTTTCGTATTTCTTTGGAAAAGCAACTCCCGTTCATTCTCATCGGATTCCTAGGCACGTGCTCAGTTGGGGAGGTTTTGCGATTTCTCTGCTGCCACCACTAAATTAAAAGCACACTGACATGCTGTAGCGAGGGAAAGCCATAAAAGGTCCAGAACTTGAAGGGCTAGATTTCTGACTAAACCACAACCCACATATCACTGTTCTCACTTCATATTTAAGAAATAAAAGTTTTCTGTTTGGAAAATTCCCCAGGCCTTCCTTCTCTCACCTGCTTAACATGCCTCCCCAGTTCTCCTGAAATATCTTTAGGCTTTCCCCAGGACTCTCCTTGCCTGTTTTCATCAAATTTTAAGTCTTAAGCAAGGAGATGTAGAAAGCAACAAAGGAAAAAAAATCAGGACCCACACTAAGAAAAATAAAATAGGTTAGTTGACAGCCAAAGGAATATCTGCCAATAGCAACGCCATTTGTCTTAGTTACTGCTTTTCACTTTCTCTCTCTCCTGGCATTAATAGAAATAAAACTGTGTGTCTGCAGCCTCACGCAGCTAATGTACAGTCAGCACCCCAGGCAACAGAAAGCACAGAGTTCAAGTACAGTGGAGACAAATTCAAGGAAACAGATTGTAGGCACAACTGATTGCAGCTTTTAGTCTCGTGGTACTAGTCACCATAGCTGGTGGGTTTCATGTAGTAAAAACAGGGCAGTCGTTTGGGAGAAAAGCCCCGTGGAGCCAGCCTGGGCCTCCTCGGCACAGAAGTATTTACCCACCAGACATAAAAGATGGAAGGATGGCAGAGAGGAGGGGGACAGAATGAGGAGTGTCCCCAAATGGGGATTTGGGATCTTTGTTCCAGGAAGAATGCCTGAACACACAGGCCAGCTCTGCCGAGCCCCTCCGCCCATCGTCAAATTGCTGCTGGAGGGGTGCCACCCGTGCAACTGTCCCGCGGCAGGGCAGTGACGGGGCCACCAAGCCCTTTAATGCATCCACGCAAAGGTCACCTATTAAGTTCCGGTGCCTGTACCTTGCGTTCGCTCACACTCTATTTTCTCTGCTGGCGTGGGCAGCTGTAACTGCGGCGGCGGCGCCCAGAGCCACTAATCAAGAGTAACAGCAACAGCACCTTGGATTTGGTGGCGCTTTGGAGTGTGAATTCCAGCAGCCCAGAGAGACCCGTTTCTTGGCGTGGAACCGACGCCCCGGGCCGCTGAGTCCCACACGCAAGCTTTTCCCGAACATTTAGTCCTCTCCTTCCATACCAGCTGGGACACCTTGCGTGCCAACAAAGCGCTGTCATTTCCAGCAACAACACAGCTGAACCCGAGTCCCCACGTGGTCTGGGTTGAGCGCCGCTAAAAGGGCCTGGGAAAAGCAAACGCAAACCTGGCCTGGAAATCACAGCTAATCCCACCTGGCCTCCTGGAAAGCCCTTGGTTTGTTTCCAGGGCCTTCGGTTACAACCCGCACCGGGCAGAAATGACGTCCTTGGGGCCTGAGACCCCCCCCAAGGGCGACCACCCTGACTTGGCTTTCGCACTATGCAGGGTCTCAAGTCACAGGTTTTGTGTGACTTTTTCAGCCAGAAAGACTGCGTCCAAGCCATCTGCTCGTGCAGGCTCTCCTGGTCCTCACCAAGAAACCACCCCCAAACCCACGGAAGGGCAATGAGCAAACATCCACGATGTACTGAAAACAAGCGTGCACGGAACAAGGGGACAGCTACTAACAGATGAAGCCACAAGTCCCTCAGAAACCTGGAAGGGTCACTCGGCAGTTCCAGTCCCCATTCCCGCACAAGCCGACCGGCCACCTGCATTCAGCTTCAGAAATTCCCAGGGCGGGAGTTTCCGTGTTGGCTCAGTGGGTTACGAAACTGACTAGCATCCATGAGGATGAGGGTTCGATCCCTGGCCCCGCCCAGTGGGTTAAAGATCTAGCACTGCCATAAGCTGCAGTGTAGGTCACCGATCCGTCTCATCCGGTGTTGCTGTGGCTGTGGCAGCTACAGCTCCAATCCGACCCCTAGCCTGGGGACCTCTATATGCCGCAGGTGAGGCCCTGAAAAGACAAATAAAACAAAAATAAAATCAATAAATTCAATAAAATACAGTAAAGCTCCAGCGTGGCGGTTCTATGTGGCTGCCTGGAACCGTCGTGGCCAGAGCCAAGTCGCTGGGGCACAGGCACCTGTGTGGCACTGGGACACGCCCCCTCCTCCAGCTTCTTGAGTCCCAGTCCCCTCGGTCAAAGGCTAATGACTAAGTGAAGCAGCTGTCAGGGCTGTATGTCGCCAGGCGGTATGTCGGGGATGCTATATGCGGTCGTAAAACACATAAGATGTGGTTCATAAAGTATTGGGAGAGTGTTATTAGGAAGCGTGACGGGGCCACCTCAGAGCAGCTTGTTTTATACATGAGCATATACACACACATCTATGGAAAATATTACCGTATGTGTGTAAACGACATTATCTGTATTCAGACATGGTACCTGAATCCCAATAAGCATCAAAGGGATTAAATGACTTCGGTGAGCTCTCTTGCAAAAACTGAAGAGTTACTGCTGCTGGTACCCACAACAACTTTCAGGCGCCCTGCATCACCCAACCCCAGGCTTCCTAGCTCACTGCACCAAGAAACATAGCGTTTCTTAGGATCTGCTCCTTTCAACTAGAGGTCATTATTTTTAAGGCTGTAATTTGGATTCAAGACTTTAAAATACACATCCGGACACGGAGACATGGCCCGACCCCACCAGAGGGAGTTATTCTGCAGTTCTCAGTGACTGGAGGTCGCGGTGGGCTCCCCGGAGCCTCCGCAGACAAGCCTCTCTTTTTCTCAGGCCACAGGGAACCAGAACATCCTCCGTGACCGCTGGCCTGAAGCTGGATCCGTCCCTCGCCCGCCCCTGTCCTTGGTGGCTCCCGCTGGCTAACGGGGCACTGGGGCAGGTGGGGACCAGTCTAGCGGTGCCTCACGTGACCATCATCCACCGCATTAGCACTCCAGTGACTGTCCCCGGCCACGTGCTCCTGGCCCTCCGGGTGGACACTGCCCCAACTGTCCACCTCGCCCACATCACCGTCCGGGGACAAGCAGGTGCATGCCCTCCTCCCAGTTAAAGCTTGGACCCCGCTGGAGCGCCAGGCCAGAACCCGCCACTCACTTGCAAGGCGGCGACTCCAGCCCTCCCCGCTGACACCTCCACGGCTGGACCCCGGGGTGCCCGCGCCTCCTTCCAGAGCGCGCGGGAGGGTCCGGGGAGATGAGGCACACAGGCCACTGAGAAGACTGCCTGGGTCTAGCATGCACTCAATTCCAAAAGTTAAGTTGAAGTCAGGGCTGGTCTTGGCCCTGTAACACGTGGCTAACCCTGCAGCTTCCCCAAACTCCACTGAAATGAAAATAAAGGATTGAAGAACAGGCGAACGCCTCCAGCAGCACGGAGGACGGGAGACGCAACAATGCAGAACGCCTCTCGTTTTCCAAGAAAATGGGAAGCGGCGGCAACGTGGAAGGAACTAGAGACTCTCACACTAAGTGAAGCGAGTCAGAAAGAGAAAGACAGGCACCGTATGATAACACTTACCTCTGGAACCTAATGGGCGGCACAGATGAAACTTTCCACAGAAAAGAAACTCATGGGCTTGGAGAACAGACGTGTGGCTGCCGGGGGCGGGGGCGGGGGGGAGTGGGATGGACTGGGGTTAAGAGACGCGGGGCTACCAGATGCAAACCCTTGCCTTTGGAGTTGATAAGCAATGAGATCCTGCTGTATAGCACTGGGAACTATATCTAGTCACTCATGATGGAGCATGATAAGGTGAGAAAAAGAATGTATATACATGCGTGTGTGGCACTGAGCCACTTTGGGAGGCGGATAAAGAAGTGAGCAGAGTCTGGGGCCACCAGAGAACGACTCTTGCCTCTCCTGGCTGGGGCCTCCGCTGACCACCCCTCCACCACTCGGAGATTCAGGGACACCAGGCACAGCTGAGATCAGAGGAAGAGGAGCAGACACGAAACGGGGGCTCCAGCGGAAGTGCGAATCTAGACCAACCCCCCCCCAAGGCCCTTCCATGGTCTCCAGGAAAGGTGGCATCCAGATAAATCCCTTCTTCCCTACCCTCCTCCTCTGGAGAAGATGAACAGCCTCAGAGAAGACACCCACAGATGCGAAGGATGTGGCGAGTCAGGGACCACTTCCCCACCTGCCTCAGTGACGTGGCCGAGTCGCAGCCCAAGCAGCGTTCAGTGACGCTCAGGAACGGACAAGACCCCTGTGCAGGACGCAGAGGTTCTTTACGTGTCTCGATCTTAATTATGAATGGTCAAGGAAGTCTCCACTTTAAAAGGCTATTTGAAATACATGAAGAAATAGGAAACGATGCAGAAAGAAAAATACCTCAAAGATATCAGAGAAGATGATGTATCCGTGAGCCGTCAACACAAGGCTACTTTAATTTTATTTATTTGTTTGTTTAGTTTGCTTTCTAGGGCCACACCTGCAGTATATGGAAGTTCCCAGGCTAGGGGTCGAGTCCTATACCACAGCCACCGCAATGCCAGATCCCAGCCGCAGCTTTGACCTACACCACAGCTTGCAGCAAGTTTAGAGAAAAACAAAGAGTTCTTGGTAATTAAAATATGATAGCTGAAAAACTTTGGCTAAATATCTGAAAGACAGGGAAATATTTCAAGGAAGAGAACAAAAAGGCAAAGAGATGGAAAACTGAAAAGATAACAGTGTTTAAGGACCAATCCGGGGCTTATAGGAAAGCCAGAAAGAAGAGAGAAAATGAAGAGGAAAAATAAAGCAGTAATATAAGAAAATTTCCCAGAAATAAAAAGCACGAGTCTCTAAATGGACAAGACCGCCATAAAAGAGCAGACCTCCCCCACCCAGACTGTGTACATTACTGGGAAATTTCAGGAAACTGGAGCTAAAGAGAAGATCCTAAGCTTCTGGCAGGGTGGAAAGGGCACAAAAAAGACTGAGAATCAGAATCACATGACACCTCTCATCAGAAATATTGGAAGCCGCAAAACTATGGATCGATTCCTTCAAATTCTAGGCTTCATCAAGTTACTGGTCAAATGTGAGTGCAGGGGGAAAAAAATGCTTTCAGTCAAATTGCAAAATATTTACCTGCCGAACCCCCTTACTCAGGAAGCTACTAAAGGATCCGGCAAATGGAGAGTCATCTATGAAAAGGAAAGATGGAGATTTGGAAAACGGGGAATGTCACACAGGAGGGCGGATAAACCACAAGGTAAGGGAGCAGCAGGTGGGAGAAAAGAAGCCCAAACTGGGATGGCGGGAGGGGGCCCCAGGAAGATTTCCAAGGAAAAAAATGGGACTGAGAGATTACTGACTGCATTGAACCCCATGGAAAACAGTATTAAGAAAGATTTAGGGTTCTTTTCTTTATTTTTTTTTTGTCTTTTTGCCTTATCTAGGGCCGCATCTGCAGCATATGGAGGTTCCCAGGCTAGGGGTCTAACAGGAGCTGTAGCCGCCGGCCTTCGCCACAGCCACAGCAACGCGGGATCCGAGCCGCGTCCGCAAACTTCACCACAGCTCACAGCCACGCCGGATCCTTAACCCACTGAGCAAGGCCAGGGATCGAACCCACAACCTCATAGTTCCTAGTCGGATTCGTTAACCACTGAGCCACGATAGGAACTCCTAGGGTTCTTTTAGACATTCAGGGAAGAATTAATTATAGAGACCCAGAAGATGCTGCAAAACAAAAAACAACAAAGTGATGGTCAACTCCTGGAAAAACAAAGTTACCGTAAAAAAAAAAAAAAAAAAAAGGAAAATGTATACTTAGTGTACTTTTGGGCTCAGTTAGTGGACAACACTTACCAGTCAACAGAATGTAAACAATGATTGGATTTAAACAAAATTTAGGAGACAGCTGTCTTGAGAGAAGAAAGCGTGGGAATCGGGGAAGGAAATTTCCCACAGGAAGTCAACAGGTAACATCAATATAAGCAAATGACTTGGAAACGTGAAAGTATAACCTCAAGAGCAGTAAGAAGCCTTGACGGTGGCTGCCTCCGATGGCGCAGGACTCAGGCCCGGGAGGGGCCGTGAAGGGACCTCTCCCTCCTAGGTTAAGCCTCTGCCCAGAGGTCACAGTTTCCACACTTCCTAAAACTCTTACCTGTCTCTTGCCTGCCTCACAGGTGAGACCTGTGGTCGACGGACTTTTGGGCTTATATAGATCTGCATCATTTACGCAGGAGCATCTTGGTGATTGCAGCGGAGAGCTTTAGTGTGACTTAATAAAACGTTCCGTTAGAAACTGTTGCATAGGAGTTCCCTTCGTGGCGCAGTGGTTAACGAATCCGACTGAGAACCATGAGGTTGCGGGTTCGATCCCTGGCCTTGCTCAGTGGGTTAAGGATCCGGCGTTGCCGTGAGCTGCAGTGTAGGTCGCAGTCGCGGCTTGGATCCCACGTGGCTGTGGCTGTGGCGAAGGCCGGCGGCTACAGCTCCTGTTAGACCCCTAGCCTGGGAACCTCCATATGCCGCGGGTGCGGCCCTAGATAAGGCAAAAAGACAAAAAAAAATAAAAACAAAAATAATTAAAAAAAGAAACTGTTGCATAAGAATGATACTTTCACACAGAACTGCATTCTTCTATCCCCCCCCCCCCGTGAACTCCCATAAGGTATAAGACAGTTTCTGCTGAGATA
>PVHT020000067.1:1318146-1361459 GCA_004024745.2 Catagonus wagneri | reverse complement strand
CCCCCCCCGTGAACTCCCATAAGGTATAAGACAGTTTCTGCTGAGATACACTCCCCCCACTCCCCACCCCCACGGTTAAGGATCCCTGGGTGGTGGCTCGTGGTAGATGGGGGCAGGCATTGAACTTTCACAGTCCCAGGGAACCCAACCCCCCCAAAAAAAACCTAGAAACTTGGAATTCTGAATTCTGTGGCGTGTTTAACATGAACACTGGCTTTTGTGCAATGTCTGCTAGAAGATCCATAGGCGATATTTATTTAATGAGAAATAGATTTTAGCAATTTTTTTCTCAAAAAAAAAAAAAAAGAATGATACTTTCGCCTCCTAAAGGCAAACCTGTTTTCAAGAAAGGAAGAGCTGGAATCTCCTCAAAGCATTAGCATTTGATTAGAATTGTCAGAAAAAGAATAGCGGTGCCTGAGTAGAAATGATTCTGCCGAAGTGATTTTATTAAAATGGCCTTACTCTTAGCAGGTTCAGCTCCAGCTGTCTTCCCCAGAAGAAAACCATCCGATGGGCCAGGCTGGAGACTGACATAATCATGATCGCGGCCGCCACTGCTGCATTTATTCGGGCATAACCTTGACTTGTACGTGAGCTTGTATTATTTCATTATCCTCTTTTTACAGAGACGGAGGTGTTTTTACATAAGGACTTAAACAAAATGCGCGCAGCTACTGTTCGGGGTCGACTTGGACCCCAGCTCTTCCGACTTCAAATCTAGTGCTAATTTTATCCTTCCGGCATCAAGCACGGTATGTGACACACGGGAGGTGTGCAAGGAGTGTTTGGTGAAGGTGTCATTTATTGCGCCAACAACTTGTGACTTGAGCCCACCTTGCCTGGCCCAGAAACACGCCCTGAAGAGCCTGGTATCCGGTGAGAGAGTCACAGGTAAGCGACTATTACTGGGGGGCTAGCTAAGACAGGCTATTGCCAGCAGCCCCCAAACTGGCCCTGCACCTGCCGTATTCTCCCAACGGCAGCCCGGGTACCCTCTTAAAAGCATCCTTCCCACCTCCCCGCTGTCTGCCTGGCCATCTTCATCTGGACCACACACTCCACGAGGGCAGGCTGTGTCTACCCGTATCGCCACGGCCCCTCGGAGCTCACGTCTCTGCAGAAGGTGCCCAGACTCAGATGAGCGTCCCCAGGGGCTGCGCTGAGCGGACGAAACCTCAAATGGCTAATTTTAGTGGGAGGTGTGAGGGACAAAGAGAAGGATTGGATAATGAGCTCCTGACGACGACGACGGGGTGGGAGGGAATGGGGGGGGCTCTCGCTGCCACCGGGTGTGAATCGCAGTGGCTCGCCGGCAGCCTTCACACCACCAGGGCCTGCCATCTGCTCAGAAGGCGGCAACGAGGGCACTGGAGCCCAAAAGCCCGGCGCCACGTGCTCGAGGCTGCGAGCCGAGCACAAAACTGGCAGGTGGCGCGGCCCTCCTGCACCTGTGTCAGCCGTGTGGTCACCTGCTACACGGTCTGTTCACAGCGCCATCACTTAGGGCTGCCACCGTGCTGGAGAGGCAGAGAAATTGTTTTGAGCTTCAACACAGGCAAGAACAAAGGAGGCTCAGAGTGAGGAAACCAGGCCAAACACATCGGATCCCTGCAGAAAGATTCTGGGGGGCCCCTCGGCCCCCTGGGCAGAGCCTCTTACACAAGCAGGGCTCGATCTGTTCCATGCAAGGTCCCCCAGCTCCTAGGGGAGGCTTGCACCATGTTTTCATTTCTTTAATAAAAGGGTGACTAGAAATAGCACGCTTATCCAGGACCAAACCGAACAGACTAGTGTAAAACTCCAGGTTTCTTTGTCTGGCTGGAAATACAAGGTGGTGAAAAGGCTGATAATTGCACACACAGGCGTCTTCCATCAATGAGGAGAGAAACGAAGTCACGCCTGCCGAATACAGATGGTCCCTCTCTTCCAGGACATAAAGCTCTGGGTTGAAAAGAACAGAAAGGATCCCGAAGGGTGAAGGCTGGAGCCAGAGTTCCCAGAGGCAGGTCTGGGTCCTGGCCTTTGTAGCCAGACCCATCCAGGGTTCACGAAACACCCAGGGACCCTTCCGGCAGGTGATGCAGCTGAAAAAGGAGAGGAGGAGGCAAAACTGAGCTGGGGGAGAGGCGGGGGCAGCCGGCAGGGTGCCCTGTGGCCCTGGGTCTGCTGCTTCTTTCGGTTACTCCACCTGCGGGAAGGGGACGAGCGAAGGACCTGGGCAGGAAAAGGATCCAATCAAAGACGTGGAATGGGAGTTCCCGTCGTGTCTCAGTGGTTAACGAATCTGACTAGGAACCATGAGGTAGCGGGTTCGATCCCTGGCCTTGCTCAGTGGGCTAAGGATCCGGCGTTGCCGTGAGCTGTGGTGTAGGTTGCAGTCGCGGCTTGGATACCACGTGGCTGTGGCTGTGGCGAAGGCCGGCGGCTACAGCTCCTGTTAGACCCCTCGCCTGGGAACCTCCACATGCCGCGGGTTCGGCCCTAAAATGACAAAAGGCAAAAACAATGTGGAATGCCTGTGTCAGCAGGAGGGCGGACAGCCTGGGAGGCGCAGCGCTGGAGGGGGCTGGGGGGTGGGCGTCATCCAGGGCTCCGATCTGATCAGAGATCCAGGCGGAGGAGAATGCCAGTCCCCGAGACGGGAAGAAACTTGGAGCAAGAAGCACTTTGAGAGAAGCACAGAATTCAGCTTTAGACCAGCTGACCTATGTGGGGACTTCTCGGTGGAAACATCCGGGAGGCAACAGCCTCGCTCCATCAGGCCCAGGAAAAAAGAAATCCGAGTGGAGGAAATACGTCCGGGTCTAGGTGGTATCGAGCCACAGCGCAGATGAGCGAGCACGGGCGGGCTGTGGGTCAGGAAGGGAGAAGAGGGCCAAGAAACGCTGGCGACGGAGTGGGGTGGCATCCTCGCGGTCACGGGAGAGAGGGTCGCAAGAAAGGGAACAGGGAGTTCCCATCGTGGCGCAGCGGAAACGAACCCGACTGGTAACCGTGAGGACGCGGGTTCGATCCCTGGCCTTGCTCAGCGGGTTGAGGATCTGGCGTTGCTGTGAGCTGTGCTGTAGGTGGCGGATGTGACTCAGACCCCGCGTTGCTGTGGCTGTGGTGTAGGCCGGTAGCTGCAGCTCCGATTCAACCCCTAGGAACCTCCATCTGCCGCAGGTGTGGCCCTAGGAAGCAAAAAAGAAAAAAAGGAAAAAGGAGAACAGACAAGCCCCCGCGGTGGCCACAGGCTCGGTATTCCCATGTCTCCGGGCGGCGACATTCACCGAGAGAATTTCATGGGCGGGTGGTGGCGGACCGCATTATTGTGGGCTGAAGAGTCAGAGGGAGGTGAGCCAAGACTTAAATAGGGACCATTACTTAAGGAGCGAGGCTGTAGGGACAGAACACTAGGACAGGGCCCGGATCCACGAAGGGTTTCTTTCTTTTTCCTTTTTTTTTCTTTTCCTTTTAGGGCCACACCTGCAGCATATGGAAGTTCCCAGGCTAGGGGTGGAATCAGAACCGCAGCTGCCGGCCTACACCACAGCCACAACCACAGCCACAACAGATCCAAGTGGCATCTGCGACCTGTGCGGCTCGGTACCCTGAGAAAGAACGAGCAGGCTCCAGGAGTTAACGATCCCGTTTGTCTGGGGACCCACCCCTCCTTTTCGCAAGACACCTCAACACTAACAGTCCCTTCCTTTCGGGGCTGACAAGGATTCAGGCCCTGGAAGCTGGAAGAGCCGCAGGCTCCAGTCCTTCCGAGGGGGCAGCCGGGCGCCGGGGCAGACCCAGAGGAACGGCCTGAGCCTGTGAGGCCTCCCTTGGGGTGTGGAGCTGGGCGAGCGCGCAGCGCGGTGGCCGTGGCGGAAAACCGCGTCGGGGCGCAGGCAGAAGAGCGGCCAGGCGCAGGAGCAAAGGCGAGGAAGGGGCGGCCAACGCCCGGACCTTTAAGCATCGCTCAGGCAAAGGGCTACTCCGAAGGCCGCGGGCTTCGACCTGCTTTGACCCTGAGGACGCTAGCTGGGTCTGAGGTTCCAGCCAAAGAGCAGAGATGAACGGTCTCCTCCCACAGGAGAGGAAACGTGGGCCCTTTCTGTCCCTCGAACTAGTAAGGCGTTAGGGAGAGCGCGAACCCATGCAAGCAGGCTCGCAGCAGGAGGGTGCCAAAGGCCACAGAACTCTCTGCAGGACCACTTCTTTTTTTTTTTTTTTTTTTGGTTTTGCTTTTTAGGGCCACACTTGCAGCACATGGAAGTTCCCAGGCTAGGGGTGGAATGAGAGCCATAGCTGTCGCCAGCCTGCACCACAGCCACAGCAATGCCCACGTCTGCGACCTGCACCCCAGCCCACGGCACCGCAGGAGCCCTAACCCACTGAGCGAGGCCAGGGATCGAACCCGCATCCTCATGGATGCTAGCGGGATTCGCTTCCGGTGCACCACAGTGGGAAATCCCTGCAGGAGCATTTCTTAAGTCTGCAGTTTCAGAAATATAATCAGTGCCCGGCCAACACTGCCTTCGGGAAGAAGACAAATGTGATCTCGCACGTCTAACCTCCGGTGTGTCACACGTGGTCTTTTAATCTGATTTGCAAGTAGGTGCTGTCGGTTCTCCAGAGGGAATAGAAGCGGCTTTGCTTGCTAAAATATACGTGTTGGACGTGCAGAGTCCTCCTGGAGAAGCAGGTCCTGTAATGATCCCACGTGCTTTGAAGAAACGGGGTTGTCGCCATTGCTGGAAATTTCTAAGAACCAGAGGGGTCTACAAGAACCATGGAGGTGCTGGGCCTGTCGGGTACCCCTGCCACGGGGGGTCATTTGTCACCCTACCTGTCCCTCACTGTATCCTGAAACCCACAAGGCAGAGCCAGATGTCTGCCGGGTACTTGGCAGGCCACAGGCACTGCTGCAATTAGCAAGCCGGATCATGATTCAGCATCAGACGCGGGCAGCCTCCACCCGAGCATAGCGGACAGCTTAAAAATAGCAGAGCTGCGCCTGCATCTCGCCAGCCCAGGCTCCGCGCGCGAGGCAGGGCAGCTGCCGCCAAGCAGAGCCGGGAGAGGGTCCCGTACCGCCCACCGGCCCGGAGCCACCTTCCAGCTGCGACGGCCGCGTGGGAAGCAAGCGGAAGGGGCGGTTCCCCTTCAAGCTCCCCACGCCCAGCCCCTGGCACAGAAGGGGGCTGGTCCCCATCCCCTGACGGCGGCAGGGGATTGTCGGGACCAGGTCTCATTTCAGAGACACAAACCAAGGGGCAACCAACACTGACTGCTTCCCCACCCACACCCGGAGCACGGTACAACTGGGTACGTAGCCACACCCACAGGGGCCCCCTAACTCCCCCTCTCCCTGGTTAATGACCAGCCAGGGGCCACTCTCAGCTCGCAGGAGACGAACATCTTTTTAGAGCCGCACCCGCGGCGTATGGAGGTTCCCAGGCTAGGGACTGAATCAGCGCTGTAGCTGCCGGACTACGCCAGAGTCACAGCAACGCGGGGTCTGAGCCACATCTGCGACCTACACTGCAGCTCAGGGCAACGCCGGATCCTTAACCTGCTGAGCGAGGCCAGGGATGGAACCCGCATCCTCATGGATGCTAGTCCGGGTTCTTAACCGCTGAGCCACGACGGGAACTCCGGGAGCGAATATCTTGATTGAGTAAATGAGGTTGGATTTTGTCTTCAGGGAGGCCCGGGTTCAGACCGGTTCCAAGCATCTGCCACCAGACGCCACCTGCTCCCTGAATGCCCATCACTCCGCTTCTCTGTCTAGAACCAGTTCTGTCCCTTCCCAGGGTCCCAGCCTCTGGCGTAAAAGAGCCCGTGATCACTAACGTGCCGGTCATGTTGAGTAAATGAGGCAACATGCAAAGCGTTGAGCAGGATGGCGGGCACAAATGAGCCTCGATAATCACACCGCCTTCAGAGCCGAGGCGGAGGCCCGCCCTGGGGAACCACCATCACAGAGGCAGCGGGGCCAGGAGGACAGGCGGGGGCCTGGGACCCACAGCACTGGGAGAACCACCGCGGGGTCCTCGGTGTCCTGCTGTGGGTCACACTCTCACTTCAGTCGTGTTCTCCGGGTCGGTGGTGTTTTCTAGATGGGAAGGCAGTATCTCCAGGACGGCTGGTTTTAGACAGCAAGAGCCCAAAAGGAGATTTACAGTAATGGAGAGGCTGGCCGTTTTTCTGCGGATACTGATATTGAATAGATGTCGCCGGTCCCCAAATTAATCTACGAAATTAACAAAACGATTCTAAAACGCATCTAGAAGAACAGTTCCATGGGTGTCTGGCTGAGAACATTTGGAAAAAGAAGAGTAACGAACAGGCGTGCGCTCTATCAGATTTTAAAAGGCACCAGCAGTAAAATGATCCAGTAATGGCGCAGGCAGAGACATCAAATCAATGCAATAGAATAGAAGGCCCGGAAACAGACCCAAACATCTGAATGGTGTCAGTGCATCCCGAAGCTGCTATTTCAAAACAGTGGGAAATGCATGGACTACTCAGTAAACAGTGTCCTGAGACAACTGGCTCACCGTTTGGGTGAGAATAAACTATACCCCACTTCTCCAAATATACACAGGTGAGTTTCCAGATGGACTGAAAGTTGACAAGGAACAAAATATAGGAACTCCGAGTGGATGTTTAAATAACTCACGTTAGCAAAGCACTTTCTAAGCAGAACACCAAGTGGTAGGAAGCACAGAGAAAGTGAGGTTGAGAGACTGATCACCAATGCAGTTAAAGGCACACGGAAGCTGCGAGAACCGTCATCATATTTACGCGTGAAAGGGCGAATATTTGAAAGGTTTTTTCCAAATGAATGAGAGGAAAATTAAAACAGCAAGGGAAAAACTGAGAAGGAACGTGAATCAAGTCGCACCAATAAATACGTACGAATGGACCAGAAAGACAGGACACTCTCTTGGCTCTAGCCACACTGGCCTTCTTTCGGGTTCTGGAACATTCTATGCTGCCTCCTGCCACGGGGCCTTTGCACAGGCTGTTCCCTCCACCGGGAACCGTCTCATTCCATTTTACCTAGTTAAACCTTTCAGTGCTCTGGTCACAGCAAATCCCCCAGGAAAGACTTCGAACGCTCCCTGAACCCAGGTTAAGTGAGATCCCCTCGCCTTCCTTAAAAGTCTTTCAACACCAAGTACTTCTCCGCGCAGCACTTTTTATGGCTGCTAATTCTCCATTTATTTTTGTAATTTTCAGACCATTGTCTCTGGACAAATTGCCTGTTTTTCACTGATCACTGTAGGAGTAGCATAATAGTTAAATCATAGGATACACCTAAAATGGAATAAATAGGGTACTGTACAGTGAGGTGAACTTATAAAAGATTAACCTCAAGGGTATGAGAGACACCGTGGTAGACTGATAAGTAACACAAGCTGGTTACAGAGCCCCCCTTGAGGCTCAGCAGAAACGAATCTGACTAGCATCCGTGAGGACGCAGGTTCAAGCCCTGGCCTCGCTCAGTGGGTTAAGGATCCGGTGTTGCCATGAGCTGCGGTGTAGGTTGCAGACGCGGCTCGGATCCCGCGTTGCTGTGGCTGTGGCGTAAGCCAGTGGCTGTAGCTCTGATTCAACTCCTAACCTGGGAACCTCCTTATGCTGCGCGTGTACCCTTAAAAAGACAAAAAAAAGAAAAAAGAAAAAGCTGGTTACAAAACCATGTCTATAGAACCACTGTGGGGGAAATGTGCCCATACAGAAAATAGACGTCCTTCACATAACTAACAGGAGGTAAGTGTGACATCTGTTTTTTTTTTTTTTTGTCTTTTTGCCTTATCTAGAGCCGCACCCGCGGCATGCAGAGGTTCCCAGGCTAGGGGTCTAACAGGAGCTGTAGCCGCCGGCCTTCGCCACAGCCACAGCCACGCGGGATCGGAGCTGCGTCTGTGACCTACACCACAGCTCACGGCAACGCCGGATCCTTAACCCACTGAGCGAGGCCAGAGATCGAACCCGCAACCTCATGGTTCCTAGTCGGATTCGTTAACCACTGTGCCAAGACGGGAACTCCGTGCATGCTCTCTCTTAATGTTCAAAGCTTGGAGTCTGGGGGCAAGGAGGAAAACGGACTCTGCAGAAACACCCCCAACGTCCCCTCTGCCGTCTCTCCCAGTCGGACCCCTTCTCTGTCTCTGCCACCACGGCTTCTCTCCCTTACTTTAAGGGGGCGAAGGGATCACCAATCATTCACTGCTGAGTCCGCATGTACACGACTTCTGTCCCCCGCTGTAAAATGATCCCAATAGTACCAGCGGGGCCAGCGCCCACTGAAGAGGCACGCACACACCAGTCATGAGATTGCTGCCCCAAAGCCACGAGGACGTGCCCCGCCGCAGGGGCTGCTGTTCCTTCCCACCGGCCCGCGACCCCCTCTGCAGTTTCGCACCGCTCACCAGCCCCCCAGCACTCCGATCTGGGCTACACCCCACCATTCTGATCCCTATCGGTCTCACTGAACTTCTCCTTGGTCTCCTGTGGGGCAGCTGACACCCAGAGGTTCAAGGCCGTGTCCCGGGTCACGGGCCTATGAGGACATGGCGCTGGTCCACATCGGTAATCCTCAGAGAAACGCGAATTCAAACCACAGAGAGGCCTCAGCTCATACCCGTCAGAATGGCCAGCATCAAAAAGTCTACTAATAACAACGGCTGCAGAGGGTGTGGAGAAAAGGGAACCCTCCTACACTGTTGGTGGGAATGTAAATTGGTGTGACCGCTGTGGAAAACAGTATGGAGGTTCCTTAAAAAACTAAAAAATGGAACTACCATACGATCCTGCAATTCCACTCCTGGGCATCTATCCAGAAAAGATGACAACTTTAATTCAAAAAGATACATGCACCCCAGTGTTCGCAGCAGCCAAGCTGCGGAGGCCACCTAAGTGTCCTTCGACAGAGGAGCGGATAAAGAAGACGTGGTGCATATACACGGTGGAATATTCCTCAGCCATGAAAAAGAATGAAATGATGCCACTGGCGGCAACATGGATGGACCCAGAGATTATCATCCTAAGTGAAGCCAGTCAGACGAAGACAAATATAACGTGCTATCACTTACATGTGGCATCAAGAAAGAAATCAACTTCTTTAGAAAACAGAAACTGGCTCACAGACCATAGAAAGCAAATTTCAGGTCACCAAAGGGGAGGGAGGAGGGGAAGGGACTAATCAGGAGTATAGGATTAACAGGTACACATCACTCTATAGAAAGTAGAGAAAAAACAAGGATTTATTCTCCAGCATAGGGAACTAGATTCAATACCTTGTAGTAAGTATAGTGCAAAGAAATCTGAGACGGTGCCCCTGAACTAATGTCATATTGTTTTGTTTGTTTGTTTGTTTTGTTTTTTGTCTTTTTGCCTAATCTAGGGCCGCACCCGCGGCATATGGAGGTTCCCAGGCTAGGGGTCTAACAGGAGCTGTAGCCGCTGGCCTTCGCCACAGTCACAGCAATGCGGGATCCGAGCCGTGTCTGCAACCTACACCACAGCCCACGGCAACGCTGGATCCTTAACCCACTGAGCAAGGCCAGGGATCGAACCCCCAACCTCATGGTTCCCAGTCGGATTCATTAACCCCTGAGCCAAGACAGGAACTCCCTAATGTCATATTGTAAATCAACTGCAGTTCGATAAGGCAAAAGAGATGGGGCTGGGATTCAAACGCAGGCCTCCTGATGCTCTCTCCCCGCCAGCCCTCGGACGGGCCACCCATTGTCCCCTTGTCCCCGAGTCTCCTCTCTAGACCGCTGAACGCTGATTACAGTGACTGCTTCGCATTAAGATAACGCTGAAATCCTCATGGGTAACCCCACCTTCTCTCTTGCCTCACTCTTTGTGTTTCTGCTGGGCAATTCCACCTGCATGTCCAAATTTAAATATCTTGAGACCAAACTCATCATCTTTCCAAAATAAGCTTTTCTGGAGTTTCCGTCGTGGCGCAGTGGTTAACGAATCCGACGAGGAACCATGAGGTGGAGGGTTCGATCCCTGGCCTTGCTCAGTGGGTTAAGGATCCAGCATTGCCGTGAGCTGTGGTGTAGGTTGCAGACGCGGCTCGGATTCTGCGTGGCTGTGGCTGTGGCGAAGGCCGGCAGCTACAGCTCCTGTTAGACCCCTAGCCTGGGAACCTCCACATGCCGCGGGTGCAGCTCTACATAAAGGCAAAAAGACAAAAAAAAAAAAAGAAAAAAGAAGACAAAATGCGCTCTCAGCTCAGGCCATGGTTACATGGCACACTGCACCTGTCACGCTGGCCCACGGCAAGGCCGACGTTCACGCTCTTTCTTCTAAAACCCTCTGGTCTCCGTGTTCTCCTGCTGCAATGTCCTCGGCTTTCAAGGCCCACCTCAAGTGTCGTCTCTATTACAGATCCCTCCCTCCTTGAAACAAGCCAGAAGCCATCCGCCCACTGCCCGGACCCCCACCACGCGATAATTATGCACCCAACACAACATCCTTTCTTCTGGCACAAGGACAGGGAATAGAACTATTTCCTAGCTCAAAACATCCCGGCCTCGGAGTTCCCTTAGTGGCTCAATGGTTAACGAATCTGACCAGGAACCATGAGGTTGCGGGTTCGATCCCTGGCCTTGCTCAGTGGGTTAAGGATCCGGCGTTGCCATGAGCTGTGGTGTAGGTCGCAGACGCAGCTGGGATCCCGCGTGGCTGTGGCTGTGGCGAAGGCCAGCAGCTACAGCTCCTGTTAGACCCCTAGCCTGGGAACCTCCATATGCTGTGGGTGTGGCCCTAGATAAGGCAAAAAGACAAAAAAAAATCCCGGCCTCTATCTTGAGGGGGTCACGCTACAGAACCTGGAATCTCATCTCTTACCCAGTTAAGTATTTAGTTATTCCAACGCGACTGCGTAAACAACAGAATGCATCCAAGATACTATTTTATAATACTATGATTTCTTGTCTGGGAAAAGAGTTTTATTTTAAGGCACATAACTACCGTCATCCCTTGACATCTTCGGAGGATTCATTCCAGGACCCTAAGGATGCGAAAATCTGCAGATGCTCAAGTCCCTTATATAAAACGGCATGGTATTTGCATATGATATATATATAAAAAAAATACATATGTATAACTATGCACACACACACACCCCCGCAGACTTTAAGTCATCTCTAGGTTACTTACAGAAACGAATACAATGTAAGTGCTATGGTAATGGCTGCAAATACAACGGAAAAGCTACAAGTCATTGCCAGGGCACAGTGAATTCAAACTTGGCTTTGGGGAAATTTCTGGAATTTTTTTTTTCAAATGTTTTCGATCGGCGGTGAGTTGAAACCTCAGGTGCAGAACCCATGGACATGGCAGACCAGCTGCACCCAAACTCTACTGGACAGAGCTGGGTACCCCTGCTAACATATAACAGAAGTGTTTTCAAACCTGCTTATAAGGTCTTAGGTCTGATGAATCTCTCTACCTTGTGTTTTCTTTTTTTTTGTTGTTGTACGTTAAGGGCTGAATTAATAGAATTAATATTCTCACATACATTGCCACTTGCTTCATCATAGTTTTGTGCCTGTGCTGGCTTTGATAGTCAAATCTAAGACACAGTCAAATTTCTCAGTTCTCGCTCAGGAGCGTAACGGTCTCGGCCTGAATGGAAAGGGTTCCTTGTTACATTGCTCCTGGATCTCCACGTGAGCAAGCCTGGCTCAGAGAAAATAACTACCACGACACAGTGCTGATGAAACAGTGGGCTGCCAGCTACTGGGTGAGCCACACAGGAGGGCCGGAGAGCTTGGGCCGGCCCCTGTGCCCTGCGGAAAACATCACCTAAACTGCCGCCAGGAAGGAACACGGAGCCACCATCCGAAAGGAGGCTGTCACACCAGCCTTGGGCCAGCCCATAGACCTGGGCAGCTGCGCGCCACTGCCCCTGGGTCAGAGCTCAGGGGGACTGGACACTCAGGCCCCCACCCGAGGCGCAGGGACAGATGATGAAACAAACACTCATCTTTCCAGGGAGGTCATGTCTGAAGGACGACCGCATGTTCAAGTTCTACAAAAAAAAAAATGTGCAAGCCTGGGAGTTCCCGTCGTGGCCCAGCGGTAACAAACCCGAATAGGATCCATGAGAATGCGGGTTCGATCGCTGGCCTCGCTCAGTGGGTTAAGGATCCGGCGTTGCCGTGAGCTGTGGTGTAGCTTGCAGACGCGGCTCGGATCCCGCGTGGCTGTGGCTGTGGCTGTGGTGCAAGACGACAGCTGCAGCTCCCCTTCAGCCCCGAGCCTGGGAACTTCCATGTGCCACAGATGTGGTCCTCTACATGTATTAGGGGGGAAATTAAAAAGAAGTCCTTACTGGCGCATCAGCATATGAAATACATTACCCAAGACCCAGGTGGGGGGAAGCTGTTGAGGAAGGGTTCAAGTGCACACATGAAGAACAAGGCCCAGGAGAAGCAGCCATGGCTGGCATTCACCGAGCTTCTGATCCTGGCGGGATTACTTACACATGCCTCCCAGTGGATCATCTCATTTAATCCAAACAATCCCTAAAAGGTGCGTCCTGTTGTTCTAACACTCAGGAGTCTGAAGGATGCTGAGTGCTGTCACAGGAAAGTCCCCGCAGAGGGAAGACACTCGGGCCCCAGCCCAGCTGTGCCACCAGCCCCTGCCCTCTGCCCCCCCACCTCCACACCAGCAAGGAAGACAGCCCTGGGGCTCTCCACTTGTAAGGCTACCAATCGGAAGCCCAGGCTGGATGGACCACGTACTTGAATGACAGGGACATCGTTATGGTTTTTTTTTTGGGGGGGGGGGTTGCAGCCATGGCATATGGAGGTTCCCAGGCTAGGGGTGGAATTGGAGCTGCAGCTACCGGCCTACACCACAG
This sequence comes from Catagonus wagneri, assembly GCA_004024745.2. Lineage (NCBI taxonomy): Eukaryota > Metazoa > Chordata > Mammalia > Artiodactyla > Tayassuidae > Catagonus > Catagonus wagneri. Next base: position 1,348,579 of record PVHT020000067.1, on the reverse strand, counting down.
CCACGGTAGTGTGGGATCCAGGCCGTATCTGCAACATCACCACAGCCACAGCAACGGCGGATCCTTAATCCACTGAGCGAGGCCAGGGATCGAACCCGCAGCCTCATGGATACCAGTCGGATGTGTTACTGCTGAGCCACAATGAGAATTCCTCAGTTATGTTTTCAACATTCATTATGCCAAAAACATACCCCCCCAAAAAATAAAACCTTTATTTGCAACTAAACCGTCCATTTATAACACTGGAAAATGAAAGCATCATCACACTTCTAAATTCTAGACACTCCCTTTTTTTTTTTTTTTTTTTTGTCTGTTTAGGGCCGCACCCGCGGCATATGGAGGTTCCCAGGCTAGGGGTCTAACAGGAGCTGTAGCTGCCGGCCTTCGCCACAGCCACAGCAACGCAGGATCCGAGCCGCGTCTGCAACCTACACCACAGCTCACGGCAACGCCGGATCCTTAACCCACTGAGCAAGGCCAGGGATCGAACCTGCAACCTCATGGTTCCTAGTCGGATTCGTTTCCGCTGTGCCACAAGGGGAACTCCCTAAATTCTAGACACTTCAGAGAGTCATAACAAGGTGCTGAATTACTGAGAGAAGTGAGACAAAAGCATCACTTTTGCCTGTTTACTGGACTATTTCTTATTCTGCCTACAGCTTCTGGGGACAAAAAACAAAGATGACCATGACCGCGCGGGCTCCTGGGTCCGGCCTGCCATCCGCCTCTGCCTCTCCCGCCCTGCCCGGCCCCGTGCCTTGCACATAGTCAAGGCTTGATAAACTTCGGTTGAGTAAATGATCACCCCATCCCGTCTCTATCTGTTTATTCTTTTGATGTGTATAGAAAAACCACTTGATATCTGAGAGTTCTGCACCGCACAGGTACGGCTGCCACCGCCACGGGGGAGGAAGGGTTAAGTTAAAGGGGCAGCGCTCGGCTGGCTGCTGGTCCAGATGAAACTGTCAGCTGCCCTGCCTACTGTTCCTCTCTCCTGTCTTTCCCCAGGACCCCTCGGACCTCGGCCCGGAGGCGTTTAAGTCCACAACTTCCAGAGAAGGGCAATCTTAAGTAGGAAAATTAATTTGCCAAGTCCTAGAAAGCTGCGGCACGAGGAGGCGTGTCCCCTTGTGGCTCAGCGGGTAAGGAACCCTAGTAGGATCCGTGAGGATGCAGGTTCGATCCCCGGCCTTGCTCGGTGGCTTAAGGATCCAGCGTTGCCGTGAGCTGTGATGTAGGTCACAGACACGGCTCGGATCCTGCATGGCTGTGGCTACGGTGTAGGCTGGCAGCTCCAATCCACCCTCTAGCCCGGAACTTACATATGCCGCAGGTGTGGCCCTAAAGAGAAGAAACAAACAAACAAACAAAAAACTGCTGCAAGATTTCTATCCATAGCTTGGCCGCAGCCTCACCCTACAGTAGTGTGATTGAGCCTGTGGGGTTTTTTTAACCGTTTCGTGGCATGGACCTATCTGAGGACCTTTGAAAAGCTACCCACCCTCTTCAGAGAAATATATGCGCTAGCCGGTGGGGGCGGGGGCGGGGCCCAGGTTTTTGCAAACTCTTCCCTGGGCACCTAGAAGGTCCTGTTGGTCTGAATTACATCTCTTCTTTAATGGAAAAGAGCGCGAGGTCTCCAAACACAGGCCCCTTCAAACTGCACCACAACCAAATCTGGACTCGCTAATCATTCTGCTCTTCCATTTGTTTCAACTTAAAACATCAGGAGAAGGGGAAAAAAAAAAAAAAAAGGAAATGTTTTGACTAGGAGAGAAGAAACAGCTCCGTAAGAGATGCTTTCGAAATGACTTAAAAACACCATCAAAGATACCTTCCTGTTTCTGTACCTATTAACCCAACACTTCTCCGCAGGCTAATTCCACATAATAATCCAATATTTGCCTGACCTAAACCAGGGGTGGGCCCACTGGGTGGCCCGAGGAGCCACTTACAATTGATTTTTTAGTGGCCGACAACTGTAATGGAATAATGGGAGTGCCTAGCAGTGGACTGATTCGGTTAGAGTGGATCTCGTGACCCTGTAATTTCAGAAACTGCAAATTTGAGCTTCCAGATGGCCTCTGGACCTCACCAGCGGGGTCTGCCTGCGGTCTGTGTACCGCGAACCTTAAGAAGTGCTTGATGAATGACTTAATGAGAGGTACGCATAGGTGAGTGAGCAGCCTGTAAAACAGCCCCCTAAACACATACACAGGTTCCTGTGGCTGCAGCTTTGCCCATATTGTTGCTTCCTCCCCTTCTGCACCTAACTGCTACCGTTCCTTCAGAACTCAGCCTTGCTACCACCTCCTCCTGGAAGCCTTCCCTGATCCCCCCCTGGCTGCGATAAGAGCTCTGGATCCTCGCGGTATCTTTCCATCCAAATTAACAATTGTCTTCCTTTGATATCTGCTAAGGACTAAGTTCTGTTCCCCTCTGTTCATATCTTGAAGCCCTAATTTTATTTGGACACAGGTGCTATCAGGAGGTTAAATTAAACCTATTAAGGTTACATACGGTCAGATGGGTGGGGCCCGATCTTCTTATAAGGATTGGTGTCCTTATAAGAAGAGACAGCCGAGGCTCCCTCTCCTTCTGTTCTCGCCCTCCCTGTACACAAACCCAGGAAGGGCCGTGTGTGGACACAGCTAGAGGGCAGCCATCTGCCAGCCAGGGAGAGAACCCTTACCAGACACCACCACTGCTGGCACCTTGATCTTGGACTTCCAGCCTCCAGAACCGTGAGAGGGTAAAAACGTCTGAGGTTTAAGCCCCCCCAGTCTGTGGGATTGTGTTATGGCAGCTGGAGCAGGCTGATAACAGTATCAACACACAGTCACAAGCTCCTTGAAGGCTGAGGCTGGATCTTCTTCCTGCTTCTAGTCTTAGCTTCTCACAAGGTCTTTGCACATAGCAGGTGCTGAATAAATTCCTGCTGCATAAATCTAAGCGTGGATGGAGATAAGAGGCTGGGAAGGCCGCTTTGCTTTCTCACCCTTAGGATCTCACAGCCATGTTTAAACCCCCTCGGGTCCAAGGAGGCGAAAAACTCACACCCTCCAGGTGCTGTCACTCGCCAAGGGAGGGGAGAAGTTCAAAGCAAAGGCAGTCGTCAGCCCTCTGTGTCCTTCCTGCCAATGACTGCAGCTGTTGCAGATGTCAGATGCAAGAGGGAAGAGGTAGTTTAGAAATAACAAGAGTTCCCATTGTGGCTCAGCAGTAGCAAACCCAACTAATATCCATGAGGATGCAGATTCGATCCCTGGCTTCGCTCGGTGGGTTAAGGATCCAGGGTTGCCGTGAGCTGTGGTGTAGGTCACAGATGTCGCTCGGATCTGGCACTGCTGTGGCTGCAGCTCCGAGTCAACGCCCAGCCTGGGAGCTTCCCTATGCCACAGGTGCGGCCCTAAAAAGACAAAAAGAAAAAAGAAATAATAAAATGCTCAACATCTTTTATTCACATGCTAGCCGGTCCTGGCTGCAGAGTCCTTTAACTCACTGACCAAGCTGTGGCTAAGGGGCTGTGATAAGCTATGTCTTCTGTGCCTTTGAGAGATGGCCGAGGGGACAGGTGGTGTCTGCCCTGGGGGAATCTGCAATCGAGTCGTACCATCCGAGTTGGGGATTACTCGCTGGGCCCTTGGTACTTTCCTTAGTCAGGAGACACACGTTTACTGAGTCATCTAGAACGCTCGGAGTATGGTCAGGTTAAAAAAAAGAGATTAATCAGCCGTGGACCCTAGCTTTCGGGAGATTTTATAAGTAAAAACAAAACAAATAATATTGATGAGGATAATGAGGAGACCAGCGGCCAAGACTCAAGGAAATCTCACGAGAAGCCGGGCACTGTCCTCTGTGCTTTCAAATCCTTAACCTGTCTGGAGTTCCCGTCATGGCTCAGTGGTTAACGAATCCATGAGGTTGCGGGTTCGATCCCTGGCCTTGCTCAGTGGGTTAACGATCTGGCGTTGCCGTGAGCTGTGGTGTAGGTCGCAGACGTGGCTCGGATCCTGCGTGGCTGTGGCTGTGGCTATGGCGTAGGCCAGCAGCTACAGCTCCTGTTAGACCCCTAGCCTGGGAACCCCCATATGCCGCGGGTGTGGCCGTAGATAAGGCAGAAAGAAAAAAAAATCCTTAACCTGTCTGCTCCGCACATCATTTCCAGGGCACAGGTTTTACTATCCCCATTTCACAGATGAGGAGACTGAGGCAGAAACAGATTAAGGAGTTGGCCCCACATACAAAGCCCCCAGCTGAAGAGCTGGGGATTCAGTCCCCAGCATCTGTCTCCAGACCCCTTGTCCTTAGTGACTAAAAGTGCCACACAGGTGACAGAGACCTTCTTCTTCCTCCTTCATAGACTGACGGGGCACAGGGTTCCCACCAGCTGGTGACAGGAGAAGAGGAGCCGGAGCCGCATAGAGCAGGTGCACCTCAGGCGGAGGCAGGCGGTTTGCGAGGCCAGATCTCCTCAGCGCCCGCTCCATTCAGGCAAACCCAGTGGAGGAGCCGAGGGCCTCCGGGCAACCCCCTGGACCCACCACCTCCATGGCCTCCCCAGCTCGACAGCGTGTGATTCTAGTACTCTGAGAATTCCAGCAACAGAGAAGGTTCTTAAGGGTTCCCACTGTGGCTCCATGGAAACCAAGCCAACTAGTATCCATGGGGACGCGAGTTCAATCCCTGGCCTCGCTCAGTGGGTTAAGGATCCAGCGTTCCCGTGAGCTGTGGTGTAGATCAAAGATGTGGCTTGGATCCCGCGTTGCTGTGGCCGTGGCGCAGGCCGGCAGCTGTAGCTCCAATTGGACCCCTAGCCTGGGAACATCCATATGCTGCGGGTGCGGGTCTGAAAATGCAGAGCAGTTCCCGTCGTGGCTCAGTGGTTAAGGAATCTGACTAGGAACCATGAGGTTGCGGGTTTGATCCCTGGCCTTGCTCAGTGGGTTAAGGATCCGGCGTTGCCGTGAGCTGTGGTGTAGTTTGCAGACGCGGCTCAGATCCCGCATTGCTGTGGCTGTGGCGAAGGCCGGCGGCTACAGCTCCTGTTAGACCCCTAGCCTGGGAACCTCCATATGCCGCGGGTGCGGCTCTAGATAAAGGCAAAAAGACAAAAAAAAAAAATAGTAATAAAATAAAAATGCAGAAAAAGAACCCAGAGAGGATTCTCAAAGCTAAGGAAGCCAGCTGGGGACCATCCAAGAGGCCGCAGAAAGTGTGGAAGGGAGATGGACGCTGTGTCCTCGGGGACCGGGAGGCTCTGTGAAGGCAGAAAGGGGGTGTCGCGTGGGGGCTTAGGGCAGAGCTAGCAGACAGGTTCAGAAGATTCGACCTGCACTTTGTCCCACCCTGGATTCCCCAGGTCCCAGGCCGTCTGGAGAGCATCAGCTTTCTTCTGGAGCCCTTGATGTGGCCACCTGGCTCTTCAGCTTGATGAGAGCCACTTCACACAGGTACCTTAATCCGAGAGCAATCCCGAAAAAAAAATCGAGTGTAAATGTAAATGGAAGGCCCAAGGAGAAACGGGCTTCCTGCAGCCTCTCGCGTCTCCACAGAAGTTCGCCTCTGCCACCTCGCCGAGAACATGACCCAGTTTAAACAACATCAACGCAGCAGGTGCTAGAGAAAATGCCAAGAATTAGAAGACCGAGGCGCGTGGGAGGTGAGAGGCACACAAACCGAGCGGCAAAGTGGAGGCAGGGACCAGTCACCGGCCCTGCTTTTGATTAAAGCCTCCGGTGACCACACGGCATGGAGGAAACTGAGAGAGAACAATTTTAACAGCGGCCGCAACACCAGCCTCTGGGGAATCCGCCCTGGAGGGCGGCTGCGGTTCTCGGCCCAGGGCGCCAAGGTGACCCCTCAGACACAGGGCAAGTTCACTCCCAGCTTTGGAGCCTCTGTGCCTGGGGAGCTCCCCAAAGAACTGGGTCTTCCTTCATCTGGAGGTGACAACAGGGCAAAAGCTCTGGGCTCATTACCATGTAAATGAAAACTACCAGGCAGATTTTCAGCACAGCTGCTCTCTGGGGATAATGCTCGGCTGCCTCGTAAAACCAGGCAGGACCCTCTTATGTTCAGTCGGAGCCCGCTGATCGGGCCGTCCTTTGGAGGATTCCCGCTCCAAATGAGGCCTGGCACTCCAGGACGGAGGACAGCGGCAGGGGGGACCCCCCCCAGAGGAGGCTGATGTGAGGTGCCCTTAGCGACTAAAAGGCTGTCACGTCGGGAGGGGCTCTGAGGATGGATCGCAAACGGGATTTCCAGGCGTTCTCGCTCGGGACAAGGAATCCCAAGATCCCAGCGCACAGAGCCCCCCAAAGCACGGAGCCCCCCAAAGCACTGTCCCATCTGCAAAGCCAGAGAGAGGGTCTCGGGACTTGGAGACGGCGTGCGCGCGGCGCCGGCGGGAGAAGCCTTGCGATGTGGCTAAAGCACGCCGCGGTTCTCTGGATCCGGACGCAGCTCCCACCTTCTCCTCCATCCTACCTGGGCCCGAAGATGCTGGCCCGGGGTGCCCAGACGCTTCCAGCAGCAGCAGCGGCGGCGGCACTACCAGGAGGCGGTGGCCGCAGCTGCTGGGGGGGACCCCGGAGCCCCTGCCTCCCTCGGAGTGGGGGGAAGCACCTTGAAGAAATCACTTGCCCACCGCACGTGCTGAACTGCTTTTTCCTGGGGCATCTGTGAGCGCACAAAAGGCGCCGACTGGTCTTGGGCCAACGGCTGTTAAAGTCCCTCTCCAGGGCACAGGGACCTTCTCCGGCTCCAGATGCGACCATACACGGGCGCGCGGGCAGCAGGGCCCGGGCACAGGCTGGCACGTCGCGTTCCGCGGCAGAAGAGCTCCTCCAGCTGCCTTGACGTCGCCTCCGCACAAAATGAGCTCTCGTGGGGGCGGGGTCGTCAGGATCCGCACGCGGGGAGGCGACTCAGTGCTGCGCGGGGCACCCTCCTCTCGGATTTAGGAAAAGCAAAAGGCAACGACGGCCCTAGGCGCAGCGAGAGAAGCCTCCTTCCAGCGCCTCGATCCAATGCCAAGTGTTGGGTGTTTACAAAACGCTGTGCTCTGACGCTGCCGCCACTGGACCTGCACCGCGCTCCCCGCCCGCAAAGTGTAGAGAAGCAAGCCTTCTTGGCACCCGATTTCCGGAGGAAGAAACCAAAGCATGCAGAGGTTAAGCGACTTGCTTTAGAGGTGGCAGAGCTGGTCCAGGGGAGTGGGGGTGACACGGGGGTCACTCTCCGACAGCGGCACCTTTGAAGACTAGCTGATCGCCTGAGAAGCCTGTGTCTTTGAAGGACCTGAGGATACCGGGCTGCCCAGGGATGTGTGTGTTGAAAGGACCTGCCTCCGAGCACCGAACGCATAAAAAACCCAGCCCCCCCAACCCAGGAGCTCGGAGGCAGGGGCAGCTGCCGGGAGGAGGTCCCCTCACTCGCGCCCACCGTCCCCCTGCTCAGCATCCTCAGGATGGGAAAACACTCAAAGCCACGCTGGGCCACCTAGTGACCCTGTCTAATGCTGGTTCTCGGATTAGCTCCCTCCCCCTCTTGAAGGTAGGAACACATGGTGCCTTTTCTTCAGGCAAGCCTCAAACACCTATGCTGATTCTCCCGCCTCCCAAACAGAGCCGTCCTCCCTCCCGGCCCTGCTCTTCTTTCTGCCCCGGGGGGTGTGTGGGCATCCAGAACTCAAAGCCCTTGAACATCATCCGAGTGACAACGTAACTGCCCCCAAACATTACAGGCAATCAAGAGTCAGAATCAAGCCCCCCCACGTCCCCGCCGCAGCTGCAGTCACATCTCCTATATAAGATGCAAAATCTGTCTCCAGCTCTAATCCTTCTCCCAAGCACCTAAGTGAGTTTTCAACTACCTGATGGGCAGATGGGGCCCAAGTGGGCGTGTCCTGCAGGCACCGCAAGCCGCCACGTCCAAACGGAACTCACAAGCTTCCTTCCAAAGGACCACGGCCAGGACTCCGCTTAAGGGCGTTTCCTCTTCCTCCGCGCCCCACATCCAGCCAGCTGTCTGGCCTCAATTCATCTTCCTTCTTCACCTCTGTTACGTGCATTCATTCCCCGGTCATTAAAGCCCTCGTCACAACCCTCCTGGCCAACGCAAGAGTTCCCTAGCTGGCCTCCACCGCAATGCAAGCTCCCCGAGGGCAGGGCTTGTTTGCTCCCCGCTGGACCCCCACCAAGTCACTGGTGGGTGCGCAGTAAATTCTTCATGAGTAAAGGACCCTCCCTCTCTCCTCCATCTTCACATTGCTGGAAAATTCTTTTCTAAAGCAAAGATCCGGGAGTTCCCACTGTGGCTCAGTGGTAACGAACCCGACTAGTATCCATGAGGATGCAGGTCCGATTCCTGGCCTCGCTCAGTGGGTAAAGGATCCCATGTTGCCGTGAGCTGCGGTGTAGGTCGCAGATGCAGCTCAGATCCCGCACTGCTGTGGCTGTGGCGTAGCTGGCAGCATAGCCCGATTCCACCCCTAAACCTGGGAACCTCCATATGCTGCAGGTGCGGCCCTAAAAAGCAAGAACTAAAAATTAAAAAAAAAAAAAAGGGTCCGATCATGCCACAGCCCTGAAGACCTCTTCTGCAGGCTACCAGCGGACCAGTGTTCAAACTCCACACGTCACGTCAGCTGGGCAAGCGGGTCCAACCAGCCTGTTCAGCCCCCTCTCTCACGTATCAACCCGCCCTGATAAGGCCGCCCTGGGCGAGTCCTAGTCTTTGGTACCGATTCTTTCTCAGTCTCAGGCTCAGCACCTGCTTACTCTGTCCTCTCCCCTGGGGACTGGGGGGCGGGGGGGGAGCATCTGTCAACACCTTCTCTCCCTGGAAGATTATTTTACTGTTCAAGACTTAGCTCCAGGGAGTTCCCGTCGTGGCTCAGTGGTTAACGAATCCAATTGAGAACCATGAGTTCGATCCCTGGCCTCGCTCAGTGGGTTAAGGATCCGGCGTTGCCGTGAGCTGTGGTGTAGGTTGCAGACGCGGCTCGGATCCGGCGTTGCCGTGAGCTGTGGTGTAGGTCGCAGACGCGGCTCGGATCCCGCGTTGCTGTGGCTGTGGCGAAGGCCGGCGGCTACAGCTCCTGTTAGACCCCTAGCCTGGGAACCTCCATATGCCACGGGTGCGGCTCTAGATAAAAAGGCAGAAAGACAAAAAAAAAAAAAGGGCTCCTCCTCCTTCCCGAAAGCCTCTGAGCTAAGTCGCTACAGGACCTGAAACAGGTATCAGGGCAGGGAGTTCTGCACTGGGGCAAGGACAGGGGCCCAGCCAGTGACTTCAGTACCACACACCTGTCTTTGCACGTGTCCTTGGGTGTCCTTATGCATCTGTTACACTACATTCCTTCAAAACCAAGGGAGCTCCCGGTCAGCCAACCCCAGCAGAGTGAACGCAGCAAGCATGCATCCTTGTTATCGGCTCACTGGTGGCGACGGCGACAGCTCGGATAGTTCAGATACGTCCCCCCTCGTGCGTTTGATTCTCACCACCATCGTGGGAGGCAGGCGGTCCAAGGATTTCACAAACCATGCAACTGAGGCAGCAATTAGGACACCATCACTCAGCCAGCTGGTGACAGAAGCAAGGAGAACTGGCTCCGTGTTCTGGCCACTGGGCCCCATACCTCTCAGCTCTTTGCCTCAAGAAATTAAGTCATTATCACCAGGAAAAGAGCACCTCCCGTCTATAAAACAATTGGGTCAACAGACGGGTGTGAGGAGACAGCCTGGCCCACCATTTACAAGCCAATGGGAAAAATCTGGGCCAGCCTTTTGAAAGCCAAAGAGTGATTCAGATTTGGATAGTTCTACACCCGGAGAGCCCCGCAAGTTTCTCAAAGATTACGCCCCCCCTTTTGTTGAACTCTAATTTAAAACACAGAAGTGACCCCCCAGGAGCCACCTAAAGCTGCAGGTGAGACTCCCAAGAAACCTCGAGAATGCAGCCCTGGGTTAGATTCTAACACGATGAGTCAGAGTGAGTTAGCAAAAGCAGTCTAACAGAACAGTGGAGGGCCCCTCCTGGGATTAACCCTCTAAATCCATCACATTTCAACAGAACAAGTCTGTCCGACTGTTTCTTGCCCGGAGAGAATCAGAATCTTCTCAGTTCAAGTGTTAGGGGAAGTCCAAAGGATTTTTCTGCGTACTGAAAAGCTGAATTCGGAAACCAGCGAGATCAGCCACAGTGCTGTACAACATCCAGATTTTAAAGAATCCACTGTAAGAATACGTTTTCACTTCTTTCTTAAAAGAAACTGTCTCTTGCTGGTTCATCCAATTGAGTCACACATAGCTTTTAGAAATGCAATCAAACCACAGAAATAAGGTCTCTTTGTGTTTCGTTATTCCGAGAAAAAGGCACACGGAACACGGAGTGAACCTTCCTTGTTCAGCTCTGTCCCCACGCTGCTGATTCCAGGACATAAAAGTCACCAGATCAAACAGAAACAGGTCGAGCCATCATTCCCCACAAATCTTACTCATCCTCTCTCTTGAAAAGGTCAATTTATTGGGATAATGGTGAAAGGATTATTGATCAAGTCTACTGGGCTCTGTATTCCTGTCACTTCTAAGGATAAAAATCCATCCCCGGAGACCAGGCATTCATGGGACACATTCACATAGCCCCCTGGGCCCCCTCAGGCCTCCACAGGGGGCTGATGGAGGCTAACCCAACCACAGTGCCTCCCAAGTTTATGGTCACTTCCAAGTAATGTCAGGAATTATTGTGTTTTACTCCCAGTTTGCCTTGTTTAAAATGAATAAAGCAATTACAATACTCACAATTAAGAAGCTCTCTGAGGAGTTCCTATCGTGGCTCAGTGGTTAACAAACCTGACTAGTATCCATGAGAACTCGGGTTCAATCCCTGTTCTCACTCAGTGGGTTAAGGATCGGGCGTTGCCGTGAGCTGCAGTGTAGGTCACAGATGGGGCTCAGATCCCACACTGCGGTGTCTGTGGTGTAGCCTGGCAGCTACAGCTCTGATGTGACCCCTAGCCTGGGAACCTCCATATGCTGCAGGTGTGGCCCTAAAAAAGACAAAAGACAAAAAAAAAAAAAAAAAGAGGAAGAAGAAGAAGAAGAAGAAGCTATTTTGTTTTACCTTATTTTTTGGCCACATCCACGACTTGTGGGAGTTCCCGGGCCAGGGACTGAACTCACGCCAGAGCAGTGATCCAAGCCACAGCAGTGGCAATGCCAGATCGTTAACCCGCTGAGCCACCGGGGAACTCCAAGAAGCTATTTTCTTTTTCTTTTTTTTTGTCTTTTTTTTTGCTTTTTATCTTGGGCCACACCCACGGCATATGGAGGTTCCCAGGCTAGGGGTCTAACAGGAGCTGTAGCCGCCGGCCTTCGCCACAGCCACAGCAACGCGGGATCCGAGCCGCGTCTACAACCTACACCACAGCTCACGGCAAAGCCAGATCCTTAACCCACTGAGCGAGGCCAGGGATCGAACCCGCAACCTCATGGTTCCTAGTCGGATTCGTTAACCACTGAGCCACGATGGGAACTCCGAAGCTATTTTCAAATGCACTTTAAATTCCAGTTTGTGAGCAAGTTATGTAATTATTTCTATTTGTTTTTCTTCTTGAGTCGATCATTTTTTTCTGCCTTCGAGTAGTCAAGCAATCATTTTCTTAAAGAAGAAGAAATATCAGGCCAAATTCTTCTCTAAAACTTAGCATCTTAAGGTCACAGCATCAAACACGGCTGCCTGGCCAGCAGCGTAAGCAACTCTCAGATCTCATAAGCTATCAAACCTTATTCTTGCTTCAAAGTTAACCTTTCTGAAGGAACTTTTAATCATGCTCGTGATCCTCAGCTGTAATTTTTCTTTTCATCTTTTGATATTTATGAACTAGATTATCATCTATATTATCCATTGGAAAAGACAGCTTTAAAGGCCGGCCCTGAATGACAACGAGGAAAGTCTTGACCAACAGGCCTGGCTGCTGACCTGCCTTTGTCTGATTATCTGTGGGACTTCAGGAGTTCAACCTCCCAGAGACTGTTTCTTCCAATTAAAAAAAAAAAAAAAAAAAAAAAGAGAGAGAGAGAGGGAGTTCCCTTCGTGGCTCAGTGGCTAACGAATCCGACTAAGAACCATGAGGTTGCAGGTTCGATCCCTGGCCTTGCTCAGTGGGTTAAGGATCCGGCGTTGCCGTGAGGTGTGGTGTAGGTTGCAGACACAGCTCGGATCCTGCGTTGCTGTGGCTGTGGCAAAGGCCGGTGGCTACAGCTCCTGTTAGACCCCTAGCCTGGGAACCTCCATATGCCGCAGGTGCGGCCCTAGATAAAAGGAAAAAAGACAAAAAAAAAAAAAAAAGAAAGAGAGAGAGAAAGGGAAAACAATCGCAATCTCTTCATCTCACTGCGTTGTTAAGAAAATTAAAGATGGTGATACATGTGAAAACGCCTTCAAACTAAAACACTGTAAGCACATATTAGCTAAAGTTATTTGGACTTGACCACAGGGCATGGAAAAGGATCTGTCGAAGGGAGCTTATCACACTGGGAACGAGATGGGGGCGGGGCTGGAGATTGCCTGACAGCCACACGCAGAAGGTCCCAGGGACGGGCCATCTCTTTTTTTCCACCCTCTGCTCCTCAGGGAAGGTAAGACACAGAGTATATCTGATTCATTCTGACCCCTTTCCTCAGACAGTCACAAAGCGGCAGGAACTGAGATAGAATGTATCCTGACAGGTTCATGAGTTCCTGCCCCGTTCCTTTCTCCATTCAGAGCTCAAGGTTCAGGCCCTCACTTTCTCTTGAATCAAGAGATTTTTTTTGTGACTATTATCGACTGGCTTAAAGGTTCTCCGTTTTTAAGTCACAACACAAAAGGGTGCCCCTAGAAATACAAACCAAAACCACAGTGAGATGTCATCTCACACCCGTCAGGATGGCTGCCATCAAAAAGACAACAAATAATAAATGCTGGTGAAGATGTAGAGAAAAGGGAAGCCCTGAGACTCTGCTGGTGGGAATATAAATCGGCGCAGCCGCTGCGGAAAACAGGATGGCACTTCCTCAAAAAATTCAAAAGAGAACCACCAGAGGATACAGCAAGTCCACTCCTGGGTATATACTCCAAGAAAATGAAAACACTAATTTGAAAAGATACGTGCACCCCCACATTCACAGGCGCATGACTCACAGTCGCCAAGAGAGAGAAGCAACCTAAGTGTCCATCAGCAGATGAATGGTTAAAGAAGACGTGGCGTCTATATACGATGGACTATTACTCAGCCAGAAAAAAGAATGAAATTTTGCCACTGGCAACAGCATGGAGGAACCTAAAGGGTCTGGTGCTTAGGGAAGTAAGCCAGAGAAAGACAAATACTGTATGTTTTCACTTACATATGGAATTTAAAAGACAAAAGGAATGAATATAAAAAACAGAAACAGACACTGGTACAGAGAATAAACTAGCGGATACCGGTGGGGGAAGAGGCAAGACGAGGAAGAGGATTAAACGGTACAAACCAGGTAAAGAATAAACAAGATATGAGGATCTCATGTACAGCACAGGGAATACAGCCAATATTTTATGCCAACTTTAAATGGAGCAGAATCTAAAACATATCAAATCATTCTGTTGTACACCAGAAACGAAGATAACATTGTAAATCAACTGAACTCGACTGAAAAAAAAAGGGGGGGGTTCCCCTTTATCAGGGCGGGGAGGGCTAAAGTTCCAACATGTTTGATAACGGTGACTTAAAGAGAAATATTTGCATTGAAATACAAGAAAAAGAAAACAAAAGTGCATTTAGAGAGTAGGATGTCCAGGGCTACAGAGAAGTTTATAGGTAAAAGGTCGGTCTGGGTCACCACGCCTTCCTCACCAACAAGGCGGCCCTAAGCGATAACAGCAGTTACTTTGCAGAGCTGTTGGGAAGATTGAATGAGTTAACACACCTAAGTGGGAAGTGCAGCCTTGGCACAGAGTAAGCGCTGTCTAGAGGTTTGCAACTAGCACCCATTAGAACAATTGACAAATTGTTATCAGTCACTCCGATGGCGGCCAAGTTTAAAACTTGTCCCATCTTGAGTTACCATCATGGCTCAGTGGTTAACAAATCCGACTGGAAACCATGAGGCTGCGAGTTCGGTCCCTGGCCTCGCTCAGTGGGTTAAGGATCCGGCGTTGCCGTGAGCTGTGGTGTAGGTTGCAGACGCGGCTCGGATCCCGCGTGGCTGTGGCTGTGGTGCAGGCTGGTGGCTACAGTTCCTGTTAGACCCCTAGCCTGGGAAACTCCATATGCCGTGGGTGCGGCCCTAGAAAAGGCAAAAGGACAAAAAAAAAAAAAAAAAACTTGTCCCATCTTTTTCCAGTCTTCCACAGTTAGCAACACTTGAACAGCTGGAATAAAACGACATCAGATACAAAATGTTGTATCTGATGCGTGAAAATATATATATCTGACGGCACGGCTGTGGTTGGTTTTGGCCAGATGGGACTGTGTTTATAAACAAATTAGGAAACCCGTTTTTTCTGTCCCTTTCTTTCCCCTCAATTCAGAGGCAAGGATCCCAATAACCTATTTAGACCTTCTGTTGCCACGTGTGATTATCTCAATTACCCAAACTCCCAAAGAGCTTGCAAAAGAAGATGAGGATAAACCACTGTCTTCATCAGCACCAAGAAATAACACTACGTTTTAAACTGAATTAAAAACGGATGTGAAAAAAAAAATAGTTTGATGCAAGCTTCCGCACTCAGACTTCGAGAACCAAACCAGTCCTTACTTGTCTGTTTCCCAAGGAACATTCCCTCAGCTGTGTCCCCCCGGGGGGCAAGCCAGAGACACTTGGAAAAGACGGATAGAAGAAAGACAGCTGATTTTACTGGACTTCTTCAGAACCCATCAAATTCCTATAATCACAGATTTAAACAATGTGAGCGACTTGGAAGGAACCGAGCCGAGGAGAAGTTCCACAACCTGCCCAAAGCCACCTAGCTGTGGCACGACAGAGACTGGATTTGACCTGTCACCCCTCCAGGGCCACGCGGGAGCTGAGGGCAAGTCTCCGTGGCCTTTTGGAAGCTTTTGAAATGACGCTTCTGACAACAGGAATGGAGTCACGTGGGTGCTTCTCTTCTAATCAATAGTGACTGGAGAGGAGTTCCTTTCGTGGCTCAGTGGTTAACGAATCCGACTAGAAACCATGAGGTTGCAGGTTCGATCCCTGGCCTTGCTCAGTGGGTTAAGGATCCGGCGTTGCCGTGAGCTGTGGTGCAGGTTGCAGACGCGGCTCGGATCCCGCGTGGCTGTGGCTGTGGCGAAGGCCGGCGGCTACAGCTCCTGTTAGACCCCTAGCCTGGGAACCTCCATATGCCGCGGGTGCGGCCCTAGACAAAGGCAAAAAAGACGAAAAAAAATAGTGACTGGAGAGCCGTCCTCATATCCCCTCTTTATTATTCTCAGGAATTAAAGAACCACGGCCTCTCCAACTTGCCACTTGAGGCCGCTGAGATGAAAATTTGCTACCTGCGGTACACGAAATCCTTCTCGCGTCTCCCAAGGCTTTCAGATTTCACCTCGGGGATAAATCAAAAAGAGTGTCCAGGCTGCTTCTCTGAGCGTGGCCTCTGGTTGAAGAAATCTGCTTTAAACAGTTTGAGGAGCTGGGACTGTTGTTTACAGATCGAGTTCAGGAGAGTTTGAGATCGAGGCTTGCAGACTTGGCACTGAGGACAAGCTCACGCTCCACCGCGTAAGAGATTTTTCTCTATCCAACTCCAAGAGGCTGGGCACCTCCGGGTCAGCGAGCCAGGCAGGCTGTCTGTTCCCACCTGCTGGCACTCAGCGTGACGCCACGGCCGCAGGGCCCAGAAGAGGCCCCCAGGAGCCGAAGCCCAGGGCACCGGCGCTGTTACTCTGCTGGGCAGACGGGGCGGCCCCACCGGGCAGTGGCCCCGGTCACAGACTCGGAAGCAGAGAAAGGAAACGGGGCACAACTGGGAGGCTATCACGTCCCTGCTCCGGGACCTTCAGTGGCTCCCACCGCCTGCTGTGTGACACTGGGAATCGGCTGGGGCTTCTGAGGACACTTACAATAGATTGGTCTGTCCTCCCCTGCTGGTTCCCTGCAGAGACACAGCGCGTTCTAGACTCTCTCTCCTCTCTCCCTGGGCAGGCCGGTCCCTTCACCACCCCCACCCCTCTGCACCAGTGTCCCTCCTCCCAGAGGGACACCCGCTGCCTCCTTCGTGTCCCATCCTCAGGGCCACCTCTTCTCTAGACTCTTCCTGGAGTTTTCCTCGAAACTTCGCTTTTTTTTTTTTTTTTTGCCTTTTGTCATTTTAGGACCACACCCACGGCATGTGGAGGTTCCCAGGATAGGGGTCTAACAGGAGCTGTAGCCGCCGGCCTTCGCCACAGCCCCAGCAACGCGGGATCCGAGCTGCGTCTGCAACCTACACCACAGTTCACGGCAACGCCGGATCCTTAACCCACTGAGCGAGGCCAGGGATCGAACCCGCAACCTCATGGTTCCTAGTCGGATTCATTTCCGCTGAGCCGCGACGGGAACTCCTCCTTGAACCTTTTGAGACCTCCTCCACGTGGAAGTGGCCTCCACTGCCAGGTCACTCTTGTGCTTGTGTAACCGCCCACAGTAATTATTTCCTAAATGGCGTGGCAGTCACCTGGGAATCTTTTTTTCTGGCTGTCAATCAGCATTTGCTGAGCATCTTCTGTGTGGCAGATGCTGCGCTGGGCGCCTGGGACACAGATTCAAAGCCAAGTGTTCTTGCCTTCAGTGGGCTTACAGTCTAGCGGATGAGGCGACGCCATGCGAACGGGGCAGGGGAGGAATGAGAGATGAAAGAGATCCTGGCAACTGAAGCTGGGTCTTAAAGAGAAATTCTGTTCACTTAGGCAAACGAGAGAGAGTGAAGATGGGTTCCTCTTTACAAGAACGTTGCATACAGCCCTGCTTGGCCCAAGGTGGGGACAGGCGCTTGGTGTTGACTGATGACGACATTGAAGGCTGGGAGGTTACAGATCGGTCAGGCCCCGTCTGCATTTACCGAGTGCCCTCACGACCTCCATCCTCACAGCAACCCCGGAAGCAGGCAGCAGCACCCTCGTTTCACGGGCGAGGAAATTGAGGCGGCCAAGGCTCAGAGCCTCAAAGCTGTCAAGGAGCGGAGCTTGGCCAAGGTTCCCGATAACAGCAGGTGCGCTCACGAGTTCACCTTCAAGGATGGACTGATGAAGCACACCGGGCTCGCGTCCTCCAAACCCGGCAGGACCACTCCAGGCAGACCTCATCTCTGGGAACACACTGGGATGGAGGACGAGGAATGGCCAGAGCCGCGATCTTCAGAGATTCTGGCAACAGCGGGGGGTCCCGATGCGGGTTTTCCCAGGGTATATGGCCTTAATGGCCCCAAAGCTAGGCCCTTTTTCCTCATTTACAAATGCCGACAGGGCAAGAACCATCCAAAAGTCACTCGGGCCAATTCTCTCCTGGGGGCTCCAAGAACTGACTCGAATCACTGGCTTTCTAGGACAAAGCCTTTCATTTTTCAGGAGTTCTTTCCCCCAACCCCTTTTTCTTCATCTGATCATTTTCTCAATTTCTCCCTTACTAGTTCAGGCTTTTGCTGTAACTCTCTATTGGGCACTTTTTTTTTTTCTCTCTTTCTCCTAGCTGAGACTATTATCTTGCTATTGTGGGATCCCTTTTCCATGGAAAGAATCAAAAATGAAAACCCACATTTCAGAACAGTGTCTATTAAATCTGAGCTTTTTTTTTTACACGGCTGGGAAAAAAAGAAAGAAAATGAGCACACTCAGAGGGCTGAGTCTCAGCTCTGTGTGCCGCTCAAAGATTGGATGCCCAGGCGACACTTTCGTTCCCTCACAGGCTGTCTGCATTCAGGTCTTCGAGAGACACGCCGGAAAGCCTGCAGTCAGAGCCCACTTATCTTAAGGAAGGCTTCGTCGAAAGCGTTGCTGATCAAAATGTGGTCCTGGGACCAACAGCACCTTGTGAGCTGGCTGGAAACAGAAACTCTTGGGCCCACCCTGGACCCCCTGAACCAGAAGCTGCCTTTTAGCCAGATCCCAGGTGACGTGTCTGCAGTTACAGTTTGAGAAGCACTGTCTAGAATTAAGAGGAATTTGCTTGTATTACCATCCTGGAGCTTCCACGTGGATCTCTCTCCTAAGAAAGAAACCTCTGTAGAGTCAGCTCCGTGGAACGTTCCCCCACCATCCTTTTCTATCCAAATTGCTTTTGCTTTGTTTTGGGTTTTTTTTTTTTTTTGCTTTTTAGTTCCCAGGCCAAGGGGTCAGATTAGAGCTGCAGCTGCCAGCCTATGTGACAAACCCGGCAACACCAGCTCTGAGCCGAGTTTGGGACCTACGCCGCAGCTCACAATAACGCCAGTTCCTTAACCCGCGGAGCGAGGCCAGGGATCGAACCCGTGTCCCTCAGGGTCACTAGCCAGGTTCGTAACCCACTGAGCCACAACGGGAACTCCCCCGAAGTGTTGATTCAGGGAAGGCTTCTAAAGTGATGAATCGTCTTCCAGAAATCACACTCTCAGCCTGAGGGGCTTCCAGATGACGCGAAGCTAATGGCTAGCCTTCCTGCAGCCTGTGAGGGCTCAGAAGGGAAGTGAAAGGGAGAGGTGACAGGCGACCACTTCTTCAGGGCTCTGGATCTTTCCGTTGACATCTTCGCCCTCAGAAGAGAGGGGCAAAAGATGTACTACTGCACGGACGACCAACGTGAGCCCCAGGGGGCCACGCTGGGCACCACGCTCCGCGATCCCTGAGGTGGGGTGCTCTGTAAATACCAATGGCAGAACCAAGGCCCAGCCTTCAAGTCCAGGCTGCGCTCGGAACTCACCCTTCCAATAACAACAGTCAAGAACCATGTTGGAGTTCCCGTCCTGGCTCAGTGGTTAACAAATCCGACTAGGAACCATGAGGTCGCAGGTTCGATCCCTGGCCTTGCTCAGTGGGTTAAGGATCCGGCGTTGCCGTGAGCTGTGGTGTAGGTTGCAGACGCGGCTCGGATCCCGTGTGGCTGTGGCTGTGGCTGTGGTGAAGGCCGGCGGCTACAGCTCCTGTTAGCCCCCTAGCCTGAGAACCTCCATACGCTGCGGGTGTGGCTCTAAAAAAGAACAAATAAATAAAAAAGACCCACGAAGACAACCCCTGATGAACCTGTCATCTACCACGGAGAAAGGGACCGAGAGGATGGAGAGTCACATGGACCCGGCTTGAGGAAATGACAGCCGGGACCCTGATATGCGAGAGGAGGGCAGGAAACGGCCCAGCCCTGCCCAAGGCCGTCCTGCCCGCCTGGGCCCACACGCCCTGCATGCCGAGCCAAGGCCCAGGGCTGGGCAAAGGCTGTGACCAGAGCCCTGGCGGGCCACACAGTCCCTGCGTCCCAGGTGACCCTGTCCTCTAGGAAGAGGACCCCCCACACACAGACATTTCTGTAAAAACGAGAGCACCGGAAAAGCTACCCCTTGTTGAGAAACCAAACCCAACCCAAACCGGGTCCCCATCCAAAGCGAGGGTTTTGTCACTGCTTCCGACAGACATGGACCCCACAGAAAACTCCTGTAGCCCCCAGGCACCTCTCAGACCTGGAAGCCCAGCCAGCGCCTCGGTTCTCGATTACTCTGTGTCCCAGCCCAACTTGGTACTCCCCCCAACCACTGCTGCTCCCTTTTCACTCACTTTGTCCACCTTCACCTTTGAATTCTCGAAAATGGCAGTATTTCAAAACACCCAAATGGTTTATTTACAGCCATCCATACCTACTTTCCCACCAATTATAATTTCTTTGTATAGTAACCGTTTTTCAGCCCCAGAAACACGATGCTGGCCTTTTCCGACGTCCACATCAACAAGCTCTCACAGAAAATCTGGAATGGGCAGCAAACGAGCAGAAAGGCTCCGAGGCCCTGGAATTCGGACAGGCACCCATCCTCTACCACAACCAAAACACAGCCCCTGTTTTCCTCGCAACCGAAATGTCAGAGATGAGCCACCGACGGAGACGGAGACGAGGCTGGATTTCAGCTACCCTCACTTCATCGCCAAGCACTTTATTCCCCCTGCAGCTGGAACCGGGAGAAGCCAAGCAGTCCTCCAGAAACACATCCCAGAAGGCAAATCTTGGCATCCCCGACCTGCCCCCAACTTGCAGAGGCATGCCCAAACAGAGCACCTCCCAAGGGCAAGAGAAAGTTTACTTTCAAATACACCTGTCCTGCAGCCCGTCTGGCCAGGTTTCCAGACCCTTCGCCTTCATTCATTCACAAAGGTGCTCTCGCGACCCTAGCCTAAACCCAGAAGTCAAAACCTGACCTCTGCCTCTGGGGGCACAGACAAGGGGCCGAAGGTCCACAAACACCCGTTAACCACATATATTCCACTTTCTCTTTCCCTCTCCCTCCCTCTCTCCCCCTCTCCCCCTCTCCCTTCTCCCTTCTCTCTCTCTCTCTCTCTCTCTCTCTCTCTCTCTCTCTCTCTCTCTCTCGGCCAAAATGTGAATAATGGGCCAGGGTTATTGTCTTTCCTTCAGAGAAGCCAAGGAGGGAGGGGGGTGGCTGGTGGGAAGCTCCCGACCCACGAATGTGGGTGTGAATCTGTGCAGGCTGCAGGGAGGAAATTTCTGGGAACTCCAGGGGATTTGAAGGAGGAGGGTCTGAGGCTGGTACACCCGGGCTCTTCGGATTCCCCATAAGTCTGGGTGTACTACGGGGCAGGGGCAGAGCTGTCCTGCCAGCCAGGCTCCCCCTCCCTGGCTTCCCAGGCCCTCCCCGCCACAGCGGGGTCACTCACCACCCGTGAGCTGTGCAGGGCCGAAGCACAGCGCCAGCTGAAACCACAGGATCAGGGCCAAGAGTCTCTGGGGGGACTGAGGCGGCTGCTGCTGCTGCTGCTGCTGCTGCTGCTGCTGCTGCTGCTGTTGCTGGGGCTGCTGCTGCTGCTGCTGCTGCTGCTCTAGAAATCCATCTCCATTGCTGGGGTTCATTCCATGATACATCTTTCATCCACAGAGGGCATGCGGCTTGCAAGAGTCTGCAACCAGGAGCGTACACGACGATCCCCTAGGCTGCTGGGCTTCTGGGGGCCACGCTCCCCCTCCTCCGCCCTGGGACCTGGAGCCTCGGCTTCTCGGGCTCCGTCCCGGTTCCTCCCCCGCGCGGCCCCCGCCCGCCGCCCCGCTTCCCCTCAGTGCCGGGTACACTGAGTAACAGCCGCCGCGGGACGCTGCGCGTGCGGCAGGGATGGAGGAGGGGAGGGAGGGCAGGGGTGAGCGCACACTGGCCCTGCGCCGGTCCCCGGGATTCGGCGGCCGTGACCACAACAGGAAAGTCTGAAGCCTTCCAGCCTCTCCAGGCTGGAAAAAACCCACTTTTCCTTGGGCCTGTCCACGTCACTCTTAGGAATCTCACGCTGTGGCACCCCCAGCTACTTCTCTGTTTTCCCCGGGACCGCGATGGGTCCGACAGCCCGGTCCCCAGTGAGATTTCTCTGCGCCGCCCCCAAAAATCCCTCCCCTCGGGGAGCAGAACCGGGCACCGACCCCCCTCCCGCGGCCTGCGCGCGCGCGCCCGGGAGAGAAAGCCCCTCCGGAGCTCTCGGGCTTACCTGTGGGTCTCATGCAGGCAGCTTCCTTCCCTCCTCCGCCTCCTCCCTCCGCCAGGCTAAGCCGCATCTGTGCGCGACCTCCGCTGCTGCTGCTGCTGCTGCTGCTGCTGCTGCTGCTGCTGCTGCCGCCGCCGCGGCGCGAGCGAGCGAGACGGAAGCCGCGGCGGCGGCGGCGGCGGCGGCGGCGCCCGGGCTCCAGCCCCCCCACCCCGGCCCCGCCGCCGCCCGCGCTTTCCCTCCCCAGGCTCCCGGAGCGGACGGTTGCGGGGGCTGGGAAGCGGGGAGGAGGACGGGAGCCCGGCCGCGCGCCCCCGAGGAGGCGCGCGCGCGCGCCCGCGCCCTGAGCTCGCGAGCGCGCGGCGGCGGCGGCGGCGGCGGCGAGGGAGGGGGGAGGCGGAGGGGGCGGCGCGGAGGCGCGCTCGCGGGCACGCGCCTCCGCAGACCCAGCCGGCGCCGCGGCGGCGAGGGGAAGCCCCCCCCCCGCGAGCGCCGGGGCGAGGGGAGGGGCTCGCCGCCGCCGCCGCCGCCGCCCCGACCAATGGGAAGCCGGCGCGCCTGCACCTGTCGCGGCGCGAGGCGCCTGGCGGCGGCTTTGCCCGCGCGGCAGACTGGGTCGCCCTTCCTGGCGTGGGACGGCGGTCCCCGCCCGGGTTGCGCGCGAGCCCGCGGCCTCCACGCGTCCTCCGGGGACCCCAGCGCGCCGCGCCGCGCGGGAAGCGAGCCCCGCTTTCAGGCTGCTGCCGCGGGGGTGCCTGCAAAGCCACGAGGGCACGCAGCCCCGCCGGTCCCCAGCCCAGCACCCTGCGCGCCCACGGGCTTCCTTTGGGCGGAGCGGGAGCCAGCCAGTTGCCCAAGTCCTTCATTTTCCTGCCTTTAGCCCTCCCCGGCGCACTTCGCGCACCCCCCCACCACCAAACCCTGTCCCACCGAGACCCTGCTGGCCCCCCTGCCCTGCTCTCTTGATGTTTGCCCTTTCTGGAGCCGAAGGCGCAGTGCTTTGAGGACTCAGTCCTTCCCGAGACCGCTGGCTCCCTCGAACCCCCGCCCGGGCCTGCGCTCTGCCTGATGGGGGAGGGAGGGTGATCTGCGCCGCGGCCAAAGGTTGAGTACGGAGGCGAGGGGGAGGGGGAAGCCTCTGGGGCAGTGGATCGGAACCCTAGGGGGTAAGAGGGTGTGTGTCCCACCAGCCCCTGGGGGAGACAGTTGGACTCGTGGGTGTTATCTCTGCGAGGCGTTTGATACCCGAGCCGGCCCCGCAGCCAGGTGCCACTCACTCCCCACTGGCTGTGGCCGCCTGCCTCCCTCTGTAAGAGTGACCTTCCAAAGCCTGCCTGGCTCCGAGGGCCCACCGTCAAACCACGGTAGTTAAGGGGTGTGAGCTAATGAGGTGGTGCCGGCAGGCAGCACTTTAGAACCAGTGGCGCCCCGTTATTCGGTAGCAATTTGTGGCTATGAAAACCATGTTTCTGACACCACCACCAAATCATCCTCTGCTTCTATCAGCTTTTCCCAAATCTCACATACTGATGGCAGTCAGGAAATTACAGCTTTTACTGTGTTGTCTCTTACTGAGAGTAATTTTAACAAATTCTTTCAGAATAGATTAACTTTTAGGAGATAAATCAAACTCAATATTCCACTTATTTTATTTTTGCTTTGTAAAAGTGAGCGGGCAGTTTGCAAGAAGAAGTTTTAGATTTCAACGAGCACAAGTTCGTTCCTGCTAACGCCTGTTCTTTGGGGCCCCCAAATCTTACTTGGGCACCCACCCTTCCAAGGTCTGATGACTGAACGCTACAGTTGGAATCCGTATTTGTTTTTCTCAGTAAATTTTCTAAAGCTTCCAATAAGCCATCAAATCGACAAAGCTCAAAAACATTTGTTGACCACATACACGTTTTTACAACCCTAAGAACTATATCTAAGGACTATAGAGAGCCATTCACCAGTTGGAGAACAATCCATTGGTGCAGAAAATATCAGGACTGAAAGAAACATCCGGGTTTATCTGATGCAAACGCAGGACCTAAGCTTGAGTCCCCTCTCTGATATCTCTACTAAGCGGTCGTCCAGCCTCATGGGATACTTCCTAAGGAAGCCCACCGCCCTCTTAGAAAAGCCCTGGTTCGACTGACCTGAAATCTACATCCTGAAACTTGTACCCACAGGTTCGGGCTCTCCCCCCTGGACCCACACAGCTAAATGGAGTTCATCTTCCTTAAGACGGCGCTTTATCCATTTGGGATGGCTTTCCGTCTCCTCGACTCTTCCCTTCTCCGGGTTAAGCGCAGCTGTTTCCGCAGCGTCTGGGCTCTTCATCAGCCTTGTAGCCTTTCTCTGGCCATGGCCCACTTTGCCTGTGGCCAGCCACCAATCAAAGTTTGTTTCCAAAGGAGGGATCTCTACATTCACTTTGTGGGCTCTAACTGGCACCCTGCAGGACTGGCAGGTCCCGTATGTTAAATAATTTGCTCCTCTGAACACACGACTTAAGAAGAGAAACATTTGATGGGCAGGTACAACACTCCATTTTGTTAGCTTTCTACGTTATCTCACGTATCAGTGACTAGGGCTACCATGACAAATCCCACAGACTGGGTGGCTTAAACCACAGAGATTCTGGAGGCCAAAATCCAGGATTAAGGTGTCGGCATGTTTGGTGTCTTCTAAGGCCTCTCTCTGTAGCTTGCAGATGGCTGCCATCTTGCTGTGTGCTCACGTGGTCACTCCTCCGTGCGAGCAGGTGTCTGGTGTCTGTGTCCTAGCTCCTTTTTTTTATAAAGACACCTGTTGGACTGGATTAGGGCCCATATCCTAACTACCCCGTGTTAACTTTATGGCCGCTTTAAAGCCCCTAACTTGAAATACAGTCACATGCTGAGGCGCTGGAGGTTGGGGAGACACAACTCAGCCTAAAACATCTCCCAACAAAAATAAAACGCCGAGGTTACACTCATTTTAGAGGTGCGGATGATAAAGACAGAGCAGTTCAATCCATTTACTCACCAGCACCCACCAGTGAAGGCCTCAGACTTAAATCTGAAGCGGTTCAGTTCCGTCTCAATAGTTCCCCCACCATTTGACAGCTATTGCTGTCAATATTCATAATATCTTCCACCTCAATTCTACACACGTTAACCTGATTATCTTGTGATATGGATTTTCCTCAGGAGGACAAGAATCAGGGTAAATGGAATGCAGGAGAGCATGACTTATTTCCTGCTAAATGAGAAAAAAAATTAATTAATCTCTCTTCTTCTCTCCTGTTGGAGTCAACAGCAAAACCTATACCAGTGGGGAGAGGTGCTGAAGCAAAGCCCCTGAGCCTCCCTCCCAAACCCAGGAGAGCTGAGGGACTTTTCTGGGCTGATTAAAGACTCTGTCTTCCTCTTGCTGCACCCTTCTCAGCGCCCCCACTGTTTTCACTCATTCTCCCCTCCCTCCCATCCTCTCCTGGCCTCTCACCTTGCCGGAGGATTATCTCAAAACTTCCTGAAGCTCTCTCTGCTCTTTCTTCATGGCGTAGACTTTGATTTTATTTTCAGTGGACGGTAGTATTTCATTCCCAATATATGAACTGAGGACCTATGAACTGGGTACTGTACTAGGGCCCCGGGGACGCAAGAGTGAACAAAGACACGAAAATCCCTGCCCCGGAAGAATTCACATTCAACTCAAGGAAGACAGGTTATAAACAACAGGAGAAATCACTGGGTGTATTAAGATGGGATGAAGTGCTAAGCAGAAGAATAAATCGCGGAATTTATAGAGGAAATGGATGCGTTAGAGCAACTAACAAAATGATCCAAACACTCAGTTAACTTAAATAGAAGTTATTTCTCTCTCATGTGAATGCCTTACTCTTTGTGGTGAATGGACAAATTCCTGTCCGGCAAGTGAGGCAGAAGTTATGCAAAAGTTATAGCTTGCTCAGAACAGACTGGTGGTTGCTGAAGGGGAGGGGGAGAGAGTGGGATGGATGAGGAGTTTGGGGTTGATAGATGCAAACTCTTACATTTAGAATGGATAGACAGCAAGGTCCTATTGTACAGCACAGGGATCCATAGCCAATCTCCTGGGATAGCCTATGATGGAAAATAATATTTTAAAAAAAGAAAATAGGAGTTCCCATCGTGGCTCAGTGGTTAAGAACCCGACTAGCATCCATGAGGACGCGGGTTCAATCCCTGGCCTTGCTCAGTGGGTTATGGATCCGGCGTTGCTGTGAGCTGTGGTGTAGGTTGCAGAGGCGGCTCGGATCCCACGTTGCTGTGGCTGTGGCGAAGGCCGGCGGCTACAGCTCCTGTTAGACCCCTAGCCTGGGAACCTCCACATGCCACGGGTGCGGCCCTAAAAAATACAAAAGACGAAAACAAATAAAAAGAATATATATAAATATGACTAAGTCACCTTTCTGTGTAGCAGAAATTGCCATAACATTGTAAATCAACTGTAATTTTTTAAAAAGTCAGCTCTCTCACCTATCATTAATGAAAACCTAGTTGCATGACCATACCTAGCTGCAAGGGAAGCTGGGAAATGTAGTCTTCACCGGGCAACCAGGTGACCAGAAGCAAGAAGAGAGTGGACCAGGAGTTCCTGTCGTGGCTCAGTGGTTAACGAATCTGACTAGGAACCATGAGGTTGCGGGTTCGATACCTGGCCTCGCTCGGTGGGTTGAGGATCCGGCGTTGCCGTGAGCTGTGGTGTAGGTTGCAGACGCGGCTCGGATCCCGCGTGGCCAAGGCTGGCGGCTACAGCTCCTGTTAGACCCCTGGGCTGGGAACCTGCATATGCCGCGGGTGCAGCCCCAGATAAGACGAAAAAAAAAAAAAAGTAGTTTTTTTCCAGAATTTTATTTTTTTTGCCTTATCTAGGGCCGCACCAGAATTTTAATTTTATTTTTATTTATATTATTTGTATATAATTTCTGTGAGAAGACTGTTATGTGTCGCTTAGGTAATTACAATTAATTTCAAATGCAAAATTAAAAAAAAAGATAAGAGGGCAAAAGTAAACATAGACGGGGAAAAAGTAGGAATGAACCTGAGGCTTAAGGACATGCAGTTAACTTGGAAAGCGCTCTGTGGTTTTGGGGGGTTTTTTGGTTTTTTTTTTTTTCTCGCTTTTTAGGGCCGCACCCGCAGCATATGGAGGTTCCCAGGCTAGGGGTTGAATTGGAGCTACAGCCGCCGGCCTTCGCCACAGCCACAGCAACGCGGGATCCAGGCTGCATCTGTGACCTACACCACAGCTCACAGCAACACCAGATCCTCAACCCACTGAGCAAGGCCAGGGATAGAACCCGCAATCTCATGGTTCCTAGTCAAATTCGTTAACCGCTGAGCCATGACAGGAACTCCCTCGATGGTATATTTTTGAAGCTAGAGATAATGGAGCTTTATCTACCTAAGGTGTCCTTTGATGGACGCTTCTCCTTGGAAGGGGAACAGAGGAATGTTCGGTGAAGGTTCGCTGTTAAACCAGTTTGCCACTTTGCAAAAGCTCAACCCTGAGCTCCCCTCCTCACAGCGGTTGTTGAGACAGAGGCGTCCCCTGTCTGCTTCTGGAAGCTTCCTCATCCCATACTACATCCCGAGCGGTGAGTTGGCTGTTTTCCTATAATATTTATAGTAGGCTAGACCCCCACAACAGATAAGCCAAAATAAGTAACAGCTCCAACACAACACGAGTTCCTTTCTCTTCACAGGACACTGACGGTGCAGCAGGGGTGGGCGAGTAAGAGGAAGCCATTCAGGACCACGCACGAGGCAACTCTGTCATCGGCAGCCTAGTTTCCCAAGAGTCTCTGATCTCTGCCATTTCAGCTGCTTTATCAGCATTAAAGATGGGAGAATCCAACCCAGTGACACCTAGAGAGTGAAATGCAGAATCCGCTGCTACTCGGAGCTCTCAGTGGGAGAAGGCTGGTAGGCAGGGCCACCCGGGACTGTACAGGGAGAGAGTAACAGCACCCTGGGGCTCTAGGGGGCAGCTGATGCATGGCCAGTGGGGTGGGGCTGGCTAGGATGCAGGGGTTCCGTGGACTGGCTAATTTGCATAACTGGTGGTGAGGGGGGCCCCTGACCCTGGGGCGATGAGGTGACATGTATAGTGGCCCCAGAGTGCCAGGGCCAACAGGTGAAGCGGCTTGGCCTGTGGACTTAATTAGATGTTTAAGAAGGGAAACTGACTGGCCAGCCTCTGTCTAGGGCTTCGAAATTTGAACAATACAATTTAAAAAATAGATAGATAGATAGATACAGATAGACATAGATATAGGTGTGTGTGTGTGTGTGTGTGTGTGTGTGTGTGTGTGTGTATTTTATACCAGCCCATAAGGGAAGGAAGCCTTAGGGTCCAGGCCTAAAAATGGCCCACATCCCTTCTGCCCACATTCCGTTGACCAGAATGAGGTCACACGGCCGACTAGTCACGTGGTCTCGCATAGCTGCAAAGGGAGCTGGGAAATGTAGTTCCAGGGACAGCTGTTTCTAGAGAAGCTCAGATTTCAAGGCCAACTAGGAGGCTCTGCCAAAAGGCTGTAAATTCATCTGAACTGACGTAGTTCTTTCTTCCCCGCCCCACCCCCCACCCCGTCCCCAACCCCACTTTCTTAGTTGCTACCTGTTTACACAGTAAGTTGCTTCAGGGCAGAGACCATCACGTTCTCTTGCTTTTGATTCTTCTCCAGCAACTAATTCTGCACACAGTGGGCTTCTCACTAAAACAAGCCTCAAGTAATTTCAATAGGCAGCGATGACTGCCACTTCAGAGCCTGGCCTAAATATCTGATACTTTGAATATAATTTCAGTTAGTTAAATTTAGATCACTGGGGAGGGAAAAAAAAGGAATGGCAGCAGAAATATTCTCTGGGCCTTTAGCCTTTTTATTTAATTCTGAGTTAGATAAATCTTCAATAACTTTAAGCTTTGACCTCTATATAGCAATATTTGGTTCTTGGATTAAATTAAACAAGTGATGCTAATGAAATGGTTTAACAATGTCATCACCTTATAGTCAAATTTTCCATTTCAGTGGACTGTTAGGTAAAGGTAAACCAGTGCTTTCAGAAACACTTTCGGTAGTTAACTGCATTAAAAATGTTATTTTCCTGACCTTTTTATCGTGTCTCATCTTCTATCACCTTACCTTTTTTTCCCGTTGATTTCTTAAAGACTCTTGCCTTTAAAACTATTATTAACTTCGCATGAATATTTTCTTCAGGAAGGCTGACACAATGACACAAGGGAAGGCGTGGGAGAAAACAAACCCCACTGGATCGTGTAGTCAAGATTCATCCGGCCACTTACCGAGTGCCAGAGATACGCCAAACACAATGCAAACCCAGAAAAATACACATGGACACCATCTCAAGCTTTAAGAAGCTCACAGTTATGAACCTAAACCTACAATTTTTCAACATGAAAATCTGTATTCAATTACCCATTCATTCGACAAAAAAATCTTGGGTTCTACTCTGTGTAGGTTGCTGCTCCAGCTCTCGGCCATACAGAATTGAACAAAGATGCCTGTCCTCCTGGAGTTTACATTCAAGTGGAGGCAGACAGGCAGTGACTTACTCCAGCTCCCCATCCTTCCAACCGGGAGGTGACTTCCTTTACCTGTGAAGTCCCCTGATATTTTAGTATCTTTTTTTTTCTGGCAATTGCTACTCTTTACCAGAACTGACAAAGAGAGGGAATGAGGTCTCAGTCTTTATATCCGCCAGTGACACCTAGGAAAGTGTGAATAAATGCTTCCTGGCTCCATGAATGACTAATGGCTGTATTCTCTCAAAGAGGCACAGCTTGAGAAGCTCAGAGAAGGGGAAGACCCACAGGAAGCTGAAATGCCCCTTTCACGTCCATTATCCAAAGGCAACAAAATAGCTGCAAGCTCACCACTCGCTCACCCTGCCTCCTCCTCCGGACCTGGTTGAGACCAGGATGAGAAGGTGCAGGCCTGAACTACACCTGCCACAGCGGATAGCATCACCAGTCAATTGGGATTTATATTGGGATTTGTTTATTATTATTATTCTCAAGGGAGACTTTTATTTCTGCAGAGGTCATAGGAGTATGAGAAAAGATATAGACCACTTCAAGTCACGTTTGGGAAATTACGGAAAACTCCTCGCACCTAGAGAGTATGTGTGTTTAGGGGTCTGTTAGGGGATGGCCATTGGTTAATAAAGGCCAATTAGGACTGCGCTGTTCGGGACCTTGCATGCCACATGAGGAGCTTAAATTTTATCCAAAAGACGATGGAGGATCATGGAAAGGATTGAAGGTTGGAATGGAAGAGGTTGTGGGGTTAAAGGGTAGAGTGAGAAGACAGTGGGACGGCTGAACCAACGGGTAATGAGGTGTCAAGCATGGGATGCTCGGACGGGGACTGTCAGACCCAGGGACCAGGCTGCGTCGAAGGTAAGGACAAAGAGGATTCAAAGAGGACATCGAGATTCAGAGTCCAGGAGACGAGCTATACATTACTTG
Source organism: Catagonus wagneri (assembly GCA_004024745.2). Classification (NCBI taxonomy): domain Eukaryota; kingdom Metazoa; phylum Chordata; class Mammalia; order Artiodactyla; family Tayassuidae; genus Catagonus; species Catagonus wagneri. The sequence goes on along the minus strand of PVHT020000067.1, from coordinate 1,318,410 downwards.
CAAAAAATAGGGACCGCAAACGAAAAGGTTTCCTGAGGATGGTTATGAATTCAATGCTGGACACACTGGCTTGGAGCTGCTACAGGGAGATGCACATGAAGATGTCAGGCAGGCAGGTGGAAAGAGGGATAGCAGCTTTGCAGATGGTTCAAAGAGGAAGAAGTAGGCCGCTGGGTTGCTCCAAGGCTCTCTGGTAAAGCCGCGGAATAGGAGTTCCCGTCGTGGCGCAGTGGTTAAGGAATCCGACTAGGAACCATGAGGTTG
>PVHT020000067.1:1284383-1309822 GCA_004024745.2 Catagonus wagneri | reverse complement strand
AAGCCTTACATTCAAGTCTTTCATTTATTTTGACTTGATATTTGTATACAGTGTAAGATAGTGCTCTAGTTTCATTTTTTTACACATGGCCATCCAGTTTTCCAAGCATCATTTGTCAAAGAGACCGTCCTTTCTCTGTTGCATGTTCTTTGCTCCTCCGTCATAAATTAATTGTCTTTATATGTGTAGGTCTATTTCTGGGCTATCAGTTCTGTTTCATGATCGATGTGTCTGTTTCTGTGCCAGCACCATACTGTATTGACACAGATTTGTAGTAAAGTTTGAAATCAGGGAGAGGAATACCTCCAGCTTTGTTCTTTCTCAAGATTGTTTTGGTTACTTAGGATCTTTCATAGTTCGGCACAAATTTTAGAATTATTTGTTCTAGTTCTGTGAAGTATGCCACTGGAATTTTGATAAAGATTGCATTCAGCCTATAGATTGCTTTGGGTAGCATGGGCATTTTAACGATATTAATTCTTCCAATCCCTAAGCACAATATGTCTTTCCATTTATTTGTGTCTTCTTAAATTTCTTTCATCACTGTCTTTTAGTTCTCAGTGTAAAAGTATTTCACATCCTTGCTTAAATTTCACCCTAGGTATTTTATTCTTATCGTTTTCTCAATTTATCTTTCCGATAAAAATGCCGCAGATTTCTGTATATCGATTTGGTATCCTAAAACTTAGCTGAAATCATTTATTAGCTCTAAGAGTTTTTTTGGTAAAATGTATAGGGGTTTCTATACATACCATGTCCTCTCCAAAAAAATGACAGTTTTACTTCTTCCTTTCTGATATGCCTTTTATTTCTTTTTCTTGCCTAATCGCTGTGCTTAGGACTTGCAACACTATGCTGAATGAAATTGGTAGAATGGGCATCCTTGTCTTGTTCCTGATCTTAGAGGAAAAGCTTTCAGCTTTTCATCACTGACGATGATGTTAGCTCTGTGTTTGCCATATATAGCCTTTATTTGTTGAGGTAAATTTCCTCTATACCTATTTTGCTGAGAGCTCTTATCATAAATGGATGCTGAATTTTATCAAGTATTTTTATGCATCTATTAGAATGATCATATAATTTTTATCTTTCATCTTGTCAGTGTGGTATATCTTATTGACACTGATTTGCAAATGCTGAATCATTCTTGCATCTCTGAGAAAATCCCACTTGATCATCATGATGTATGATCCTTTAAATGTATTATCAAATTTGGTTTGCTAATGTTTCGCTGATGATTTTTTCACCTAGGCTTATCAAAGATACTGGCCTGTCCTTTTCTTTTTTTGTGATGTCCTTATCCGGCGTTTTGTGTCAGGATAATGCCGGCCTTGTAAAACGAGTTTGGAAGTGTTCCCTCCTCTTCGATTTTTTTGGGAAGAGTTTGAGAAGGATAGGTATTAAATCTCCTTTGAATCCTTGGAAGAATTCACCTGTGAAGCTGTCTGGTCCTGGACTTTTGTTTGCTGGGAGGTATTTGACTATGGTAATTGGTCTATTCGGGTTTTATATTTCTTGATGATTCAATCTTGGTAAATTGAATGTTTCTAGGAATTGGCCTTTTATATGCTGTCCAATTTGTTGGTGTATATTTGTTCATAGTATTCTCTTATGATCTTTTGTATTCCTGTAGTATCAATCATAATTTCTCCTCTTTTTTTTTTTTTTTGGTCTTTTTGCCTTTTATCTAGAGCCGCACCCGCAGCATATGGAGGCTCCCAGGCTAGGGGTCTAACAGGAGCTGTAGCTGCCAGCCTTCGCCACAGCCACAGCAACGCGGGATCCGAGCCGCCTCTGCAACCTATACCACAGCTCACGGCAACGCTGGATCCTTAACCCCCGAGCAAGGCCAGGGATCGAACCCACAACCTCATGGTTCCTAGTTGGATTCGTTAACCACTGAGCCACGACGGGAACTCCATCAATGCACCTCTTTTAGATTTTGTTGTCAAGGCATTGCTCATCCTGTTCTCAGGTCCTTTTCAGAGGAAAGTATCCATGTGTGGTTGTAAGTCTGTTGTGTCCACGGGAAGAAGTGAGTTCAGGGTCTTCCTACGCCACCACCTTAAACCCTTCTCCTCAAACCGATGAATTGAATTAAAATAAAAATTACCTAGACGTTGAAAGCTTTCACTTACAACATGAACACAGAGGAACCTCAATGACCAAGAGTATCGCGGTCCAACAGAAATTTACCGTGATGTGTATTTACATGTATATACTTTTCAGTAGACTAGTCACCATATTAAAACAAGTGACATGTAATATTAACTTTGATAGTATATTTTATTTAGTCTATCGGCTCAAATACCAAATCCCAAGAAGTAACAAATACTAAAAAGTATTGAGGAGTTCCCGTTGTGGCGCAGCAGAAACAAATCCGACTGGGAACCATGAGGTTGCGGGTTCGATCCCTGGCCTCGCTCAGTGGGTTAAGGATCCAGCGTTGCTGTGAGCTGTGGTGTAGGTTGCAGATGCGGCTTGGATCCTGCATTGCTATGGCTGTGGCATAGACTGGCAGCTACAGCTCCGATTTGAACCCTAGCCTGGGAACCTCCATATGCCGAGGGTGCGGCTCTAAAAAGCAAAAAAAAAAAGTATTGAAACATTTTACTTGTTTTCATACTAAGTTTTTTAAACCACTGTCTGTTTTATACTTACAGCCCATGTCAACTGGAACTACCTCTGTTCAAAGGCTCATACCCAGGAGTGGCTGTCAGCTGCTATATTGGATGGATAAGCTCTGGCTTATTTCTCCCGTTTGGCCCATCCGAGAACCAGGTGCTTTGTGCCCAGGGATTAAATCTGAAGTCACCACAACTAACTGACATTCCAAAGAAGGACCCAGCACACATTTCGATTCCATAGATAAAATATCGGGATCCGAGCCTGTTGCCATATTTTCCAGGTCTCCAGCAAATGCAGATCAAGAGGCCCACGTCTTCATTTGGCAGAAGAAGGTCTAAATTCTGGGGCCGCCGGTGAAACGCATTTAGGATTTTTCTACCAAATACAAAGGAGGCCGACTGTTCTTAGTATCAAGGGAATGCCTGGCAGCTTAACATTTCGCAAAACCTCTCTCTCATCCGCCAGGTGCAAGAGCTGACCAAGGCTTCCAGCTTGTCATCAGACGCTGAAGATGCAGGTGACAAGAGCCTGTCCTGCTCCAGCAGCTGTGCTCCCAGCAGGAGCCTCCTCACCAGGCCCTTCAGAGAAAAAAGGTTTCTCTTCCCAGTTTCATCAGCCTCTTCCAGACATGGTTGGCTGTTCCATGCGGTGTTCACGTTTATTACATCTTTCACCGGATTTCCAAGAGCACTGTTTTCAGGGTCCCCTAGACTCACTGTCATTGCCACTGACCACCTGCTTAGGCCCCTGGGTTAGAAACCCTCTTCCTCCGGAGAAAATCCACCTTCGGGTCATGGCCCCTTGACCTCTGAACTGGACCCTGACTCCATCCCGTCCTGGCCCCGTGCTGCTGTCCAGATTCACTTCCTTCTCGCTTGTGCTGATTACCGAGCCAGCCTGCTAAATGGCCTCCTCTCTCTAACTTCCCTCCCCTTACTCCTCACCTCAATTGATCGTCTGCCCTGTTACCAGGGTGACTTTCTAAAAGAGACTGAATTGGAGTTCCCGTCGTGGCTCAGTGGTTAATGAATCCGACTAGGAACCATGAGGTTGCGGGTTCGATCCCTGGCCTCGCTCAGTGGGTTAAGGATCCGGCGTTGCCGTGAGCTGTGGTGTAGGTCGCAGAGGCGGCTCGGATCCCACGTGGCTGTGGCTGTGGCGAAGGCCGGCGGCTGCAGCTCCTGTTAGACCCCCTAGCCTGGGAACCTCCACATGCCGCGGGTGCGGCCCTAGATAAAAAAAGGCAAAAAGACAGAAAAAAAAAACTGAGGGAGAGCCCAAACTTTTGGTCCGTAATGCATGTCTCAATTCAGAGTCTATTTCCTGAGAGGCAGCCTGATATCACAGAAAGTCAAGTGAACCCGAAGTCAAAAGTCCCATCTCTGACCTTTGCGGTAATCAGGACCAACTCTCAAACTCTCAGATTTTTTTTTTTTTTTTTGGCTGCACCCAAGGCATATGAAAGTTCCCAGGCCAGGGATCAAGCCCACGCCACAGCAGCAACCCAAGCCAAGGCAGGGGTATCAGACCCTGAACCCACTGTACCACATGGGAACTCCTCAGATTTGTTTTAAGGAAATGTTATCGGTTCTACTGGCCTTGCCTGGTCTCTGTGAAACTCCAAGGAGGTGTGGGTGAAGAGGACTAGGATGAGTAAATACTTCTTTTTTTCCTCTTTAAGGAGTGACTGTATTTGGAGAATGTTACCCAGAACGGGCTCCTTACTGCGTCGCAGAGAAAGGAAGTGACTTCGCCAAGCTCCACACTCCAGGATGAACAAGGCAGAGTCTGGATGTGGGCTTCCCCAAGCACCCTGTCCTTTACCTAAGCTGTTTTAGGATGCCACTGATTCCATTTTTGTTAAGCTAGGAATCTATAGAAACGTTTGCAAACCCATATAATAAATCTTATCATTTGTAACTGAAGGCTAGAAGGACAGCAAAAGAATGTTTATTGACTGCATTAAGGTGCTAAGCTCTTTTTTTTTTTTTTTGTCTTTTTGCCTTTTCTAGGGCTGCACCCGAGGCATATGGAGGTTCCCAGGCTAGGGGTCCAATCGGAGCTACAGCCGCCGGCCTTTGCCACAGCCACAGCAACGCGGGATCCAAGGCGCGTCTGCAACCTACACCACAGCTCACGGCAACGCCGGATCCTTAACCCACTGAGCGAGGCCAGGGATCGAACCCGCAACCTCATGGTTCCTAGTCGGATTCCTTAACCACTGAGCCACGACGGGAACTCCCAGTGCTAAGCTCTTGATGCAGAATTTCACAGGGCCCTCAGGGCAGTCCTGCAGTGCTGGTCTTGTCACCGCCCCTCTTTCGGGCCACCATTCCAGAATTTGAAGGTCAGGAAAGTTACAAAACGTGCCCAAGACCACACAGGTGGAAAGTGGCAGAGCTGATTCCAACTCAAGTTCGCCTGACCAAATCCAGCACTCTTCCCGTCAGCCCAGGGGCCTCAAAAAGTAAAAGCAACCTCACAAAACTGGAGAAAAAGGACACAACACTGATGTAATTTCAGCATGGTGTTCACTGCTGCTGTTTCAGAAATGTGCACCTCATATTCCTAGTTTGACAAAAGCAGTAATTGCCACATTAGGGAAAATCAGATTAGGGTTTTTTTTTTTTTTTTCCATTCTCTTCCAAAAGTTTTTAAAAGTACACATTAAAGCACATTTGGGGTTGCTAGCTTAAAAGGGCAAAGGGTGATGCAGTGAATTAATGCACTTCCACGGCCCTTTCTTTGGCCTACACTGCAGAGGTGCACAGGTGCAGGGCCTGAGGCTAAGGGTGACTCAGGACTCCCCACCCCTCCCCTCCCTTGACCTTGACCTCACCTCGACCCCTCCGCACCACATTCTACTCTGGAATTACTGCCATCACCCCGGGCTCTTTGAAAATTCTTTTACTTTGGAGTTCCCGTCGTGGCTCAGTGGTTAACGAATCCGACTAGGAACCATGAGGTTGCGGGTTCGATCCCTGGCCTTGCTCAGTGGCTTAAGGATCCGGCGTTGCCATGAGCTGTGGTGTAGGTCGCAGACGCGGCTCGGATCCCGCGTTGCTGTGGCTGTGGCGAAGGCCGGCGGCTACAGCTCCTGTTAGATCCCTAGCCTGGGAACCTCCACATGCCGCAGGTGCGGCCCTAGATAAAGCAATAAATAAATAAATAAATAAATAAATAAATAAATAAATAAACAAATATAAAATTCTTCTACTTTACGGTGTACCAATGCGAGTTCAAATTCCGGCCTGAAAACACACCCTCAGCCTTAAGATTCACCTCGACTTCCCTCAGCCCCCTTCACCCTCCCGCCCCGCACCCGCCCCAATCCACCCTTTCCCGCTGGGCGCGCGAGATGCTAGCAGGGCCCGAGAGGGCGGCAGCGACACGGTGGCGCCAGGCGCATTGTGAAGTGGCCAGAGCGTCACAGGCGGCCCGGATCAGGGGTCGGGGATGGGGGGAGGGGGGGGACGGGTCTCCGCAGCGCCCCCGCGAGGCCCGGGGACCCTCGCTGAGACTCCGGGCGCGCGCGGAGGGAGCATGGAGGGCTTGGGCCACTTCTCCCCGCGGCCCTACCCGGACCTCTGGGCGCCCCCGCCGCCCCGCGAAGAGCGCGCATCCTTCGCGCGGCTGGACCGGCCCGGGCCGCAGACAGAGCCGGACCTGTGCTCCTGGGCCGGGACCCCACGCGAGCGCAGCGAGGCCCCGGCGCCCCGGCTGCACCCGCCCTGCTCGCCCACCCCCCGGGCCGGCCGGCGCAGGTACCCCGATTCGCCGCGGGAAAGCCGCAGCCTGACCGACGTGGCCCGGGAGCCCCCGGACCGCGCCAGGAAGCACCGGCCGCGCAGCCGGCGCCTGCAAGATGCCTGGGGCGAGGCAGGGACCAAGCTCCAGGCACAGGGAGGCGGCCCGCACAACCCGGCCTGGCGGCAGCAGCCCTCTTGCCAGCACTGCCCTCCAGCCCGGGAAGATTCGCCCCCACCTCACCCGCAGGGAGCTGACGCTCTCCCCCGTGCAACCTCGCGGGTGGAAGAGGTGCCCAGCGGAGACCAGTGGGCAGCGCGGGTCTGCAGAGATCTGGGTCGCTGGTCCCTCTCCTCGGTTCACACGGAGAAGTCTTCTGTGCCCTCCGGAGGGCTGGGGACACAGTCAGCTTGCGCTTACATCCAGAAAAGACACAGTAATGAAACGGTGGCCTCACTAGCCAGCCAGTACTCCCAGCCCTCCCTCTCCAGCCAGGGGATGCGGGGCCAGCACCCCCAGATCCTCAAAAACAAGCTAGAAGAGGCGCTGATGTCCTCCAGGGACCAGAAGATTGTAGCCCTGGTGCTGAGCCGGCTCAAAAAGGCCCAGAGGATGCGGGAGCTGCAGCAGCAGGCAGCTGTAGCCTGGGAGGAGCTGAAGCGCTCGGACCAGAAGGTCCAGTTGACCCTGGAGAGGGAGCGCCAGCTGCTGCTGCTTCAGAACCAGGAGCAGTGGCGGCAGGAGAAGGAGCATCGCGTCCGACGGCGGGACAGACAAGCAAAGATCACGATGCAGCAGGACAGCGGCTGGACGGCGCAGCTGGAGGACCCGGAGAACCGGCGCCGGGAGAAGCTGGAGAGAGCCCCCTCTGAGACCGAGACGGAGCGTGGGAAGCCGTGCGAGGCCCGGCTCCTGCAGGAGCAGGCGAGGATGCTGCAAGACCTACGGGAGCAGAACAGCCGCCTGCAGCTGCAGAAGAGGCTAGCGCAGGCCTTTCAAAAGAGGCCCGGGCACGCCGCTGAGGACCAGACAAAGGTCGGGGAGACCAATCTCACCTCCCTAGTCAATCACCAGGCCCGCAAGGTCCTCATGGACTGCCAGGCCAAGGCCGAGGAGCTCCTCAGGAAGCTGTCCCTGGAGCAGAGTTCTCAGTGCTCCCAAGAGACCCCCCGGCGCGCGCTTAAAGACCACCGCCCAGAGCCGAAGGAGGACGCGCGGTTCCAGCAGGTCCAGGGCTGCCCGGGAGAGTCCGGGGAGCAGAGGGAGGAGCACGAGCGGAGACAGAAGATGCTGCAGGCCGGGAGTAAAGTCCCCAGGAACATCAGCGACCAGGCGCGGCACGTGCGGGAGCTCGGCACCCTGCGGGAGAGCGCCCGGCGCATCCTGAAGCTGAAAGCCGAGAAGGACGAAACGCAGAGCCACGTCGAAGGCATCAAGGAAGCCGTGCGGAAGAGGGAGCGGAGGATGGAGCAAATCTCGCGAGAGAAAGATGCAACTTGCGAGCAATTCCAGCGGATCTGCGGGGCCGCCAGGACAGACAACGCGAGAGCGCATGCCCGCGGCTTCTTTGATCGGGTGGCCGGGGTGGCCCGGGACCGAGCTGGGCAGCAGAGAGGGGGCTACTGAGAACCCAGCGACGGCGAAGAGCTCACAGCCCAGGTGGCTAGAAAGAGATGTGGCAATGTGATTCACCTTATAATCTGATTTTAATTGAGCACTGGTTTTTTAAAAAAGCATATAAAATAGCTACAATTTCCTCTCGTGAACTAGTCGATCGATTCCTTTGGATCGTTGAGAGGGTTGGGATAGAAATTCGGGAGTTTTAAGCAAATTACTTGCCTTGGTACATGTGGATTTAAATAGCAAATCTTCGGAGTTCCCGTGGTGGGTCAGTGGTTAACAAATCCGACTAGGAACCATGAGGTTGCGGGTTCGATCCCTGGCCTCGCTCAGTGGGTTAAGGATCCGGCATTGCCGTGAGCTGTGGTGTAGGTTGCAGACGTGGCTCGGATCCTGCGTGGCTGTGGCTGTGGCGAAGGCCGGCGGCTACAGCTCCTGTTAGACCCCTAGCCTGGGAACCTCCATATGCCGCAGGTGCGGCCTAGATAAGGCAAAAAGACAAAATAAATGAATAAATAAATAAATAGCAAATCTTCATTTGCTATTTAAATGATTCTGAGTAATCTTAGAATCCCTCAGATTCTAAGTAATCATAGAAGGACACCAGACACATCTTTGAGGAACCAAAGAAAAATGTACAGTGGAGGATACAGTTCTGTGTCAGGACTTAAGTTACTTTTGCTGTCCCAGAACTTAATGAAAAGGGGAAATACGAAGTACATGGCATTAAGAAATCTCCTGGGGCGGAGCAGGAGGAATTTCTGTTAAACAAATATATTTTGGAACTCACCCTACTGCATGCATTTATAATGCATGTGAAAATTTTAAAGGCTCTGAAAAGTCCTGCAGTAAAGCGACATTTAACTTAGTGTTTTTCACAAACCACAGAATTCTTTCATTCTCTCGGGTCATGCCTCCCAGGCTGTATTTCCTTGGTCTTCCCTCCCTGAATTAATAGGAAGTGTTTTTCTTTTTTTTTTTTTTTTTTTTTTTTTTTTTGCCTTTATCTATAGCTGCACCCATGGCATATGGAGGTTCCCAGGCTAGGGGTCTAACAGGAGCTGTAGCCGCCGGCCTTCGCCGCAGCCACAGCCACGCGGGTTCCGAGCCACGTCTGCAACCTACACCACAGCTCATGGCAACGCCGGATCCTTAACCCACTGAGCCAGGATGGAAACTCCAACCCGTTCTTTTTCTCATGTTATCTTCCATCACCTTCTATCACAATAGATTGACTAAACTCCCTGTGCTATAGCGTAGGATCTCCTTGCTTGTCCATTCTTAATAAAATAGTTTGCATCTACCAACCCAAACTCCCAGTCCATCAAACTTCCTCCCTCCTCCCCTTGTCACCCACAAGTCTGTTCTCTGTGTTTGCGAGTCTGTTTCTGTTCTGTGGATAAGTTTGGTCGTGTCACATTTTAGATTCCACATATAAGTCATATCATATGGTATTTTTTTGGTCTTTTGTCTTGGTATATGGAGGCTCCCAGGCCCGGGGTCAAATTGGAGCTACGGCTGCTAGCCTACACCACGGCCACAGCGACACGGGATCTGAGCCTCGTCTACGACCCACACCACAGCTCACAGCAATGCTGGATGCCTAAGCTACCAGGCAAAGCCAGGGATCCCACCAGCATCCTCATACTCGTCGGGTTCGTTAACCACTGAGCCACGACGGGAACTCCTGTCTTTCTTTTTTGGACTTACTTCACTTAGTATGAGAATCCTTAGATGCATCCTCGTTGCAGTGGCATTATTTTGTTCTTTTTTATGGCTGAGTAGTATTCCATTGTTTATATGAACCACGTCTTCTTAATCCATTCATGTCATAATCTGGCTTTTTGATTAACGTGAGTTTTGTGCTATTTTGTTTTAGAAAACTGCAATAGATGATGATAGATAGATAGATAGATAGGGACAGATAGATAATAAGCAAGAAAATTCTTCCTTATAGTAGAAAGCCCACAAATAAATGTAAACGAAACAATGGATTTAGATAAGCAGCATCCAGCAACCATCATCATCATAATAGATTCAGGCCAGAAGCATCAATGGATGCTGAAAGTGGCAGGCTCAATTTCAAGGAGTATATAGACCATCTCAAAATATCTCCCCACAAGATTCGTATTAATTGCAAAATTAATTTTATGTGGGTTTTTTTGACAGTGTCCATGGCATATGGAAGTTCCCAGGCCAGGGATTGAACCCATACCACAGCAGCACCCCAAGTCACAGCAGTAACAATTCCAGATCCTTAACCCACTGAGCCACCAGGGAACTCCAATTTTAATACTCGTTCTCATCCCCCCCCCCCTTGTTTTTTGGCTGAGCCCACAGCATACGAAAGTTCCTAGTCTAGGGACTGAACCCACGCCACAGCAGCAACCCAAGCTGCTGCAGTGTTGATGCCAGATCCTTAACCCACTGGAACTCCAATACAAAGTAACTTTACAGAAGGGAAAGTAAAGTCACTTTACAGTGGAGAAAAACGGCCCATCGCCTTAACCAAAGGATCAAAGCTAGCATCACTGGTGACGGAACAAAGGGTCAGCCACCCGTGCCGCCCCGTGTCCTGAGAAGAATACAGCACCACCGCAATGGTGCTGCCACACAGAGCACGGGACCTGACCGCGATCACAAGGAAAACCAGACAAAAAAATGCAAAGAAGGGGTCATTCTGCAACAAAAGTGGCCTGTAGGATGAAAAAAAGTCAAAATTAAAGCAAACTAAAGGGCCAACCAAGCCTACAGTTCTGGGTTTTCTTGTGCTTCAAAGGACTTTCTGGAAGTCTTGGTGACAACTGAATAGTCTGTAGATCAGGGAATAGCATTATATCGATCTTGCTGTGTATCAGTAGAGGTGGTGAGAGAGAAAATGATGAAGCAAACGAAGTAGAATATTAGCATTTGGGGTACAGGCTTTATTGCACTTGGCAGACTTTGCTGTGTTTACCATTTGGAGGTTTGTGGCAAACCTCCAAAACGACACTATTTTTCTAACGTCATTTGTTCACTTCAACTGTGTCACATTTTGGTAATGATTTTTATTTTATTTACTTTTTTCTTTTTTTTTTTACTGGCTGCACCTGTGGCATATGGAGGTTCCCAGGCTAGGGGTCTAATTGGAGCTACAGCTGCCGGCCTTCGCCACAGCCACAGCCACGCGGGATCTGAGCCACGTCTTCAACCTACTCAGCAGCTCACAGCAACGCCACATCCTTAACCCCCTGAGCAAAGGCCAGGGATCGAACCCACATCCTCATGGACACTGCATTGTGTTCCTAACCTGCTGAGCCACAGTGGGAACTCCACATTTTGGTAATTCTCATAATATTTCAAACGTTTTCATTACTATTATATTTGTGATCAGCGATCTTTAGTGTTACCACTTGTAAAAAACATTATCAAGGCTCCAATGACAGTGCGAACTTATTAAAAACAATTCTGATTAAGTTATATATACCTTTTTTTACACCTGCTATTGCATCCTTAACAGACTACAGCATGATGTAAACCTAACTTTTACATGCACTAGGAAACAGAAAAATGCGAGTGGCTCGCTTTATTAACCATCTTCCTTTTTCCTGTCATATTCACTGCAGTGGTCTGGAGCCGAGTGCAGTACAGCTGAGGATTGCAATGTCGCTGAGGTTTGCCCGTCTCTGAGTGAACTTCTTGGCACTAGCCTTGTAACTTCCCTGTAAATTGAAAATTAGGTCAAATGTTACTTATAAAAAAATCTGAGTTTTTCTTTGAGCTGTTGAAGGCATGTTTGCCAAACCAGGCTCGTGGGGGGTAGTCTCGCAGCAAAGGCTAGGATGTTGCAAGCAGAGAATCGTCACTGTTACCTGGACTTACACTTGACTTAAAGGGCTGTTTCAAAGTAGTTTTGGGGAGTTCCCGTCGTGGCTCAGTGGTTAATGAATCCGACTAAGAACCACGAGGTTGCGGGTTCGATCCCTGGCCTCGCTCAGCGGGTTAAGGATCCAGCATTGCCGTGAGCTGTGGTGTAGGCTGCAGACGCGGCTCGGATCCCGCGTTGCTGTGGCTGTGGCTGTGTCGAAGGCTGGCGGCTACAGCTCCTGTTAGACCCCTAGCCTGGGAACCTCCATATGCCGCGGGTGCGGCCCTAGATAAGGCAAAAAGACAAAAAAAATTCAAAAAAAATTCAAAATAGCTTCATAAGGAGTTCCCATCATGGCTCAACAGAAACAAATCTGACTAGTATCCATGAGATTGCGGGTTTGATCCCTGGTCTCGCTCACGGGGTTAAGGATCCAGCTTTGCCCTGAGCTGTGGTGTAGGTCGCAGACACAGCTTAGATCTGGCATTGCTGCCTCTGTGGTGCAGGCCAGCAGCTGCATCTCCAATTCGACCCCTAGCCTGGGAACTTCCATAGGCCACAGGTGCAGCCCTAAAAAGAGAGAGGAAAAAAAGGGCATGCACACCCCTTACTAAGCACCTAGCACGGCTCAGGCAGCCTGATATAGCTGTGAACAAATCAGACAAGATCTCTGTCCTCCTGAAGCTTACAAGGAAACAAGTATAATAATTTCAGATTGTGGTGACGACACAGAGAGCACCAAGTAACCGAGGCGGGGAGCCTTCTTCAGACCTGGTGGCCAAGGAAGGTCTCTCCAAGGAGATAACTATTTTTTCAGGAGTGACCTGCACTTTATTCTTCTACTACTGAAGAAAAGCGCATAACGTATAATTTGCCATTTTGCCCATTTTTACGTGTATAGTTTAGTGGCATGAAGTACATCCGCTTTGCTGTGCGATTGTTGTTACCGTCCATCTCCAGAAATTTGTCATCATCCCAAACCTAAATTCCCCTCCCACTGAACACTAACTGCCCATTCTCTCTCCCCCAGCCCCCAGTGAGTACCACTGGGCTTTCTGCCTATGAATTTGACTCCTCTTGGTACCTTGTATAAGTAAAAATCACACGATATTTGCCTTTTTGTGACTAGCTTATTGCATGTAACATAATGCCTCAAGGTTTATCCGTGTTGAAGCATGGCCACACCCACAGCATATGAAAGTTCCCAGGGCAGGAACTGGATCCAAGCCGCAGGTGTAGCAACCGGTTGGGTCCTCTAACCCACCGCGCTGGGCTGGGGATGGAACTCGTGCCTCCACAGCAACCTGAGCCATGGCAGTCGGATTCTTCACCCACTGTACCGCAGCAGAAACTCCAGGATTTCCCTCATTTATAAGGCTGGATAATATTCCACTGTATGGACACACCACATTTTGCTTAGCTATTGATCTGTGGATGAATCTTAGGCTCAAGAGGGTGACATTTGAAATGACAGCTAAAGAATCAAAAGTGGAGTTGCCTTGGTGGTGCAGCGGAAACAAATCCGACTAGGAACCATGAGGTTGCATGTCCGATCCCTGGCCTCGCTCAGTGGGTTAAGGATCCGGCGTTGCCGTGAGCTGGGGTGTAGGTCGCAGATGCGGCTCGGATGTGGCGTTGCTGTGACTGTGGTGGAGGCCGGCGGCTACAGCTCCTGTTAGACCCCTAGCCTGGGAACCTCCATATGCCATGGGTGCGGCCCTAAAAAGCAAATAAAATAATAAAATAAAAAGAACGAAAAGAACCAGCCATCCAAATCCATTGAAGGTACAGCCCAGAGTGAACCCTGACGTCAGCTGTGGGCTTTATGGAATGATGATGTGTCAGTTCACGTTCATCGGTTGTAACAGGTGTACGGCCCTGGCGGGGGATGCTGGCCTTGGGAGCTGCCTCTTCAGGGGGACAGGGGCAATCATTTTACCGACCCCTAAATTTTGCTATGAACCTAAAACATAACCTCTTCACATTAAAAAAAAAAAAAAAAGAACCAGCCACAGGAATTGGCAAGAGAGCGGTTTCTCAGCAGATGGAGAAACAAAGATAAAGACTGGGAAACTTCGGAGCTTTCCTGAGGACTCAACTCCAATGCCAGCCCCTCGTCAGCCCTCTCTCCCATCCCTCAGCCGCTGATCATTTCCTGCCTGTGTTGCCAAGGACATTTTCCTTGTATTTATGCCCCGGCACTAGGATCTCCCCTGCCAGGCTGTGGTTCCGTCACCCTCCCACAACAGAAGTTTTTCCAAGAGCTGCAAACAACTGCACAACTGGTGAGTCTGAACGGCCAACAAACTGTGAAAATGATGGATTTGAATTTCTCTTTACTTTCAGTCCCATAAGGCAGAGGAGATAAGGAACGTGATGAAACAGCAAACGCAGGCAGCGGAGAAGAAGCAAAGGGCCTGCGTCACCTGCTGGTTAAGCCTTGACTTTAGAACCGCAGCTTCCTGGAGCTGGGAGGGATGTTGGTGATCGTGTGGTCAGTGTGTTCGCTTTGCTTTGCGGTGAAATTTTGAGGGTTGTTTTTTTTTTTTTTGGGAGCGGGGTATTTTTTTAAATTGAAGTGCGGTGTGTTTGCAACGTTGTACCAATTTCTGCTGAACAGCACTGTGACCCATTCATACACACACATACATTTTTTTTTGTCTTTTTGCCTTTTATCTAGAGCCGAACCCGTGGCATGTGGAGGTTCCCAGGCTAGGGGTCTAACAGGAGCTGTAGCCGCCGGCCTTCGCCACAGCCACAGCCACAGCCACGCGGGATCTGAGCCGCGTCTGCAACCTACACCCCAGCTCATGGCAACGCCAGATCCTTAACCCACTGAGCGAGGCCAGGGATCGAACCCGCAACCTCATGGTTCCTAGTCGGATTCGTTAACCACTGAGCCATGACGGGAACTCCCACATACATTCTTTTTCTCATATCATCCCCCATCACAGTCTCTCCCAAGAGACTGGACACAGTTCCCTGTGTTGGACAGCAGGACCTCATTGCTTATCCTTCTAAATGTAATCATTTGCATCTTAACCCCAAATTCCCATCCATCCCAGTCCCTCCCCCCGCCCTTGGAAACCTCAAGTCTGTTTCTGTTTTGTAGATAGTTTCATTAGTGCCATATTTTAGATTCCACATATAAGTGATATCCTATGGTATTTCACATAGACACGGTGGAATATTATTCAACCATAAAAAAGTTAAAACAAAAGAATGAAATAATGCCATTTGCAGCAACATGGATGCACCCAGAGATTCTCATACTAAGTGCAGTGTTTTGTGTAAGCTTCCAGGGTGGACACGCTGGCGTTGGGAGCAGAGCGGGCTCCTGGCAGTCGTGGGGGGTGGTGACGGTGCGTTTTCAGCGCCACTCCTTCTCCGCCCCGTGCCCCATCAGCTGCAGGACCTCGTCTTACTCCACAGTGGGCAGGCTGCTGGTGCAAAAGGGGTCTTTGCTGATCCCCCCGATAACACCCCCTTGCTGATCCCCCCCTAATCACACACTGTTTGCAGCCCTGGGTGACTTCATCAGGGTCTTTGCAGGGAGGAAGGGAAATGACTCTTGCCCCTGCTGTGCCAAAACCCTGCCTCCCAGAAAGAGAGGGACCCGGCCTCCCTGCGGAGGACACCGTCCCATCAGCGGAAGCTGGCTGGGAGAAGGTCGCTCCCCGGGAGTTTCTGGGGATTGGTGGGTCTGCAGACTCTCCTGAAACTGGCTGTTCAGGGCTGGCCCCTGGGCTGTGCTCAGCCACACAGGCTTGAACTTGCCAGAGCTGCCACTGGGCTCTGCACGATCTTGCCCTCTATAGCCCAAGCCTTTCTGCTCTGTCTCTCCACCACAAGCTGACTGACACTCTCTCTTAGAATAATTCCAGGCCCCTCGATCCCCTCGAAAGCTATGTTCTCCCTTTACTCAGAGCGCAGTTTCGTGGGGACGCAGTGCACAAAATAATGCCAGTGCCGAATGCTCAGAAAACGATGAGGCGTTGCATCTGTATTTATACATCCCGTGTGTAGAAGTGGGAAGATGTTAATCTTTTATTTATTGACCAGTCAATCAAAAAATTATTCAGAATCTCCTGTGCACTCAGCACTGGGCTTTTTGGAGGAGGCAATGCAGCCTGACGTGTTCCTGGCCATTCCCAGAAGGATCAGCCGGCCTCAAGTGACTAGCACGTGTAAATCAACGAGAGAAGAGCTGAATGCTGCTGCGCGTGAGCCCGACTCTCGGGGTGCAGTTTCCACGCGGCCGTCCGTCCCCGGGGAGGACTCCCTTTCAGTGGACGGAGTCTCCCTCGGAGTGCTTCTGAAGGTTAACAAGGCTCTGTTCTTCCGAATGTGCCATTCTTTCCATGCTCTTTAGCATGTCCGTCAGATGACTCTATTCAATTGACAAATGCTGCTTTACAGTCCGTGGAGCAGACACCGGCTATACATCCAGCGCATGGACCTTGAGATGTGGGTCATCTTAGTAAAGCCACGGTTGCCAGGGTCCCTGCCACTCACCAGGCTGGGCCACGTCCCGCTTTCCTGCAGTGATGTCCAGTGCGGCGGCTCTGTGGCTTCACCATTTGCTGTGACTGCCGCTTGCAAATGTGGGTGACTTGCATACGTCGCATCTTTGTCCTCCAGGCTGCTAAGAGTGTTCTTTGGGATTCATCCATCTAAGCTGCTGTCTGTCTGCAGTGGTCCCTGCCCTTCCTCTCTTCCTTGGGGAAATCGCAAGGTGTAGGGAAAAAAAAATAGAAGCAATTCCTCTCCAGAGAATTCCACCTTGGGTTCCTTGTCCTCTACGGGGCAGGGGTCACTCAGAGCCACCACATCTGCCCAGAGTCACAAGTGCAGCAGAACCCAGAGAAGAGAGAAGTCAGTGGGGAAGGAGGTGGGCTGAGAAGGCTGCCTGGAGGAGGAGGTACTTGATGGTGTCCTCGACATACTGGCATGATCGGAAAGACAGGGGAAGGGGGGCCCCCCGACAGGGTGAAGGACTGGGGCAGATCTGAGCAGGCTGGGTGGGGCCAGCTGAGGGTGACTCCAGGGGGCGCAGAGGCGGAGGTAAATAAGGTCCATTCATCCATCATCAAAAAGTCTACAAACAATAAGTGCTGGAGAGGGTGTGGAGAAAAAGGATCCCTATTACACTGCTGGTGGGAATGCAAATTGGTGCAGCCACTGTGGAAAACAGCATGGAGATTCCTCAGAAAACTCAAAATAGAATTACCATTTGATCCAGCAATCGCACTCCTGGGCATCTATCCAGAGAAAACCATGACTCGAAAAGACACATGTACTCCAGTGTTCATTGCAGCACTCTATGCAATAGCCAGGTCATGGAAACAACCTAAATGCCCATCGACAGAGGAGTGGATAGGGAAGATATGGTACATACACACAATGGAATGTTACTCAGCCATTAAAAGGAACGAAATACCAACATTTATAGCAACATGGATGGACCTAGAAATTATCATGCGAAGTGAAACCAGTCAGACAATTAGACAGCAATACCCAATGCCACCGCTTACATGTGGAAACTAAAAAGACACAATGAACTTCTTTGCAGAACAGACAATGACTCACAGACTTTGGAAAACCTTGGTTTTTCAAATAAGACAATCTGGCGGGTGCGGGGATGCACTATGGGTTTGGGACACAGAATCTATCACATTGACTTGTGATGATTTATGTACACCTACAATTGAAATAAAATTAAGTTATTAAAAAAAAAGAAAAAAAATGAGAAATAAGGTCCACTCAGCAGCCAAGAATGATGACCTACTGTGCGCAGGCACTGTGTCCAGGTCTGGAGACAGGGCAGGGGACAGACAGACAAAGCTTACTCCCCAGCACACGGAATTGGAATGTGATGGAGCGTACGTCCTAGTGAGCGGGAGGATACCACAAGAAAACGATAAGTAGATAATGTAGTATTTAGAGCCCAATATGCAGGAGAATAAAGCAGAGAGAGAGGAAGGAGCAGCTGAGGAGGATCAAAATGTAAATGTGATGGCTCGGGAAAGCCCTGGGGAGATAAGGGATGCTTGAGCCAAACTATGAAGGAGCCAGTGGAGTTAACCAATGGGAAGAGCTGAAGGAAGAGTAATGCAGGCAGGTGCACGAGCAAGTGCAAAGGCCCGGGGGCTGGACTTAGATCTACTTCCCCACAGAAGAGCAAAGAGGCCGACATGGCTGGTGCCAAATGAGCAAAGGGAGAACAGAGATCCAGCTAAATCAGTCCCAGGGCGACAGACTGTGCAGGGCTTTTGAAGACCGATGAAAGGACTTCCTTGGCCCTTTTCTTTTCCTCTGAGTGACAGGAGGAAAGATCTAGCAGCTCCCTCTGGCCCCTGGGTTGGCACTGGGTAGGAAGCAGGGAGGCTTAGGGAAGATGGCAACAGCCAAGGCAGATGGTCATGACCAGGACCAGCGTGGTGGCTGCAAAGGTGAGAAGAGGTGGAGCCTGGCTATGTTTTGAAGGTAGTCTCAACAGATTGGCTATAGCCTAAGATACAGTCTGGGGTGTAAGAGAAAGAAAACACTCAAGAAAGACTCCAAGGCTTTGGATCTGAGTAACTGGAAAGGAGGACATTCAATTAACGGCGAGAGTTACACAGTTGAGAAAGGGAAAGGGGTGGGTCAGGGGGTGGGGCTTCAATGAGAGGCTCCGGATTTTGCCCTGCAGGCAATAGGATGGATTTTTAGTGTTCAAGATGAAACTGGTGATCTAGAAAGGCAAATCTGGCAGGAATATATAAGAGAGGCTAGAGCAGAGAAAGACAGGCTTAGAGATTCTGCCTTAACCTAGACCTGAAGCGGTCGTTTCAGAATGAAAAGAAGTTGCAAAATCAAAGTATAATGAACATGTGCACCGGACTCGTGTCTGAGACCCACAGGCTCAACCCTCCTGCGTTGCACAGTAAGTCCTCTGACCTCCCTGAAGTTTCTGGGAACTTCAAAGGCTTAAGTCTGTAGGGCCGTTTCTCATGCCGTCCTTTGAACACTGGTTTCATTCTGTCTCACTTCTTGGAGCTGGTACCTGCTCTCTGACTGGGGAGGTGGGACACACCCCTTTCCTTGATTTTTCTCCCAAACTACTCACATGAATAAGCAGGGGCAGAGTCCCCACATGGCTCATCGGGTTAAGAACCCAGCACGGTATCCACAAGGACGCGGGTTCCATCCCTGGCCTTGCTCAGTGGGTTAAGGATCCGGCGTTGCCATGAGCTGGGGTGTAGGTCGCAGATGCGGCTCGGATCCCGCGTTGCTGTGGCTGTGGTGTAGGCCGGCAGCTGCAGCTCTGATTCCACTCCTAGGCTGGGAACTTCCATATGCCACAGGTGCGACCCTAAAAAGAAAAAAGAAAAAGAAAGAAATGAAAGAGGAGACACTACAACTGCTACTGAAGAAATACGAAGGATCATTAGAGGCTGCTATAAACCTTTATATGTTTACAAATTATATAACTTAGAAGACAATAGATAAATTCCTAGAAACATGCAAACTACTAAGACTGAATCATGAAGAAAATCTGAATAGATCCATAACTAGTAGGGAGATTGACTAAGTAATCAAACATAACAAAGAAAAGTTCAGGGCCAGATGGTTTCATTTGGTGAATTCTACCAAACGTTTAAAGAAAACTTAATGTCAACCCTTCTGAAACTCTTCCCAAAAAACTGGCAAGAAAGAAAACACTACCAAACTCATTTTCTGAGGGTTGCATAACCCTGATACCAAAGCCAGACAGACACTATAAGAAAAAAAAATTACAGGCCAACATCCCTGATGAACACAGATGGAAAAATCCTCAGCAAAATACTAACAAATTGAATTCAACAGTTTATTAAAAAGAATCATGCACCGTAATCAAGTGGGATTTATTCTTGGGATGCAAAGATAGTTCAACATGTGCAAATCAATAAATGTTATCCACGATATTAACAAAATGAAGGATAAAAATCACACGAGGAGTTCCCTTCGTGGCTCAGTGGTTAACGAATCCGACTAGGAACCGTGAGGTTGCGGGTTCGATCCCTGGCCTCGTTCAGTGGGTTAAGGATCCGGCGTTGCCATGAGCTGTGGTGTAGGTTGCAGACGCGGCTCAGACCCCGCGTGGCTGTGGCTGTGGTGTAGGCCGGCGGCTACAGCTCCTGTTAGACCCCTAGCCTGGGAACCTCCATATGCCATGGGTGCGGCCCTAGATAAGGCAAAAAGACAAAAAAAAGATTGTGAATTACACTTTATATCTGATCCTATTTTTTTAAAAAAGGAAAATAACAAGTGTTGAGGAAGATGCGGAGAAATGGAACACTTGCCCACGGTTCAGAGGCTATAAAATGGTGCAGCTGCTATGGACAACAGCAGGGATTTTCCTGAAACAATTTAAAAAGTAGAATTACTGGAGTTCCCACTGTGGCTCAGCGGAAACGAATCTGACTAGCATCCATGAGGATGTGGGTTCGATCCCTGGCCTCGCTCAGGGGTTAAGGATCTGGCGTTGCTGTGGCTGTGGTGTAGGCTGGCGGTTGTAGCTCCGATTTGACCCATAGCCCGGGAAGCTCCATGTGCCACAGGTGCAGCCCTAAAAAGACAAAAAGACCAAAAAATAAAAATAAAAAAGGACATTCTGACTTATGGATGAAACTTGAGGACACTGTGCTAAGTGAGGCAAGGCTGTCCTTTGTTATAGTTCCACTTACACTTTGAGTGATCAAAATCCCAGGGACAGAAAGTAGCCTGGTAGCAACCAGGGGCCAAGGGGAAGAGAAAATAAGGACTTGCTGTTGAGTGTATGTGGAATTTCAGTTTCACAGGATGAAAAGTTTCTGGACGTTGGTTGCCCAACCCTATGAACATACTTAATGCTGCTGAACTGCACACTTAAAAAGGGTTAAGATGGGGAGCTCCCATCATGGCTCAGTGGTTAACGAATCTAACTAGGAACTATGAGGTCGCAGGTTCGATCCCTGGCCTTGCTCAGTGGGTTAAGGATCCGGCGTTGCCATGAGCTGTGGTGTAGGTCGCAGACGCGGCTCGGATCCCGCGTGGCTGTGGCTGTGGCGAAGGCCGGCGGCTACAGCTCCTGTTAGACCCCTAGCCTGGGAACCTCCATATGCCACGGGTGCGGCCTAAATAAGGCAAAAAGACAAAAAGAAAAAAAAATGGTTAAGACGGCAAATTTTAGCTTATGCATATTTTGTCACAATTGAAAATTTTCAAAAGAAAGACAATGAAGGAATGATGCCAAACAAACAATGTCAACCTGTTGTCTCGAAACAGCCGCTTTAGCCACGGGAGGAAAAAACAACGCGTGCTGTATACCGCCAAGTACAAAATAAGAAACAAATAACTTCTAAAGATCGGGTACAACAATATCAGATCAACCTGAAGGAGGTAGATAAAAAATTAGGCAATTAATAACTGAAAGCCAGAATGCCTCCTGCAATTGCATCCTGGCTCGTTTTCCCCACTGCCGAGAAATTGTCAGCCCTGTGTTTGGAACCAATGAAGCAAAGGGAATAGAAAAGGGATCCCTTTAGAAAAATGCTATTAGTAGGTGCATCCTAGCATTTCGGACGGCACACAGGCAAATTACGGAATCCAGACGTCTCTGTGGCAGGTTGATGAAGCTACAGACATCAGTGATTGTGTTCAGTAATTGCATTGGAAGGAGTCCCTGAAGAAAAAGGCTCGGAAGAACCTTATTCACTTTGCAAAGACAAATCCAAGCCAACCGCAGGTGATGCACTATTTAAAGTGAGAGATGGAAGCACTGAAACAAATATTATCAAAACCCCGCATATCGGAGTTCCCTTTGTGGCTCAGTGGTTAACGAATCCAACTAAGAACCATGAGGTTGCGGGTTCGATCCCTGGCCTTGCTCAGTGGGTTAAGGATCCGGCGTTGCCGTGAGCTGTGGTGTAGTTTGCAGACGCAGCTCGGATCCTGCGTGGCTGTGGCCGTGGCGAAGGCCGGCGGCTACAGCTCCTGTTAGACCCCTAGCCTGGGAATCTCCATATGCCGCGGGTGCGGCCCTAGATAAGGCAAAAAGACAAAAAAAAACCCACATAAATGTGGGAACTGATGGTGCAGTGACAGGAAGGGGTGGGTGAGAAACATCAAGCAGTTATTCCGAAAATCATGAAAAACAAGCAATACCTTATTTTAGTCACAGAGAAGCCCTCAGACGATCAACTTTATCTATAGATCTAAATTGTATATTAGATGATGGAATTTGGGATTAATATACACATGTTAGTATGTTTATATAGGTATATACATATGAAAAATAGATAATTAACAAGGGCCTACTGTGTAGCACAGAAAACTCAAGTCAGTATTCTGTAATAACGTATATGGGAAGAGAAATCCAAAACAGAGTGATGTGTATGTATGTATAACTGAATCACTTTGCTGTACACCTGAAGCTAACACAACATTGCAAATCAATTCTACTCCAATATAAAATAAAAATTAAATTTTTTTCTCTCTTTTTTTTTTTGCTTTTTAGGACCACACTCGGTCTATACTACAGCCACAGCAATGCCAGATATGAGCTGCATCTGGGATCTACACCACAGCTCACAGCAACCCCAGATCCTTAACCCACTGAGCAAGGTCAGGGATCCAATCCGCAACCTCATGGTTCCTAGTCGGATTCGCTTCTGCTGCGCCACGACGGGAACTCCTGAAAATTACATTTTAAAAAAATGGTGAGCCTAATGAAATTCAGGTTAATACTGTCCCATCTGTTTTCAGCTTTTTCTGCATAAATGGTATCAGAATACCCATTTCCGATGTTTCATGACAAAACGCATTGGCTGGCCAGCGGAAGTACTGCCTCAGGAGTTTACAGACAAAAGGAAGAACTAAAAATAAATTTATGAGGAGTTCCCTTTGTGGCTCAGTGGTTAACGAATCCAACTAAGAACCATGAGGTTGCGGGTTCGATCCCTGGCCTTGTTCAGTGGGTTAAGGATCTGGCGTTGCCGTGAGCTGTGGTGTAGGTTGCAGACGCGGCTCGGATCCCGCGTGGCTGTGGCTGTGGCGAAGGCCGGCAGCTACAGCTCCTGTTAGACCCCTAGCCTGGGAACCTCCACATGCCGTGGGTGCGGCTCTAGATAAAAAAGGCAAAAAGACTAAATAAATAAATTTATGGATCATTCACACTAGGCAGATACACAAAAAAATAGTTCATAGCTTTTTAATGGCTCAACAGTTTTTGAGCATCTGATAGAAATTAATTAAAAAATCACAAGAACTGCATGAAAATATACGAGCATGTATGAAGAGAGTTTCTGAATTCAAGGGAAAAATTTCACTTTGGATAAGTAGGGTTAAGTAATTTACCAGGGATATTAATCAAAATTAATATATGAATCTGAAAAATGATTGAAGACCAAGAAGAGAACACCTGTGTAGGCTTAAGGAAAAGCTTCACTATTATTTAGCAATACTAATATGATCAAATTTGATCGCATTCTAAATCCATTCATATCCTCATAAGATATTATATTGTCAATGAAAGTAAAAGAAGAGCTGCTGGGTTTAAAAAAAAAATCATCTTACCCTTAAAGTACAACTTGAAGAGATCAAATTATATGAATCCTGGCTGGTGAGAGGCAAGGGGAGAATTTTTCTATGAGCTGAGGAATGAGTCAATATTCCACCATTTGCTACAACATATGTGTTCCAACGTAACTACGACAATGTCGATTAAGATTTATATGCAGCTATTTCAAATATAAAACTGAGATTGAAAAGCTTGTGAAAGCAAGCTTAAGTTTCCTTTTTTTTTTTTGTCTTTATGCCTTTATCTAGAGCCGCACCCGCGGCATATGGAGGTTCCCAGGCTAGGGGTCTAACAGGAGCTGTAGCCGCCGGCCTTCGCCACAGCCACAGCCACGCGGGATCTGAGCCGCGTCTGCGACCTACACCACAGCTCACGGCAACGCCGGAGCCTTAACCCACTGAGCGAGGCCAGGGATCGAACCCGCAACCTCATGGTTCCTAGTCGGATTCGTGAACCACTGAACCACAACGGGAACTCATCAAGTTTCTCACTAAAAATTATTTTCCAGGAGTTCCCATTGCGGCTCAACGGAAACGAGTCTGACTAGCATCCACGAGGACACATGTTCGATCCCTGGCCTCACTCAGTGGGTTAAGGATCCGGTGTCATTGCCGTGAGCTGTGCTGTAGGTCACAGATGTAGCTCAGATCCCACATTGCCGTGGCTGTGGTGTAAACTGGCATCTACAGCTCCTGATTGGACCCTTAGCCTGGAAAGTTCCATATGCTGCGGGTGTGGCCCTAAAAAAAGACAAAAAAAACTTTAATTTTCTAATCATAGGTACATAATATAAAGAAAAATGTAATGTATGTAAATATGAATTCCCCTCCTGTTTACTCCAACGAGCTACAGAAACAGAATATCATTTTCTATGTGCACAGTGATGTAAAAAATGCCTGGCAGTAATGCTTTAATATATTATACACATTGTTTGTACTCCAAAGGGTACTGCAGCATGCAGCTTTCCCCAAACTGACTCAGTCATATAATTTTTCTTGCTTATAACTGGTTCATGTCTTATGGATCACCAGCGTCATGGAACACACCTCCGAGAAATTGATCTAAACCTCTCATCAGGCAGATGAGGAAACTGGTGTCCAGAGAGGAAGTGAATGGGCCAAGGTCGTATCATTGCTTTCATATCCCTGAACAGCCCTGTGGGTTCAGAGCTGAATATATCCTTGGAGGATCCAGAAATTGCTGATATTATATTGAAAGCAGAGCAAGCAATAGAATTTGGAGATTTTTTTTCCCCCGGAAAGAATCTCTCAAGTTCAAGTGGAAGTTACTTCATGAAAGGACCGCCTTTTTTTTTTTTCCCAACTCTCTAGTGTCAAATCATTTGCTTATTTATTTATTTAGTCTTTTTAGGGCCCCGCCCACGGCATATGGAGATTCCCAAGCTAGGAGTCGAATCGGAGCTATAGCCACTGGCCTACACCATAGCTCAGGGCAATGCCAGATCCTTAACCCACTGAGCGAGGCCAGGGATCGAACCTTCATCCTCATGGATGCCAGTCAGAGAACTCCTCATTTGCTCTTTTATATGGCTTCCCCAAAGATGCAATCAAAATAGAATTGGGATAAGCCCACAAACAATTCTTTACTGTTTTTTCTTAATGATGATCTGTCATCATTTTAACTTCAGCTCCCTACAAACTAGAGTTGCGTTTATCCGGTTGTCTCCTGGCATTGGTTTTCAAATGCCCACCCTCGTTTTCTATTATCATGCAATTACTAGGACTAACATATATTGTATCCATACTTGTTTTTCAGTCATTCAGCTTTTTTTTCCTCTCACCAAAAGTTCTTTTTTTTATTTTTGCCTTATAGCTGGTTTACAGATTTCTGTCAAATTTTCCAACTGCACCGCGTGGTGACCCAGTTACATGTACATATATGGATTTGTCACATGTGATTAGACATAGTTCCCTGTACTATACAGCTGGATCTCCTTGCTTTTCCCACCCAAGCACTAGTTAACCCCATCCCCTCCCCACCCCCTTGGCAACCACA
>PVHT020000067.1:1240151-1262079 GCA_004024745.2 Catagonus wagneri | reverse complement strand
GGCCGCACCTGCGGCATATGGAGGTTCCCAGGCTAGGGGTCTAACAGGAGCTGTAGCCGCCGGCCTTCGCCACAGCCACAGCAACGCGGGATCTGAGCCGCGTCTGCAGACTACACCACAGCTCACGGCAACGCCGGATCCTTAACCCACTGAGCAAGGCCTGGGATCGAACACGCAACCCCATGGTTTCTAGTCGGATTAGTTAACCACTGAGCCAGGATGGGAACTCCCTCTTTTTCTTATCTTAAAACTTGAAACTTTACCTTTAGGCCTGACACATATTAAAGGCTCAAAATATACTTGTTATGAATGTTTATGAATAAATGAACTACCGAATGCCATAAAAACACACATTTTCCAGATTGGAGGTTTCCTCCAAAACACTAAAAATGGAATTGCCATATGATCTAGCCATCCCACTCCTGGGCCTATATCCAGACTAAACTATAATTCAAAGAGAAACATGGGAGTTCCCGTCGTGGCGCAGTGGTTAACGAATCCGACTAGGAACCATGAGGTTGCAGGTTCGATCCCTGCCCTTGCTCAGAGGGTTAACGATCCGGCGTTGCCGTGAGCTGTGGTGTAGGTTGCAGACGCGGCTCGGATCCTGCGTTGTTGTGGCTGCGGCGAAGGCCGGTGGCCACAGCTCCGATTAGACCCCTAGCCTGGGAACGTCCACATGCCGCGGGTGCGGCCATAAACCCGCGGCCATAAAATGACAAAAAGGCAAAACAAAAAAAAAAACAAACAAAGAGAAACATGCACCCCCATGTTCCTAGCAGCACTGTTTACAATAGCCAAGACATGGAAACGACCTAAATATCTGTTGACAGATGAATGGATTGAGACGATATGGTACATACACGTGGTGGAATATTACTCAGCCAGAAAAAAAGAACTGAACTAAAAAAAGAACTGAAAGTTCCTGTCACGGTCCAGCAGAAATAAATCTGACTGGCATCTGTGAGGACGCAGGTTCGATCCCTGGCCTCGCTCAGTGGGTTAAGGATCTAGCGTTGCCGTGAGCTGTGGTGTAGGTCGCAGACATGGCTCGGATCTGGTATTGCTGTGGCTGTAGTGTAGGCCAGTGGTGACAACTCCAATTTGACCCCTAGACTGGGAACCTGCATGTGCCGCAGGTGTGGCCCTAAAAAGTCAAAAAAAGAAAAGAGAGAGAGAGAGCAAAACAATGCCATTTACAGCTACATGGATGGACATAGGGATTTTCTCATTATGTGAAGTAAGCCGGATGGAGAAAGAAAGACAGATATCGTATGTTCCCACTTATCTTTGGAATCTAAAATACACACAAATGAACCTATCTCACAAAACAGAGGAGTTCCGGCTATAGTTCAGCAGGTTAAGAACCTGACATAGTATCCATGAGGACACGGGTTCGATCCCTGGTGTCGATCAGTGGGTTAAGGATCCAGTGGCACCATAGGCTGTGATGCAGGTCACAGACGTGGCTCGGATCCCGTGTTGCTCTCTGCCTGTGGGTAGGTGGGCAGCTGCAGCTCTGATCCCACCCCTAGCCTGGGAACTTCCCTACGCTGTGGGCCCTAAAAAGAAAAAAAGAAGTGTGAGGAGGGCAGGGCTGGGGAAAAGAAAAAGCCTAGAGATAGCTAGTGTGTGAGCCGGCCCTGCCAGGTCACCAAACAGAAAGCTGACACCACCCGCACCCCACCCCCCACCCCGGCCCCAGCAACCAACACCCTTTCTGGCCACCCCCTCCTCCATTTCTGATGAGATACCCAAGCGCCTTAGATGGACTAGAGCCCCACCCGGGGGTCAGAATGGTTCATAAAAAGCCTCTGCCCCACCCCACCCCCACCCAACAAAAAGCCAGGTTTCACGACCCCACGACCTGGGACACTGAGAAGCCCCCGGGAGGGTGACCAACAGGCCTCGCTGCCTGCACTTGGTTCATCCCAGGGCGGGGTCCAGGCCGCGCAGGCTCAGTGTGCTCAGCCCGCTGTAGAGGCCACGCCCAGGAGGGAGGAGCCTCCAGGAGGGAGGGGCCTCCAGGAGGGAGGGGCTTCCAAGCCACCTGCGCTTGCTCCTGGGGACCCTGAGGACCACATAGGACTCAGACTGGAGGAGAGTGTGCTGGGCCGCCAGCCGGGGGAAGGGAGGGGATGGTTGGTGTTTTTCCATGGTTTTCCTTGCCGCTTTTTCTCCCAGCTCACAGCTTTCATGATGCACAAGCCGTCCCCATCACGGGCCAGGGCTAAGAGCTGGGCCGCTGCTGCGACCTAAGCTGCACCTGCCGCAACGCCGGATCCTTAACCCACGGTGCCGGGCGGGGGTATCGAACCTGCGTACCAGCACTCCCAAGACGCCATGGATCCCGTTGCACCTCAGTGGGAACTCGGACCTCGCAGCTTTGACGTCACCGAGGTTTCTGCTGAGCAACTGGGCTTGAGAGAGTGTGGAGGACTGCGCAGAGGCGGTGGGTGTGCAAGGGGGCTGAGGGCGCTTCCAGCAGAAGGAACGACACGAGTAGAGGCTCAGAAAAGACAGCCTGGTGAATTTCGTGGGGCGATTTGAGAGGAGTCTGTCAGTTCTGACTGGGGAGTGAAGCCCGAGAAGATGAGATGGAGATTTAAGACCAGGATAAGAGTAAGTCTGAGGGGTTCCTATTGTGGCGCTGTGTAAACGAATCCAACTAGTATCCCTGAGGATTCGGGTTCGATCCCTGGCCTCGCTCAGTGGGTTAAGGATCCAGCGTTGCCATGAGCTGTGGTGTAGGTCGCAGACACGGCTCGGATTCCGCGTTGCCGTAGCTGTGGCGTAGACCAGCAGCTGTAGCTCCGATTTGACCCCTAGCCTGGAACCACCATGTGCCTCGGGTGCAGCCCTGAAAAGCAAAAGAAAAAAAAAAAGGAATAGGTCTGCACCAGATGGAGAATTTGCCCTTACCTCAGTAGACTGGGCCAAGGTGGGGGATGGAAGGTTCCAGAACAAGGAGCGAGATGAGACAACCGGGACTTATGTAAAGCAGATGGATGAATGAGTGTCTGCGGAAGATTTGGTGTCCTGGGCAGGGCGCCTGGTGTGACAGAGGTGACAGGAGCAGAGACTCTGGTGTGGCTTGTCCCCATGGCCTGTGTGCTTGTGTGACCAGCATGGCCCCTCTGCAGATCCAGCATGCCAGGAGGCTCCTAGCTTTTCTGTTTCTTACCGTTGAACCAAACCAGCTCAAAGCCGCATACCAGATCAACGAGAAGTCCAGAACCTCCTTGGTGCTCCCCCGGCCGCCTCCTTAGTTTTGCTCCCAGGTGACCCAGGTGCAGGCTCCCTTGGTGTCTGGGGGGGGGGGGGACCGTCCCCACATCCCCTGAGCTTCCCCGGGCCCCGTATCTGCCTCTCCAGGCTCACAGCCAGCCATCTCCCAGCCAGCGGTCCAGGAACCCAGCACGGCTGGCTCAGCCTTCCCCCACCCCGGGGCCGGGGGAGACCCCTTCTGGCCTCGCTGGAGGCTCTGCCATGGGAGGTAGGAAACCCTCCCCCTCCCAAGCCTTGAGACACAAATGACACCCCCTTTCCCAGCAATGGGACCTCCCTAAACATTGTCTGCAAACACAAAAGTTCTCAAACAGCTGCTTCTCCGAAGACAAAGTTGCTCAGCCTCCTCGGCTGCGGTGGCGGCGGTGGCGGCAGTGCCTCAAAGCTGACTTACCCCACTAAGAAACCCCAAGTGACTCCAGGGTCAGAGAAAGAAAGAAGAAAAAGAGAAAGAGTAGTTCCCATCGTGGCGCAGCAGAAACGAATTCGACTAGGAACCATGAGGTTGTGGGTTCGATCCCTGGCCTTGCTCAGTGGGTTAAGGATCCGGCGTTGCCATGAGCTGCGGTGCAGGTCGCAGACGCGGCTCGGATCCTGTGTTGCTGTGGCTGTGGTGTAGACCAGCAGCTGTAGCTCTGATTAAACCCTTAGCCTGGGAACCTCCACATGCCGGGGGTGCGGCCCTAAAATGACAAAAAAGACAAAAAAGAAAAAAAGGAGAAAGAGAGAAGGTGAGGGCGTGAGAACTGCCACTACATTTGTAAGGTAACTTTTTTTTTTTTTTTTTTTGCTTTTTAGGGCCACACCTGCTTCCTACCGAGGTTCCCAGGTTAGAAGTCAAATCCGAGCTGCAACTACCAGCCTACACCACAGCCACAGCAACGCCGGATCCTTAACCCACGGAGCAAGGCCAGGGATCGGACCCGCATCCTCACGGATCCTAGTCGGGTCTGTTAACTGCTGAGCCACGAAGGGAACTCCTGTGTGGTAACATTTTTCATAGTTAGTTATTATTATTTTGTTGTTTCACTGGGGGTTTTCCTTAGCATGGCGTATCCTGTGTCTAGGACAATCTGAGCAGTAGCGTGTGCTTATCAGATCTCCCAGGAGGAGGGAAGGGGGTGGACAAGGAAGTTGGCAAATGGAACTAAGTTTCCGCCTGTACCTTCTGCATGGCCAGCTCTCTGCTGGGCGCTGTGCCTGCGTTATTCCATTTACACACACCCCTCCCCGCCTTCTAAGGAAAGTATCATGATTATTCTGATTTTACTGATTTAAAAAATGAAGAAATAGGAGTTCCTGTCATGGCTCAGTGGCTAACGAATCCGACTAGGAAACATGAGGTTGCGGGTTCGATCCCTGGCCCCACTCGGTGGGTTAAGGATCCGGCATTGCCATGAGCTGTGGTGTAGGCTGCAGACGCGGCTCGGATCCCGCGTGGCTGTGGCTGTGGCGAAGGCCGGCGGCTACAGCTCCTGTTAGACCCCTAGCCTGGGAACCTCCATATGCCGCGGTTGCGGCCCTAGATAAGGCGAAAAGACAAAAAAAAAAGAAGAAGAAATAAATCCGATGAATAAATGCATGAATGACAAGGCCATTTTTCTCTGCCTTTCCATCATGCCGAGACAACTTGCATTCCTGAATGATAAAACATTTTTCAAAAAGTCGGGGAACAAAAAAAAAAAAATCTATTAAAAGGAGATTAAAGCAGTATGATCCCTGAGCCGTTCAGTAAAGGGTGACAATAGCTTTGTGATCCAGAGCCTGTCTGCCTAAAGTCATTGTTATCATGAGTTAGGACCCGCATTAAATCAGAAATTAAAATAATAGCCCTGCGTGTGGCAAATTCTGAAGACACATTCCGTGATTTTCTGAGCACCTGCTCATCTTTTCCTGAACTTTAGTTGGATCTAAATGGTTTCCCATGAGAGGATCCAGTTTAAATGTTCTACTTTACAAAGAAAAAGCAATAAAATGGAGTGGATCCGAAAAGGTTATTTTTAAATTAAGCAGCAATGATCCACATAGAGCCCGCATTTTGAAGCGGGGGGGAGGGCCTTATCTGCACATCTCGGGGTGCGGGGTGGGGCAGTCTCAATGGACCCTTCCAGAACCGTCGAGCACACTTGGAACAGTCTCCATGGAAAATATTCACAGCTAAAGGCAAACCTATGAGGAAAGAAAGGCTCTTCAGATAAACCCTATGCATTTTCCTGAAATGCATTACTATGCTTTCTGGAAATTAGCTGAAGTTTATACAAGAGATGGATTTTTCTTTTATAGGTGCAGGGATTCACCACTGAGTCACTTGAGCATCGAGACTTTTAGGAGCCGACCGCAGGCCTGAGTCTGCGAGCTGCAGCCGAACTTTGCGCCCCGGGAAAGGCTGGGCCTGCCCCGCTGCCTTCACGCACCTGCGAGCCGGCAGAGACCGGCTCCAGACGAGCAGCACTTTGCCGTTTATTTTTCCTTTCCTCCTTTTTTTTTAAACCTATGTTCCATAATAGCTGGTATTCCTCAATGTTTACTCTCATCATGTAAAGCCCTTATTCCTTAAATGTTTGCTTAACACTTTTTTTTTTTTTTTTTTGCAGAGCAAAGAAGAAAGCTGCATGGCCTCTGCAAACAGCTGCTTCCCAAAGGCATGGGAGGAAAATGCCCAAAGAAGGGCTGAGGTGAGAGGGTCCGTGGTCCCAAAGCCCCTGGCCAAGCCCTGGGTAGTTTTCCCGGCAGCCCCAGGGCGGCGGCCCACGGCCAAGGCCACGGCTGCTTGCAGAGCCCATTTGCTGACAAATCTGGGGCCCGCGGAGGTTACAGAGGCTATTAGAAAAAAAAAGTCACCCCACGTGCCACCCAGAAGCGGACGGTGGGCAGTGCCCGCCGCAGTGGGACAGCCCAAAGGACCCACATCTCCGTGAGGCCTCGGTGCTCAGACCCCAGCAGGGCAGAAGGTTCTTTGGGGAGCTCTAGAGCCCGGGACTGGCTCCAGAATAGCCAGCCAGCACCACCCCCACCCAGCCAAGCTTCTCCAGCAACTTCGTAGCAGGTCAGCACCGTGTGGTCTCTCCCGCCGCCTCTTCTCCTTGAATCAACTCCTCATATTGGCAAAACATTGTCGCACACTTTTTTTTTTTTTTAATTTGATCTTTGCATTTCCCCGGAGGAAGGCTAGGAAGGTATTTGTGCCATCTGGCGGATGCGTAACCTGAGGCTTGGAGGAAGCCAGTGGCCTGCCTAAGGTCGCGTCATCACACGTTAGGGACTGAATGTCTGTGTCGCCGTCCGCTCCCCCATTCGTACGATGAAGCCCTGTCCTCAGACGTTATTTATTCAGACGTGGACTTTCGGGAGGTATTAAGTTTAGATGAAGTCATGAGGGCACAGTGCTCGTGATGGGTTGGGTCCCCTTATAAGGAAAGGCACCCGAGAGCTTGATTCGTCTCTCTCCCCCCACGTCCGTGGCCACAGACACAGTGAGCGCACAGCGGGAGGGCGGCCGTCCGCAACCCAGAGGGAGAGCCCTCGCCAGGAACGGCTCGTGCCGGCACCTCGGTGGTCCTGGACTTCTAGCCTCCAGGCTGTGAGAAGTCATTGTCTGCTGTTCAAGCCACCCTGTCTCGGGCGCTTTGTCATAGCAGCCTGAGCAAGTAAAACCTGCCCTTGGCTTCTGAGATCCTGTTAGGACCCCAGGGACTGTGGCCTCGGCCCCTCTCAGTGAACGGTCCCATTCTCCAGTCCTGACCCCCAGAAAATGATGCCGTCCTTTGTTCTGCCCCCAGTCACCTCCCGCCCACCATTCTACCTTGAATATCTCTGCAGCACCGCCACCACCCCCAGCTCGGTCCCTGCGGCCACCGCCTCAGTTCAGGTCTTTCTCCCTTGGGTGAATGCAACGCTCTCCTCCTGGTTCTCCAGCTGGCATCCAGAACACACGTCTGGTTAGGTTCCTTCCCCGTGTCATCCTTCAGGGATTGCCCCATGGCCTGCAGGATCCAGTCCGTGTCCCCAACACCTGCAGGTCCTCATGGGTCACCTGCTTCCTCCTCGTACACCACCCGGTCACACACACACACTACTCTCACCCATTCTCAGGGCTCAGCAGGGCACCCAGCCTGAGCTCACCACTCCCTCAAAAACCCCGCTGGTAGCTCCCATTGTGGTTCAGCAGGTTAAGAACCCCACTACTATCCATGAGGTTGTGGGTTCGACCCTGGCCTCACTCAGTGGGTTAAGGATCCAGTGTTGCCATGAGCTGGGGTGTAGGTTGCAGACACAGCTCAGATCTGGCGTGGCTGTGGCTGTGGCGTAGGTCGGCAGCTGCAGCTCCAATTTGACCCCTAGCCTGGGGACTTCCGTATACTGTGGGTGCAGCCCTAAAAAGCAAAAAAAGAAAAAAGCAAAAGCAAACAAACAAAACACGATGACTCCTCATCATCCCTCAAGGGGGAACTCAGCCCCACCTCCTCTGGGAAGCCTTCCCAGATTCCCCCAGCCTCAGGCAGGAGCTTTCCCACCTCCCATCCCACAGGGGAGTCAATTTTAACAACAGATCCAGTAGCGCAAAGCCCCCGCCTCAGTGCAACAACTTTGCAGTGTCAGCAGGATCCGGCTGAGGCTAGACTCCAGCATGACCCCACCCCTCACCCCCTCTTCCCGGGCCCTATGCCGCTCCCCTCACAACTAGGATAGCATCCACTCGTTAAAATCCCTTTGCCTAAGGACCCTCATCTCAAATCGGCTTCTGGCCAACCCACTCTGCATGGCTGTGGTGGGGATTAAACGAGATGGGGCGGCCATACAGCACCCGGCTTGTGGCCGGAGCTCCCGAGAAGAGAGCTGGTATGACGATGGTTCCTGCTGAAGCCCCGTGCCTGGTGGGGCCGGCCCATGGCCTCGGGCTACGTCGGCACTAAAGCCTAGCATCTCTCTCTCTCTCTCCTCTGAGTTCACCCTCCGGGCCCTGGAGAAGGCAATGCAAGCCAAGAAGTTGGGTGTGCGCATAGCTCACTGCTTGCAGGTTGCTGGAGTCTGAGAAAGGCCACTTCGGTGGCCCTCTTGTGTGTACGAAGTTCTGACGGTTCTAAGTAATCGGGAAGGTTGGTTTGTGATAAAGAAGCCCTCAGCAAGAAGGAGCAGAAAAGCTGGGAACCTGGGTGCCCGTGGACGAAGCTGATCTCAGGAATATGCTGCCAACTATGAGCTGAAAGCTACCAAAAATCTCAACTTGCTAGACTCATGGCTTGCCCCCAAAGCCTCTGCCCTCCTCCACCAAGGTTCCCAAAGTGTCCCCATTCAAGCTGCATTCCTTGCGGCTCAGTGGGTTAAGGACCCAACTAATATCCATGAGGATACAGGTTTGATCCCTGGCCTCACTTGGCGGGTTAAAGATCAGGTGTTGCCGCAAGCTGCAGCAGAGGTCGCAGATGTGTTTCGGATCCCGAGCTGCCGTGGTTATTGGTGTGGTATAGGCCCGAAGCTGTAGCTCTGATTTGACCCCCAGCCTGGGAACTTCCATATGCCACAGGTGCAGCCTTAAAAAAAAAAAAAAAATGCATTCCTGGGAGTTTCGAGCACAGATTCAGAGCCAAAAGGACTCAGGCTCGGCTTTGGGCTCTGTCACCCACAAGAGGACAAGTGTCCAAGCCAAGCTCACATCTTAAGCAGAGCGTGACTGGGTGCCAGGAGTCTCCAGGTGGCACCGGGTGCGGTCTGGGCCTGCTCCACTGCACTGAGTGGTTTTGTGCCATTGAAACGGTCACCTGCCAAGTTCACAGAGAGTAGAATGGTGGTGGGTGGGGCTTGGGGACAGAGAGCGAAGAGTTACTGCCCAGCGGGTACAGGTTTCGGTTTGGGATGATGAGAGGAGTTCCGGGGCTGGATGGCGGCGATGGCTGTACAACAATGGGAATGTACCTGATGCCGCTGAACTGCGCCCTTAAAAATGGTTAAGATGCTAAGTTTTAGGTTATGTATATTTTACCACCATTTTTTTTTCTTTTTCGTCCACCCCGTGGCACAGGGAGTTCCTTGGCCAGGGATCAGCTGTGACAAAGCTGGGTCTCTCAATCCACTGTGCTGGGCCGGGCCTGGAACCTGTGCTCTAGAGACACCAAGGATCCCACATTGCGCCACAGCGGGAAATCCCACCATTTTTTTTTTTTTTTGTCTTTTTGCCTTTATGTAGAGCCGCACCCGCGGCGTATGGAGGTTCCCAGGCTAGGGGTCTAACAGGAGCTGTAGCCGCCGGCCTTCGCCACAGCCACAGCGGCGCGGGATCAGAGCCGCGTCTGCAACCTTCACCACAGCTCACGGCAATTTTTTTTAAAACCCCACTATAGGAGTTCCTTGTGGCTCAGTGGATTGAGAAGTTCCAGCATTGTCACCGCTGTGGCTCTGGTTACAGCTGTGGCTTGGGTTCGATCACTGGCCAGGGAACTTCTGGATGCCTTGGGTGCAGCCAAAAAGATAAAATAAAATAAAATAAAATAAAATCCCACTACAATCTGCCAACGACAAGGTGGCTTGGATGCTCACTGTGCTGAAAGATTGAGGAGCCCCAAGTCCCCAGAGCCCTCGTGAGGCAGCCCCCGAACTAGACGCTGGCCCGGGCCTGCCTCCCCAGGGGGCCTGCAGGGCAAGGTGGGGGGTGGGCAGGAAAGGTGAGTCAGGAAAGAGACCCAGTGGGAAGGGGGGCCGGCCGCCCCGTACCCCTGCAGGGTGTGGGGAGACCCTTCCACTCCACCCACATCTCAGATAAAACGAGGCAGAGGTGCCGGGGGATGAAAAGGCTCAACTTCCTGATTCTCTGCAAGGACCACTGAGCGCGGCGCCCATGGGTGGGTCTGTGCCCCGTGAGCTCGGAGAGTCAGTCAGCAAACAAACACAGTGACCAGGTCTGCACCAGGACCCTGAGGATGAAAGGCTGAGCGAGAGCCTCTGTCCTCCCCCTGGATCCTGGCAGGAGGTTGGCAGGTGCAGGGACAGTTAGAGTCCCACGTGGTAGGATCTGGGGGGGCGGGTCCCCTCAGGGTGGGGGGGGGGTGGCAGGGTTATCTGGGAAAGCTTCCCGGAGGAGGCAGGTCTTCCATGGGTGTCAAAGGAGTTGGGGAGAGTATTGGAAGGGACTGGGGAGCAGGAGTGGGGCTCTAAAGGCGTGGGGAAAATCTGTGCAGGCCCCTCACATTCTCTCCACCCCGCCTCTCTGGTCTGGGGTCCTGCCAGCTGATCACAAGCTGCAATGAAGACAAAGCCCCGATGGACCACTTGGCCGCCTCCTTAAGAATTCAAAGAATAAGGGGAGTTCCCGTCGTGGCGCAGCGGTTAAGGCATCCAACTAGGAATCATGAGGTTGCAGGTTCGACCCCTGGCCTTGCTCAGTGGGTTAAGGATCCGGCGTTGCCGTGAGCTGTGGTGTAGGTCGCAGATGCGGCTCGGATCCCGCGTGGCTGTGGCTGTGGCGTAGGCCGGCGGCTACAGCTCCTGTTAGACCCCTAGCCTGGGAACCTCCACATGCTGCAGGTGCGGCCCTAGATAAGGCAAAAAAAGACACAAAAAAAAGAATTCAAAGAATGAGTAATCACTACGACTGACTCGGGTGAGAAAATGAAGGAGCTTTTCAGGGATAACAAATTCTCTATACAACGCGGAGCGTGTTCTTAGTGAGGTGGCCGGCGTCCCACCTTCCCGTGATCAGAGCGCTGCCCAGGGGCAGAGAGAGACAGAAGCTGTCTGTGAAGGATGCCAGGCAGCCTGTCTTTGTGTTTTCCGCCCAGTGGTTTCCAGAGAGACCAGGGCCGCCGCCTTCCAGTCAACACCCACCCACACAGCTGGGGAAGCCGACCTGCAAGCCAGGCCTCGGCTCCTTACGTCCACAATTACCTGCATCCCGGAGTTTCCGTTGTGGCTCAATGGAAACAAATCTGACTAGGATCCGTGAAGACGCAGGTTCGATCCCCGGCCTCGCTCAGGGGGTTGAGGATCTGGCGTTGCTGTGAGCTGCGGGGTAGGTCACAAAGGCGGCTGGGATCCCGCGTGGCTGTGGCTGTGGTGTGGGCCGGCAGCTGTAGCTCCCATTTGACCCCTAGCCTGGGAGCTTCCATATGCCTTGGGTGCAGCTCTAGATAAAGGCAAAAAGACTAAATAAATAAATAAACAAACAAACAAACAAACAAACAAACTGTCTATACAACACAAAGATTACTCGAAAACTACCAGTTTCCTTCCCCCACCCTAAAACAGAACCAGGCTTGCCCGCCTCTCCCTACCTTACAGGGATTGGGTGCCAGTGAGCCGAGGCATCCAACGTGAAGACGGTCTGTGACCTATGTGTACAAAGAGCACGGTGTCCCCCAGGCCCCCCCCAGGAAGAATGTGGCATTGACCTCCCAGCAATGGCCTGGCCAGCTGCCCGTGTCAGTGATTTAGGGTCCCCGGGTGCTGATCTCGCCTGTCCGTCCCAAAGCAGGCAGGACAGGGAGCCTCTGACATCTCCCACTCTGGTCCACCTGCTGGTAAGCGAGCCACCCCTAGCTTGCTAGCAAAGCTCGGGAGAGTGGAGGGACCACCCGGGTGCCTCGGGAAGGTCACCTTGGAGGGACCAGATGTCAGAGCATAGAGTCCGAGGACCAGACGGGAACAGAAAGGAAAGCCTCCCTGAGGACCAGCGCTCATCCAGAGACAGCCAAGCTTCCCTGCAGTGATGGAGGATGCAGATGGGTCCCAGGGCTCCAAAGACTGGGCACAGCACAGAGCAGGAAGCAGGAAGCCGGAGGGGGTGAGGCCAGAAGGCGCAGAGACCTGCCCCGTCTCAGGCTCTGCCCAGCCCTCTCTCCAGCAGCTGGCACCACAGCCTCAGGCAAAGCCACTCGCGCCTCCCTCTCAGTGCCGTTTGCACATTAGAAAGCCCAGTGAAACTGCAATTATCTACTTCCTTTTCACAAAGTCTTTAAATAATTAACATTTACGGGTTGGCTTTGAACTCCTCAGATAGGAGCTGCTATGAAAATATTATTATTGTTTTAAAAAAAA
Source organism: Catagonus wagneri (assembly GCA_004024745.2). Taxonomy (NCBI): domain Eukaryota; kingdom Metazoa; phylum Chordata; class Mammalia; order Artiodactyla; family Tayassuidae; genus Catagonus; species Catagonus wagneri. Next base: position 1,249,764 of record PVHT020000067.1, on the reverse strand, counting down.
AATAGCATGTCTCCAGTCATGAGCGGTCCCTTACTCATCCTTGGGGGTAGCTGTTTGCAAGCTGATTAATTAGAACTCCGTTTTTCAGACTCTCTAATTTAGATGTTAATAAATTCAACAGTTTTACCCATGTATTGTCCCAGGTAAAATCCTCTGGGAATAACCGCTCATTTATGGTAGTGACCTGGGTGAGAAGGCTCAAAACCGGATTAGGAATGGCTTCAATATGAAGTGCATTATGCACACGTCGCCCTCTCGCAGGCTTCCCAATTACCAGACCCACGACCCAGCCCAAATTCTGCCAAGTTGAATTAATATTCCTATAAGAAGCGTAATGCTTGCAGGGTCCAATTTTCCGTTTAATTTCTCAACCCGGGCATACTGACTTTTCCATGTAATTGACTTTGTCTCCATCTTGACCCAAAGGAAAAAGAGACACAGAAGCAGCGGGCGTGGAGGTGGGGGACGACTTCTGTTATGTCCCTTGTGCCCTCCCCCCGCTGACGCTGTCCCACCCCACGCCCCAGGCTGAGAGGCAGCCTGCCTCGAGGAGCAGACAAAGCATCCTGGGACATGGGGACCCGCCCAGGAGGCAGAAAGAGCCCTGGGTCACTCCTCACTCCTTCTCTGGGTGAGGGTGCCAGGAGATGGCTCCAGGGAGCAAGGGCCACCCCTGTCAGAGATCTGGGGAGGGGGGGACCTCTGTCCATGGCAGGACAGTCAGCTACGTGCCCTGCTAAGCAGGGAACCCCAGCCACCAGCCTTGCTGGGTCTGGACGCCGCACAGCAACGCAGAATCACACTAGGCATTTACCACGGGGTGCAGTTTATCTTTTTCTAAAGGCCCAGCCCCAGGTCGATCTGGGTCTCCGAGCCCCTTTGAAGAGAACCCAAGCCTTCCCCGGTGTGTCGTGGTCGCCCCAGCCCTAAACCCCGCAGGGAGCCGCAGCCCAGTCCTGGCATCCGCCCTGCTTGGCCTCACCCCTCCTTTCTGGCCCATTGGCCCTGGCTTCCTTTCCCACCTACGCCCCCACCTGTCTCACTCACTCACCTCCAGGCTCTCCTCGGTCAAAGTTTTGACCTTGAAGCGCCACAGTCCTAGACAGGTCTGGAGTCCGTGCTGCCTGGCACAGATTTTCCCCGGGTCTTGTTTGCCTGCGGAGGCCCCAGAGGCACCGGGGGGCCCAGCGTCGGTGGATGGAGAGCTTTCCCTACAAAAGGGAACAGCTTACGGGAGTTTCGTGGTGCGGCGATTAACGAATCCGACTAGGAACCATGAGGTGGCGGGTTCGATCCCCGGCCTCGCTTGTGGGGTTAAGGATCCTGCATTGCAGTGAGCTGTGGTGTAGGTTGCAGACGTGGCTCGGATCCCGCGTGGCTGTGGCTGTGGCGAAGGCCAGCGGCTACAGCTCCTGTTAGACCCCTAGCCTGGGAACCTCCATATGCCCGCGGGCGTGACCCTAAAAAAAGCAAAAAAAAAAAAAAAGGAGGTGGGGAACAGCTTAATCAGACCATATGGTGAGAAGAAAAACCCCCCACTTCAGTTCAAACAAGAGAAGGAGCAGTCAGCCTGCAGGAGAGCCAGCTCTGAATCTCAGTCTTGGGCTGGGCGGCTGGGGAGGGGGTCCTCTCTAGCTGTGTGGGCAGAGCCTGCTTCCTCGTATCAGCGTGAACCCGGTGTGTGTCCCACGGCCACCCCCTCACCTCGGCCCCATCATGTGGCATTGGGGTCCCAACCCCTGTGCCCACCTGTGCCCTCCCACGTCCCTTCTGTTACCGACCTTGGTCCGTGGACTCTTAATCAACAGACGTTGTTGAGAGGCCAGACAAGAAGTTCAGGCAAAGCTTATTCGGGACTCGCGCAGCAGCATAAAGGAGCGAGAAGAAGTAACAGGTGCCCCTGGGGGCCCCGCTGGCTCCTAAGGTGGGGCGACAGCAGGGGCAGATCCTCAGGCCGGCCGGGGGGCAGAGCTTAGCGGGCCTGCCCACCTGTTCGGTGATGCCGTGAGCAGGGATCGTGAGCAGCTCCCTGCTTTCGCTCAGGGGACCTCCGAAGTGGCATTTGGTTTGCGGCCTTTTTGTATCTTACTGCTTATAAGCCTGTGTGTGCAGTTATTTTTAGTCCCTTGTAGTTTCTGTGCACTCTTGCTGGAGGAGATGTTTTTCCAGGGGCCAGGACTCTGGTTGGGGAAGGGTCCTGGTCTCAGGTCCCAGCCTGTCTCACTTCCATTCCCACAACCAGCATTTTATGAATCAATGCCGAGTACTCGTGCTGTGAGCCACACGGGAAGTACAGTTTTAAAAGGCAGACTTGGGGGAGTTCCCATTGTGGCTCAGCCAGTTAGGAACCCAAATAGCATCCATAAGGATGTGGGTTCGATCCCTGGCCCCCGCTCAGCGGGTTAAAGATCCGGCATTGCCGTGAGCGGTGGTGTAGGTATCAGATGCAGCTCGGATCTGGCGTTGCTGTGGCTGTGGTGTAGGCCGGCAGCTCCAGCTCCGATTTGACCCCTAGCCTGGGAACTTCCCTATGCCGCAGGTGCAGCTCTAAAAAGACCAAAAAAAAAGAAAGAAAGAAAAAAAAATCCCAGGCTAGGGGTCGAATCAGAGCTGTAGCCACCAGCCTACACCACAGGCACAGCCACAGCAGATCCACATTGAAGGAGCTTGATGGTTCATTTATGTCATTCATGTTCCCCTCATCACCAAAGCAGAGACAGGCCTGGCTGCATCACGGTAAGAGGCGGTATAACCGGCAGTGAAACCTGAACCCTGGCCCTTCCACCTTCCAGCCGTGTGACCCTGGTACTCACCTCCTCTGTGCCTCAGTGGTCCCCTCCATAAAATGGGGCTAAAGGCAGTACCTACTACATGCATTGCTTTTGTACTGATTAAATGAATTAATATAGAGAGAAATCGCATAGAAGAGTGTGGAGCACACAGCAAGTGCTAGGCAGGTGCTTGCAATTATTTACTGTCAGATGTTAACTTGAGGCCAAGGCCCAGGCTTTACATCCCCAGATCTCCAGGCTGTTCGCGGAACATAAAGCAGCAAGATCGGGAGTTCCCATCGTGGCTCAGTGGTTAACGAATCCGACCAGGAACCATGAGGTTGAGGGTTCGATCCCTGGCCTCGCTCAGTGGGTTAAGGATCTGGTGTTGCCGTGAGCTGTGGTGTAGGTCGCAGATGGGGCTCGGATCCCGCGTTGCTGTGGCGAAGGCCGGCGGCTACAGCTCCTGTTAGACCCCTAGACTGGGAACCTCCATATGCCGCGGGTGCAGCCCTAGATGAGGCAAAAAGACAAAAAAAAAAGCCAGCTCTGAGGCGTAGTCAAAACTCCTTTCTCTTTCTTTGTTTCTTTATCTCTCTCTCTCTCTTGCTGTCTTTCCCTTTTTTATTTTTTTTAGGGCCACACTTGCAGCGTATGGAAATGCCCAGGCCAGGGGTTGAATCAGAGCTGCAGCCGCCGGCCTACACCACAGCCACAGCAATGCCAGATCCAAGCCGCGTCAGTGAACTACACCATAGCTCATGGCAACGCTGGATCCTTAACCCACTGAGCGAGGCCAGGGATCAAACCGAGTCCTTGTGGATACCAGTCCGGTTCTTAACCTGCTGAGCCACAACGGGAACTCCCCACTCTTTCTTTCTTATGGCCACTCCCACCTATGGAAGTTCCTGGGCCAGGGATGGAATCTGAACCTCTGCTGTGACCGACACCAGAGCTATGGCAGCCCCGGGTCCTTCAACCCACTGCACCAGGCAGGGGACAGAACCTGAGCCACCACAGCAACCAGAGCTGCTGCAGTCGGATACTCAACCCACTGGGCCACAGCGGGAACTCCCAAAGTCCACTCTTGACCCAAGCTGGGGACCCTGCCTCCACTCCCAGGGCCCTTGCGTGGCCTGTCTGTTGTCCAGTGTGCTGTAAGAGACGAGGCGCCCAGGCGGTGGGAACCTGGAGGCCCCACAGGAGCAGAGCTGTTGGCGGAGCGCGGTCATCCCTGCTGAGACGAGAGACCCCACCCGGGTGTGACATCGGGTGGCCTGCCTTCAGGTCAGGGACAAGAAACACCTTGATGACAGGCCCAGGGAAACTGAGGACAGCACTCTCAAGTTCAGGCAAATGCTTCATGCCCGCCCTGTGAGAGGAGCTAAAACCAAAGGGCTTTCAAGAGGAGAACACAGGAGTTCCCACTGTGACTCAACAGGTTAAGAACCCGACTAGCATCCGGGAAGATGCGGGTTCCGTCCCTGGCCTCGCTCAGTGGGTTAAGGATCCGGCGTTGCCGTGAGCTGCGGTGTAGGTCGCAGATGCAGCTCGGATCCCGAGTGGCTATGGCTGTGGTGTAGGCCGGCAGCTGCAGTTCCAATTCAACCCACTGATCTCAGCAGCCCCGTGGCCCCTGGCCAGCACGCTCTCTGTGCACTCAGCTTCCTCCAGGAAACCAAAGAACACAGACTTCACCAAAGATCATGGCAAAGGGAGGAGTTTGGACGCAGACGTGGCCACAGGTGACCCCGTGACCAAGAGCCAGACCCGCCCTGGACGGGGGCGAGGAGCATCTGAGGCAGAAGGAAGGCCAAGCGTGCATCCTATACCTAAGGGAACGGGAGCCCCAGAGAGGGACGCACAGGCACTCTGGCTCATTGCAGAAGCTAATGAGCCCGCTCGCCACTCCTAATTAGTCGTATGATCTTGGACAAGCTGCGTAACCACTCGGAATATTGGTTTCTTCATCTGGAAAATGGAGTTAATCATGTTGACTGCACAGAATTGCCGAGAGCCTCAAACGAGAGGGGCCAGGTGGCTCTTCCTGGACCAGGGCGTCTCCATGACCTTGTCCCTTCCTCTCCTCTCCCCACTCCATCTCGGCTCCCCCCACGGGGGGAGGAGGGGACAGCAAGGGGCTGGACGTCATCACAGCACACACGGGTGTGCTTCTCTCTCCTCCCACAGCTCTGAGCCTGCCAGCCCGGCGGGGGCAGGCACAAGGCAGGCAGGGGTCCTTAACCGTGAGGGCCCGCACTTGTAGCGTCATCTGGATCCCGCGTCTGGATCTCGGAGAAGCCAAAGAGGCAACCCCTGCCCTCCCCGCTGGCTGGATGCCATCTCTTCTTTACGCCCAACCACAAAGACGCACGGCTGCGACTGTCAGGTCCAAGTTCATTCCTCTCGTCTCTTCCTTCCAGCCCACCCCGCCCGGGGAGCCTGTCCTCACGGGGGCCGCTGTTCCTGCCCCCCAGCTTCAACCACCTAGCAGGTTGGCTTTCAGAGATCAAGGATGCTAGCCCATGGAGTTCCCGTCGTGGCTCAGTGGTTAACGAATCCGAATAAGAACCTTGAGGTTGTGGTTCGATCCCTGGCCTTGCTCAGTGGGTTAAGGATCTGGTGTTGCTGTGAGCTGTGGTGTAGGTCGCAGATGCGGCTCGGATCCCGCGTTGCTGTGGCTGTGGCGAAGGCCGGCGGCTACAGCTCCTGTTAGACCCCTAGCCTGGGAACCTCCATATGCCTGAAAAAAAATAAATAATAAATAAGTAAATAAATAAGAAAATTGAATTGGAAATATCTCCCACAGAGGAAGCTTCCGGCACAGATAGAGATATTCAGAGCCCATGGGCAGCCCTAGGGCGGCAGCCAGAATGCCAACTTGTGACTTCATTTCTTTTTTTTTTTGTCTTATTAGGGCCGCACCTGCGGCATATGGAGGTTCCCAGGCTAGGGGTCTAACAGGAGCTGTAGCTGCCGGCCTGCACAACAGCCACAGCAACGCGGGATCCCAGCCGCATCTGCGACCTACACCACAGCTGAAGGCAACACTAGATCCTTAACCCACTGAGCGAGGCCAGGGATCGAACCCACAACCTCATGGTTCCTAGTCGGATTCGTTTCCGCTGCGCCAGGGCGGGAACCCCTGCTTGTGACTTCTTAAGGAACCCAAGCCAGAAAAGCATTCTGCCTCCGAAAAGCATTCTGCCTCCGGATCCTCTTAAGCTTGATGTGTAGACAGGATCTCCCTCATAAGGGAGTGTCTAAGGAATAACTGAATAGCAATTGTATTTTTAAAGCATTTTGCGAAGCGTCACAGAAATAACCCTTCTTGCAAATGATTGTCATCTATATAAAATGCTATAGATGGGGTGTGTGTGGGGGGTTATCTCCAGAGGCAGAGACACACAAATTCACTCCAGGAAAGCAGGTCTCTGGGAGTGAGGCACCCACAGTGTCCTGAGAGTTTAAAAAAATGTCAGCAGGGATCCTGTCCCTGGTCGTCATTTCCCCGTGACCACAGGCAGACAGCACAGGATGTGTGTATGTGTTTCAAAAATCACCAGCATTAAAATCCACTTAAAATATTAAAGCAGCCCTGAAGTGGGCACTTTGGGTGATATCAACTCTACCTACAACCGCCTTTAATTCTCTGCCAAGTGCGAGATGATCAAACGAAACTATTATTTTGCCATCTTAACTGCAGTCGCTAATTCTTCAGAGTGCCATGGAGCCTGTTAAAGAGAAATTTTCTTTCCTCCAATCGCACAGCGTTTGGCATTCCTTAGTTGCCATTTACAAGGACGGCTCAAGGTCAGACTACTTCCTGCTCACACTGGTTGTTGGACAGTGTTGCATCAGCTTGATGCTTGAGAAAAAAAAAAAAAAAAACTCAGAATATGATTGTGTGGGTGTCCCAGTCTGGAACTTAAAAAGAGTCCCATCCTCATGATAAGCCAAACCGGGTCCACAACGGGACAAACCAGGAGCCTGGACAGGCCAACGTTTTGAAACACTAAGAAAATAGACAAGACGAACAAGATTTGATCAGAGAGAGAGAATAAGAATAAAATACCACAGGAATGAAACAGGCTTTAAATACAAATGTCTTAAACGTCGTAAGAAAATACATGAACAGTTTTGCGCCAATAAGGTTAAAAACTGGGAGGAAAAAAAAAAGGAACCAACTGGTATCCATGAGGACATGGGTTCAATCCCTGGCCTCGCTCAGTGGGTTAAGGATCCGGCGTTGCTGTGAGCTGTGGTGTAGGTCGCAGACGTGGCTCGGACCCCGCGTGGCTGTGGCTGTGGCGAAGACCGGCGGCTACAGCTGCTGTTAGACCCCTAGCCTGGGAACCTCCATATGCCGCAGGTGCAGCCCTAGATAAAGGCAAAAAGACAAAAAAAAAAAAAAAAAAAAAAAAAAAAAAAAAAAAAAAGCAGAAGCAAGAGAATGACGAGAGAGAAGTAACAGCCCCTAAACGGAGATTAAAGCGCCAACTGTGTCCAGAAATTCTATGCTCTGTGGGGCCTGTAGCTTCGCCTCAAATACAGCCGACAAGGGGTAGACGCCTGAGCGGTGGCTGAGGCAGGTGTTGCCACTTCCTGCTCACGGGTGAGGAAGCTGATCAGCAGGTTGAGTGACTTGGCCAAGGTCACACCTTTAAAGTCCAGAAAAGCCCGGGCTACCTCCTGAACAAGAAGCATCCATCAGCCTCCCTCAGCCACAGCGGGATCGCCTGGATGATTAGAGACGAGGTCACCTGGCTGCCCTGGGCTTGTCCCTGGGCCCCTGGCACTGAGGGGAGTGGCCTCCTACCGCTAGGTCCCGCTGAGAAGCAGAGCCAGCAAACCGGCCTGCACAGCCCCAGGCAGAGGCCAGGGAGCTGGGGGCTGGGGGGCGGGAGTGGGCGGAGTCAGCCCCGCAGGACCGCCCACTTTTCCTTGTGACAACCCTGCTACCCCGCTTCACCCTCGAGGCAGCGTCCGGCTAATAGGCTTGCCATCGGGGAGATAACATTAGCCTAACCGTTCCCGTTTTACTAAATAAGTCATTTTAAATTAATTACATCGCGCTCTGGAAAGCACTAGCTCTGGTTGACTTTTTTTTGTGTTTTCGTTTGTTCGTTTGTTTTTTTGCCTTTGTCGTTTCAGGGCCGCACCCGAGACATGTGGAGGTTCCCAGGCTAGGGGTCTAATCCGAGCTGAAGCCACCGGCCTAGACCACAGGTACAGCAACGCGGAATCCGAGCCGCGTCTGCAACCTACACCACCGCTCACGGCAACGCCGGATCCTTAACCCACTGAGCGAGGCCAGGGATTGAACCCGCAGCCTCACGGTTCCTAGTTGGATTCGTTTCCGCTGAGCTACCACGGGAACTCCTGGTTGACGTTTCTGTCCCTGCTGATGATGGTGTTGGCGGGATCCATTAGTCGTGAAGATAAACCCGAGTGTTTGTGGGTGCCCTGGGTAGAGACAGGCTCACGTGGGGCCGGGAGTCTGGGTGCCTTGGAAAAACTGGACAGCGTGGCCTTGGTCTGCCTTTGACCTCTCTACGGCTGCAGCCGTTAGCCCTGAGTCCAGCGCCGGGCTGGCCGGCCTTCTTACTGCTTGCTTTGCCCTTTGCCTCTTCCTTTGTTCCAGGCGAAAATCTGTAGATTGACTTGTTAACGCTTTCCTCTTAATTTGAGGCTGGAGACGGTGCCCTGGGGAAGCGGGAAGCAGGTGGGCTGAGGCACCAGCTCAGGAGAACCATTAAGGGAGCGTGGGGATGCAGGGGACACGAGTGGCCGGTCCCCGGCTGGCGTTCCTCCTTGGCCCCTGCTGGGGACTGAGTGATCTTGTCCCCTCACCATGCATATGAGCCCTCGTCCCCAGTGGGACGGTGTTTAGACGTGCGGCCTCTGGGATGAATCAGACGTGAGAGTGAGGCCCTGGTGCCTGGGATGTGCGCCCTTACACAAGGGACCCCGAGGGCTCCCCACACTCTTTCCACCCTGTGAGGACACGGTAAGAAGACGGCGGAGTTCCCGTTGTGGCCCAGTGGGTTAAGAACCCGACATAGCGTCCATGGGACTCGGGTTCGATCCCTGGCCTCGCTCCGTGGGTTACGGATCCAGTGTTGCCACAAGCTGCGGTGTAGTTTACAGATGCAGCTCAGATCCTGCGTTGCTGTGGCTGTGGCATAGGCCTGTGGCTGCAGCTCCAATCTGACCCCTAGCCCAGAAATTTCCATAGACTGCAGGTGCAGCCCTAAAAAGGAAAAAAAACAAAACAAAACAGGAGTCCCTGTCATGGCTCAGCGGAAATAAATCCGACTAGTATCCATGAAGACACAAGTTCGAGCCCCAGCCTCGCTAGTGGGTTAAGGATCTGGCGTTGCCGTGAGCTGTGGTGTAGGTTGCAGGCGCAGCTCGAATCTGGTATTGCCGTGGCTGTGGTGTAGGCCGGCGGCTACAGCTCTGATACAACCTCTAGCATGGGAGCCTCCATAGGCTGCGAGTGTGGCCCTAAAAAGACAGACAGACAGACAGACAGAAAGAAAAGATGGCAATCTGCAACCTGCAACTGGAAGAGCCCCCCCACCCCCGACCCAGAACCAGCTGTGCTGACACCCTGGTCTCAGCCTCCCAGCCTCCCACACGGTTCTCTGTTCAACCCAGGCCAGGGCACTTTGTTACAGCAGCTCGAATGGACTAAAGCCGCCGCCACCACTCCACCTCCCTCAGCCTGTTTCCTCAGGGTCGGCAGCAATAACAGCACCCTCGGGCAGGGGGGCTGGAGGGCTGTCCTTTTGAGGCAGAAGAAAAACTCAGGTCGTCAGTGCGGGAGCACGGGCTTC
>PVHT020000067.1:1209788-1232207 GCA_004024745.2 Catagonus wagneri | reverse complement strand
CTTGTGCAGCAGACGACGACCCCTTTATAGCTGTCGGCGCTTCCCCCGTGTAATTAGCAAGTGCATGGTTGTGTAATTCAGAAATTAATTAGTAGTAAATGTTTCAAGAATTGCAGGTGGAAACGGGAGGCCGCTGCGCTTCCTCGGCCACGATGGCTCTCAGCTCCAAGGAGAACGTTTCTGGCTTTCCCGGGGGCTTTCTGGTAGCCGGCCCTCTCTCCTTGCCCCTGGTTGGTGAGGACATAGCTGCAGAGGCCAGAGCCGGCTGCACCTCGAGGTGCTTTGGCACGGTGCTGAGCAGCAGCCGCAGAAGGTGCCTCTCAGCGGCTCAGAGAGGCAGCTTCCAGCCCGGGGAGTGGAGGAAGGGATGTCACCGAGCAACCTGAACCTTCGGAGGTCGAGGGTCTTGCCCTTCCTGGGGAATAGCCTGAAATCCCTTCCCTGTGTAGAAAGGAAAATACCCGAGTCAGGATCGTGGCACAGAAGACGGTACTCAACCAGGGAAGCTGGCCGCCTGCTGGAATACAGGGACAGCCTCAAAGTCACAGCACAGCCCCAAATCTTCCAGAAGAGCCCAGGCTTCTCCAAACAGGCTCTGCTTTTTTCCTAGGCTCTTCCCTTCTCTCATGCTGGAATGTCTTTTCCTCTCATTCACTGGTGCCCGCACAATACCTAGAATATAGCTGATGCTTCGTTAGGTAAATATTTACCAACCGAATGAATGAAGTCCCAGCTATTCAATTCCTCTTCCCCCTCCTGCAGGAAGCCTGCTCCCTTTCCTGAGACGGGATTAACCTCTCTCTCTGTCTTTTGGCCTGATTTTTCTTTGCCTCCCTTCCAGCACTGATGTCAGACCGTTTCGAATTGTTGTCTGTGTATGAGACTGTCTCCAGCATCAGATGGTAAGCTTCTGGGACGCAGAAAGCTATGTCATTCACCTTCGAATCCCCTCCCGGTAACCCCCAGGGTGAGCACGGACCCCGGCTTGTAGTTGGTACTTAAGATGCTTGTTTATTAAATTACTGAGTAGACTTGAAGAGCATGGCTCCACTCCCCGGAGCCCACCCCACCGCCCTCAAGAGGCTGTGCCCACTGGGTAAGCCGGCTGTGCAAATCCACGCAAGAGTGTCCGTGAGCTTCTAGAACAGGCTCCCTGCCAGTCCCTTCCAGAGCACAAGCAGAATCGCTTTGACGACAGAAACATTTTGGCTTGAATTTCATCACCAGACAAGGCCTCTCATCGCCTAATCTTCTCTTCCCTGTTGAATTCAATTTGATTCCACAAGCCAACACTGAGAGGTTAGACTCTGCGCCGAACAACAGCCCCTTCTAAATCCCGGAGAATCCCTGGTTGCTTTCCTGTGTTTTCACTAACAGAGGCATTCCCTGCAGGCAATACTCAGAGGCAGATCTCTCGGATCTGCTGTGCCCTCCGGAGCCTGGCATCACAGCGCCAGGACAAGCAGTGCCCCTCCCTGCACTGGCCCCAAAGGAGCACCTACTGGTACCTCGAATCCGGGAATATTGCCAGCTATCAGGGTCAGAGAAGAAGATGACCTGAACAAAGACCGGGTGTGGCCCCACAGGGGGAGCTCCAGCCCAGTCTCGGAGCCAGCAAGCCACCAGCAGGAGATGCCACCTGCAAGGATGGGCATGCTTGGACGACAGCCACAGTAGAGGAAAAAACCCTTTCCCATACTCCAGCCCTACAAACCATCCTGCGTGGCCCTGGGGGAGAAGGCTCGGAGGATGGGCACTGAGATTTAAGTAGCCTGAGCAGCAGACAGAGTGGATTCATATTGTGACATTCTTCTTTTTTTTTTTTCCTTTTTAGGGCTGCACGCATGCATATGAAGTTTCCCAGGCTAGGGGTTGAATTGGAGCTGCAGCTGATAGCTTACACCACAGCCATAGAAATGCGGGATCCGAGTCGCATCTGCAACCTACACCACATCTCATGGCAACACCAGATTCTTAACCCACTGAGCTAGGGCAGGGATCGAACCTGCATCCTCACGGATGCAAGTCATATTCCTTTCTGCTGAGGCACGACGGGCACTCCACCACAGTTTTTTTTTGTTTGTTTGTTTGTTTTGCTTTTTGTTTTTTTTGCCTTTCATGTAGGGCCGCACCTGCAGCATATGGAGGTTCCCAGGCTAGGGGTCTAACAGGAGCTGTAGCCGCCGGCCTTCGCCACAGCCACAGCAAAGCGGGATCCGAGCCGCGTCTGCAACCTACACCCCAGCTCACGGCGACGCCGGATCCTTAACCCACTGAGCAAGACCAGGGATTGAACCCACAACTTCATGGTTCTTAGTCGGATTCGTTAACCACTGACCCACGACGGGAACTCCCCACAGTTCGTTCTTAAAACCGCAATTATGCACCCATCATTCAACACTTCTAAGAAGTAGAAGATTGCTGTAGATTAAAATGGGGACAGCGACGACCTTGGTTGACTTCTCACTCAAATAAACCAACTATAAAAGTACATTTTAAGTCAGTCAAGGAGATATAGATATAGATTGGTTATTAGATGTGATTAAAAAATTATTACTCATTTTGAGTTCCCATTGTGGCTCAGCAGGTTACGAACCTGTCTAGTATCCATGAGGATGAGGGTTCGATCCCTAGCCTCACTCAGAGGGTTAAGGATCCAGCGTTGCCCTGAGCTGTTGTGTAGGTCGCAGACTTGGCTCAGATCCACAGTTGCTGTGGCTGTGGTGTAGGCTGGCAGCTGTAGCTCCAAACCAGCCCCTAGCCTGGGAACTTCCATATGCTGCAGGTGCAGCCCTAAAAAGCAAAAAAAAAAAAAAAAAAAATTGCTCATTTTGTTAGGTTGGATAACAGTATTGTGGCTGTGTAATAAAATGTCCCTTCTGGAGTTCCTGTCATGGCTCAGTGGAATCGAATCCAACTAGGAACCATGAGGTTTCAGGTTCGATCCCTGGCCTCACTCAGTGTGTTAACGATCTGGCGTTGCCGTGAGATGTGGTGTAGGTCGTAGACACAGCTCAGATACCGCGTTGCTGTGGCTGTGGTGTAGGCCGGCAGCCATAGCTCTGATTGGACCCCCAACCTGAAAACTTCCGTATGCCACAGGTGTGTCCCTAAAAAGCAAAAAATAAAAAATAAAAATAAAATAAAATGTCCTTTCTTAGAAATGCACAGTAGAGGATAAAAATGTCGTGATATCTGCAGTTTACCTTAGCCAACAAATTCTTTAGCAGTTGCCATCGTGGCTCCGCAGAAACGAATCTGACTAGCATCCATGAGGACACAGGTTCGATCCCTGGCCTTGCTCAGTGGGTTAAGGTTCCGGCGTTGCCGTGAGCTGTGGTGTAATCACAGACGCAGCTCAGATCTGGTGTTGCTGTGGCTGTGGTGTAGACGGGCAGCTGCAGCTCCAATTTGCATCCTAGCCTGGGAACATCCATATATCACAAATGTGACCCTAAAAGACAAAAAAAAATTCTTCAGCAGATAAGGTAAAATATTAAAAATCATTCAATCTGTTAACACATGGAACTTGAGTATACAGTCTATTTATATATTGTTGATGTCTACTAAATATTGATATTACATGTTCTTGATATTGTAGGTGTTGATCTTTGTATATAATAATGTATAAATGTGGACATAAATATAGAACTTTATAAGTGATAATACAAATTTTAATAGAAATAAATTTATAAAATATAAACATGAGAGTGTTAATATAACTAAGTTTTTTCCAAAGGAAAAGGCGAGTTTCAGCAGATGCCGCAAGTGGCTGGGTCTCCCCACGGGCCTGCGCCCTGGCGCTGCTCCAGAGCCCAAGAGGGAACTGCAAGTAGCATCTCCAGCCTTCACGAGACCGTCCCAACTCGGTGGCTGGGACCACGTGGCCTGCTTTATTTCCATCCCTCAAAAAGCCCTAAGTTCAATTAACTGGCGAAGCAAGCACCGTCCTCCCAAAATTGTAAGAGGCCAGCATCTGTCTTTCCAACTCGCAAACCCCAAGCCATCACCTTTGTCCCACTGGTGGGCCCTCCTTCTCCACGCAGCTGCCACTGGTCCGTGACCGCTGCTAGCCTTTCCAAAGGCCACAGCTCAGAAGGGACAGGTGCCCTGGAGACCAGACTGAAGTCAGGTGAGATCCAGGGCACGTCTCTCCATCCTTGTGTGTATCACGCAGGTGGGCTTGATACAGGCTAACGTGGGCCCAAGAAGAGCTGCAAAGGTGGCAGGTAAGTGTCCCCTCGCTCGGTCCTCCCTACACTGTCATTTCTGAAATGCGGAGACAGGCTGGGGGCATCTCGGCTGTCCGCTGTCGTTAGGTGAACGCTCAAGGTCACCCCCGCCCATCCATCAAAGGCAAGGGTTCATGTATGAAGGGAGACGTGGGGTCGTCGGTCGGGGTCTGGGGTCTCCCATGGGAGAAGAGCAGAGACAGAGATGCGTGGCTTGTGGGTGGTGGGGAGGGCCGTGTCCTGGAGCCAGAGCAGAGCAGCTACAGGATCGGGGCTTGCCGGAAACTGGAACGCCTAAGGCTGAAAAGATGCTGGGTATCCGAGAGGCTAGGCAGTGTGAACCTTGAAGGGAGAGGAAAAAGTCAGCCCAGTGGGCAGAGAGAACCGTACGGACCTAAGGAAGGGCTTTGCTCTGTGGCTACGGGGCCCCACCCCGGGGGAACAAGGGGTCCAGGACGAGCACCCGGCACCCGCGGAGCCAGGCTGTGACCAATGCGGTCAGGACTTTGGCAAGAAGCGCCCCCTGCCCTGTGTTCACAGACCAACCTCTAGCCTGATTCTCCCAGCCCTGCTCGAGTCAGCTTCTGGGATTGTGTATAATTACCAAAGCCCCTGCCTGGGCAGGGGATGTGAGAAGCAAGCTGACAACGCCGCTCTGAGCTCTCGCAGGAAGCGGACTTGCTAGAGATGGCCTTGCGGGTGCAGAATGACCCAGAATATTTGCTGCATGCTGGCATGTGTGTCCTCACGTTTGCTAATGAGGAAACAAACGCTGCCTTTAAGAGGAGAAGCGGCAGGGCTCTGCCAGCAAGGTGGGATGGAGAGGAACTGAGAAAGGGGACCCCTGGCCCCTGCAGGTGCCTCCCCCTGAGATGTTTACTCTCCTTCCAGAAGGTGGGGAACTGAGAGCTCCCCTGGATTCTCTGCACAAATCAAAGACCAGGGGAGGTGGCCCGCTGGAGGCCAGAGCTCCCTCTGCCCCTGGCATTGATGAGGGATGAGGCGGGGGCGGGGGAGGGGCGGGAGCCACTTCTCCCCACTCCAACAGAGATGGACTTCAATGCACCCGCATATCAGCACTTTCCCTGGGGCTTCTGCAAGGGACCAGTGCAAACCCATCCTCTCTACTGGGAAGACAAAGTGGGGCGCGTGCTCCACGGAGCCTTCTCATTTGCAAAGGAAAGGACTCCGGTTTCATCCACGGAGCCCCTGCTCCATGCCGGGCACTGTTCTAGGTTCTGGGAGCAACGGGAACACTTGGCATTTGCAGACGGTCCTATGGAAATGAGGAAGCCCTGAAACAGGGTAATGCAATAGCGGGTGGGAAGTGCCAGATGCTGCAGAACCCTTCCTGGGGAATCCACCCTGAGGACGCGCCATCCAGGAGGGGCTGGTCTTTCCCGAGGTGCAGCCACATCAGTGAAGAGACCACACCAAAAAACAGCACCTCCGCCGCCTTAATCCAGGGGGGAGAAAGGGGCATAAAGCAACCGCTCAGATGTTTAAGAGAAAAGCTATGCAGTGTTAGGATCTTTGGCCCCACAGGCTGTGTTGGCAAGAAGACCCCCCCCCCAGGACGAACCTTACCTGGGACCCGAGATCCCCTAAGCAAACCCTTTTTGAGATGAAACTTTTTTTTTTTTGCTTACTAGACTATCCCCCCAAGTGGCCTGTAGGTCTTAAAAAAACAAAAACAAATGCTTGTTGCAAGTGGGTTGTAGCAGCACTTTCCGTTTAGGCAGCCATGCTATATTTAGGCAGTAAGCGAGAACTGCTTTGGAGCGGGTTATTTTTAAAGAACAGGGTAGGTGTACCTGGCCAGTGAGCATCAGACTAACACCAGCTGGGCAGACCAGGGCGGGCTGGGGGGGTCTCCAGGCAGCCTGAGGGGGGCTGGACATGCACCTGCCGAGTCCTGCTGATGGAAGCTCTGGGAATGAAGCTCCCTCACGACCTCTGGCTGGATAAGAAAGGAACTCTTTTCTTCTGGGAAACACCGGCTGGCAAACCAATACAGCTCCTTCTCCATCATCTGATCAATTGAACTCTCCCTCAGAGGTGCCTTCCCAGAGGGAGCTCCTACAGCCGCCTTCAGTGAAGGACCTACGCCTTCTTCCCCCTGGGCTTTGAGAGAGTTGAAGGCAGCATTGAACTTGATCAGTGTTGGGTCAGAATGGCCATCCTCAAAAAGTCTACAAATAGGAGTTCCCAGCATGGCTCATCAGAAACTAATCTGACTAGCATCCATGAGGACATGGGTTTGATCCCTGGCCTTGCTCCGTGGGTATTGCCGTGAGCTGTGGTGTAGGTCGCAGACGCCGCTCGGATCCTGAGTTGCTGTGGCTCATACATTATTGATAAGAATGTAAATTAGTGCAACCACTATGGAAAACAGTACGCAGGTTCCTCAAAAAACTAAAAATAGAACTACCATAGGATCCATCAATCCCACTCCTGGGCATCTATCTACACAAAACAAAGATTCAGCGGGATACATACACCCTAATATTCGCTGCAGCACTGTTCACAATAGCCAAGACATGGAAACAACCTAAATGTCCATCAACAGATGAATGGATTAAGAAGAAGTGATATACATACACAATGGAATACCACTCAGCCTTAAAAAAGAACAAAGGAATGCCATTTGCAGAAACATGGATGGAACTGGAGACCCTCATATTAAGGGAAATAAGAAAGAGAAAGACAAATACTATATGATACCCCTTATATGTGGACTCTGAAATATAGCAAAATGAACCTGTCTACAGACCAGAAACAGACCCATAGACACGGAGATTAGACTTGTGGAGGAGGAGGCGGGAGGGAGAGGGGTGGACTGGGGGTTTGGGGTTAATAGATGCACCTGTTTCTACTAACAAGGTCCGAGTGTATAACGCAGGAAACTATAGCCAGTCTCCTAGGATAAACCATAATGGAAATGAATATTTTAAAAAGAAAGTATAGGAGTTCCCGTCGTGGCTCAGTGGTTAACGAATCCGACTAAGAACCATGAGGTTGCAGGTTCGATCCCTGGCCTCGCTCAGTGGGTTAAGGATCCGGCGCTGCCGTGAGCTGTGGTGTAGGTCGCAGATGCGGCTCGGATCCCGCGTTGCTGTGGCTGTGGCGAAGGCCGGCGGCTACAGCTCCTGTTAGACCCCTAGCCTGGGAAACTCCATATGCTGCAGGTGCGACTCTAAATAAAGACAAAAAAAAAAAAAAAAGAAAGTGTATAGGTATATTATATAACTAAGTCACTTTTCTGTACAGTAGAAATTAGCATAACACTGTAAATCAACTATACTTTAGGAGTTCCCATCGTGACTCAGCAGAAACAAATCTGAATAGCATCCATGGGGATGCAGGTTTAATCCCTGGCCTTGATCAGTGGGTTAAGGATCTGGCACTGCCATGAGCTGTGGTGTAGGTCACAGGCATTGTTCGGATCCCGTGTTGCTCTGGTTGTGGTGTAGGCCAGCAGCTGCAGCTCTGACTGGGCCCCTGGCCTAGGAACTTCCATATGCCGTGGGTGCGGCCCCAAAAAGATAAAAATAAAATAAATAAATACATGCATACATATATACTATAATTTTAAAAATTTAATGAAAAATAAATAAGCATTATAGGGTTAACAGATACAAACCACCATATATAAAATAAATGAGCAATAAGGATTTACTGTATACAGCACAGGGAACTATATTCAATATCTCATCAGAACCTATAATGGAAAGTAATCTTAAAATATATGCATATAAAACTGAATCCCTTTGCTGTACACCTGAAACAAACAGAATATTGTAAATTAACAATACTTCAATTTTTTTAAAAAGCTGACTGATGCCATGCCGTAGTTATAAGTCCCATTCTTACAAAGAACATTCATATAGCTCTCCTTCTGAAGATCAAAAATTAATCCTTAATCAGACTCATACAGAGGCCAAGGCACGAATGTGTGTTTTCTCTCCAGTAGTTCACTGCAGTGGGCTGAATAGTTGTGTCCCCTTCAAATGCTTATGTTGAGGGAGTTCCCACTGTGGCTCAGCAGGTTAAGAACCAGACTAGTATCCATAAGGATGCAGTTTCCATCTCTGGCCTCGCTCAGATCTGGTGTTGCCACAAGCCACCGTGTTGGTTGCAGAAGCGGCTCCGGTCATGCGTCGCTATGGCTGCAGCTCAGATTCGACCCCTAGCCTGGGAACCTCCATACGCCTCGGGTGTGGCCCTTCACATAAACCAAAAAGGAGAAAAGAATTCATATGTTGAAACCCCACCCCCCAGTGTGGTGGCATGGGGAGGCGCGCTCTGTGGGAACTAATTCTGGGTAGATAAGGTCGTGGGGATGGGGCCCTCAGGAATACGGTCAGTGCCCTTATAAGAACTATGAAAGCGCTTGATGCCCCACTCTGCTCTCCACCGTGAGCAAGGGCTCTGCAGTCTGCACCCAGAAGAGAGACCTCACCAGAACACAACTAACGCTACGCTGAGCTCAGACTTCCAGACTCCAGAGCTGTGAGAAGACAGTCTGTTTTTTATAAGCCTTCTGGTCTCCGGCATTTGCTCTAGCATCTGACTGAGGCATTAATCCTCTTTTCTACTTCATTTCCACAATCTGCGCAGAAGAGCCAGCCCTGTCCCTAACTCCCCATTAGGACTCGAGGCTCGGGCATCTATTTTCTTACCAGCGACCAAGATCCTGATGTTCCAGCTGTGAACAAAACTAACCTGAACTGCATTTCCCCTCAAGCTCTTTGTCAGGGAAGAATTCCCCTCAGCCAGAATTTTCCCTTCCTTTCCTGGCCCTGAACCAATGCCGCCGCCGTGCAGGACACCAACTCCTGCCGGTGAAGAAAAGCCTTCTTCCCCCACAGCCCAGCCCCACATGCTCCCCAGAAGAAAGCCAGGAGTGGCTCCTTTCCTAAAGGCAGACCCCAGAGGCAGCTGAACCTGCAAAAGGCCTCTCTTCCGAGAAGTTCACCGACATCTTCCATCTTTCAGCAGCTTGGAGCCACGGCACTTCTCAAGAACAGCTTTCCTAAAGCAGGTCCAGCACAAGGCACTCCTGGATCGCATATCATTGGAGAAAAAAGGTGGAAAACATTCGGCCCACAACTTTAATTCATTTTCCCTCCCCTGTGCCCTGAGATCAGCTTAAATGCTGCTGATCTCCAGCTCCTGGGGCTGCTCCATCGAGACAGGCCAGGCTCTCAGAGAACAGGCAAGGAAGAGATGAATGACCGGCGAAAGCCCCCTTGAGGATAAATGTCCCCAGAACCGTCCAGAAGGGGAGAAAAGAAGCAGGCAGGCAGGCACGGAGTGTCACCGATGATGTCCAAAACCCTGGCTCAGACCAGCACACAGCACGGCCACTGCCAAAGGAGGAGATGGAGACGAGCTCAGGGGTCCTCCGGGAGCTGGTGTGACTGCGCCAGAGGTGTTCCCCTGCCTCCACTGGGTGTCAGCCGGTCCCAGCTCCGACCTCCAGTAAAGCGCCTAAGCAAGGAAAGCCCTTAGCAAAGTCACTGCCCCTGGGCCGGAGCCCGATGGAAAAGTGTCTTAGGAAGCGCTGAGCCCCAAAGGGACTGCCAAAAATAGGAGTGCGTGCGTGTGTGTGTGCGTGTGCGTGCTGATTTCAGGTTCCAGACCACTGAGTCAGCGTTTGGAGGCATCCACTGATTTGCTTCCAGGAAGGCCCTTCCGAGATCACTTTTCAGGGATCAACAACGTTCTTGTTCTAGAGGAAAAAAAGAAAGTGGTTGCGAAGTTCCTGCTGCGGCGCAACGTGATCAGCTGCGTCCTGGGAGCGCTGGGATGCAGGTTCGATCCCCAGCCCGGCACAGTGGGTTTAAGGGTCCAGCGTTGCCACAGCTGCAGCTTAGGTCAGAGCTGAGGCTCAGACGTGACCCCTGGCCCGGAAACTCCATATGACCCCGGGGGCCAAAAAAAAAAAAAAAAAGACAAGAAAGTGGCTGTACTTAGACAACCTGGAGGGCCAGGTGCTGGTGCTCAGTTCCTCTGCCTGATAATGAGTTGGAAGGCCTGGCCCCTAGGAACACGTGCGCACCTGCAGCCCCACAGGCCAGTAAAGGCCCCGCTGCATAGACTGCAGCCCTCCACGGGGAAGGGCGTGGCGCTGTCTGTGGTGAATATTATAGGCCTTGTACACAGTAATTTTTTTTTTCTTTTTAGGGCTGCTCCCATGGCAGATGGAAGTTCCCAGGCTAGGGGTTGAATTGGAGCTACAGCTGCGGCCTGCACCACAGCCACAGCAACACAGGATCCGAGGCACATTTGCGACCTATACCACAGCTCACGGCAACGCCAGATCCTTAACCCACTGAGCGAGGCCAGGGATGGAACCTGTGTCCTCGTGGTTCCTAGTTGGGTTCATTAATCACTGAGACATGAAGGGAACTCCTGTACCTAGTCATTTACACCCATTTATTTTGCACCCTCATTCTGCCTTTTTTGCAATGTAGTTCTTTTATTTCTTTTTTTTTGTCTTTTTGCCTTATCCAGAGCCGCACCCGCGGCATATGGAGGTTCCCAGGCTAGGGGTCTAACAGGAGCTGTAGCCGCCGGCCTTCGCCACAGCCACAGCCACGCGGGATCCGAGCCGCGTCTGCAACCTACACCACAGCTCGCGGCAACGCCGGATCCTTAACCCACTGAGCGAGGCCAGGGATCGAACCCGCAACCTCATGGTTCCTAGTCGGATTCGTTAGCCACTGAGCCACGACGGGAACTCCTGAGTTAAAGGATTTTAAACAAGCGCCCTTCAACAGAGCACGCCTCGGTTTCTTCACCCGTAAAACACAGAGAATCTCAAGCTTACTGAGAGGCCGACATGAGATGACATTTCTCTTTCCAGCTCGAGCAGGGCACCTGCCGAATGTGCAGGAAACGCTGGCTCCCTCTGTCCACTTTCCCTTCCTTCGTTAAATTCGGGACCAACGCAAAAAAGAACGTGTCGTGTAAAGGATACACCGATCAGGCTGATCATCTCCCTGCAAGCGTTGACGTCGAAGCCATCGAATTTTACGTCGGATCCTAAAGATTGACACAGAAAAGAGGGGAGGGGATCAGGATCGCTTGAAGACGGGGAGTAATCTCCGTGGCCACCAACGGTGCCAGGCAGAGAACCAGCGGTGCCAGGCCGAGAACCAGCGGTGCCAGGCAGAGAGCCAACGATGCCAGGCAGAGAACCAACGATGCCAGGCAGAGAACCAACGATGCCAGGCAGAGAACCAACAGTGCCAGGCAGAGAAAACAGTGCCAGGCAGAGAACCAGTGATGCCAGGCAGAGAACCAGCGATGCCAGGCAGAGAATGGCGCCGAATGTGAGCTCCACAGAAAGGGGAGAGCATGGGGGGGTGGGGGGGCTCCCCTGCAGAAACCTCCCGCCTCCCCGAGAGGAGGTCCCCATGGGTGCTGGCCCCGGGGTTCAGTGTCTGAACCTCAGCCTCGCCACTGGACTTCAGCAAACTGCTGTCTCTGAATAAGGACAGTAGTAAGGATCATGGACTTCACTAAGGATCGAAATAAGGGCAAAAAACCAAATGGGAATAAGAGCAATAAAAGGGGACAGGTGGGGGTGGGGGACGGGCTGCAGGCCTCAGACTGGCAGGTGCACACTGAGGTACGCGGAGTGACGGGGGCTCAGGTCTGAGATGAGGAGGCGTCAGGGTCCAGGACAGTCGGAATCCTCCCCCAGCCACGCCGTCCCCAGAGACGTGTAAGGGAGTAGGTCTTCCGTCTGCACAGTTTCCCACAGTATCGAAGTTACTGACTTCACGGGGAGTTCTCACTGTGGCCTTACGCACCCAGCTAGTCTCCATGAGGACGTGGGTTCGATCCCTGGCCTCTCTCCGTGGGTTAAGGATCCAGCATTGCTGCAAGCTGCAGCTGAGGTCACAGAGGCGGCTCGGGTCCAGCATTGCCGTGGCTGTGGCAGAGACCACAAGCTGCAGCTCCGATTCGACCTCTAGCCAGGGGACTTCCATATGCTGCAGGTGCGGCCCTAAAAAGCAAAAAAAAAAAAAAAAAAAAAGAGTAAAATTTCACTGACATTACTCTCAGCCCAGTTCATTCCTCCCAGGACTCAAGAGGACTCAGAACTCGATGGGGGAGGGGGCGGGGGAGGGGGGCCAGCATGAGCCCCGCCCTCACCTGCCCAGCACCCCCCGCCCCTCCAGCCTCTCTGACCTGCTGGCCACTCTCTTTCTCAGACCAGAGGGAATCAGGGCCCTGGGTCAGGGGTCATCTGCAGTGCTCCTGGCCCAGTGCCTGCCCCCACCCTCACCCCCACCCTGGCATCTTTCTTTGGCTCCCGACTCTCTCCTCGAAAGCCCCAAGGAAGAACTTACGCTTGGAAAACATCTCCTTCAGAGCCGTCTTGCCTTCATTGGCACCGAGCTCAGAATCCTAGAAAGAGGAACCCAGACGCAAATGGCTTCAGGCTCTGACAAGCATTTTCAAGACACTAAATTAACGTAGAGTCAGACACCAGGTCGACCAAACCTGTAACTTTAAAAGGCTGTGACATCTTTGGAGTTCCCGTCGTGGCTCAGTGGTTAACGAATCCGACTAGGAACCATGAGGTTGCGGGTTCGATCCCTGGCCTCACTCAGTGGGTTAAGGATCCGGCGTTGCCGTGAGCTGTGGTGTAGGTCGCAGACGCGGCTCGGATCCCGCATTGCTGTGGCTGTGGCGAAGGCCGGCGGCTACAGCTCCTGTTAGACCCCTAGCCTGGGAACCTCCATATGCCGTGAGTGCGGCCCTAGGAAAAAGGCAAAAAAAAGACAAAAAATAAAATAAAATAAAATAAAAGGCTGTGACATCTTTAAAAACTCCGATTCGCAGTTTCTCTGGGATCCCTCCAGCCAGTGTAGGAGTGGGGGAGGGAAGTGAGTTGAATGGGGCGAGCAGGGTACACCCGCGGCGGCGGAAGGCTGCACCCTGCCTGCTGGCCTCCTCCGGGCTTGCCTAACAAGCCAGAACACCGGGAGGAGATTGACAGGATCCAGCGATGACCAGCCGCACGCCCAGGGCGGGACGTCCCCAAAGCCCCAGAACAGTTCTGCACCCCCATTAGGGTTAAGGAAGCTGTGATTCTGTAAACTGCAAACCCCAACCACATGCATCATGTAATTTGTCATTGCCATGTGTCGTCAGTGCTTGGGGTTCACCGCCACCAGTGGCAGAGGCGGGATTCGAAACCTAAGACTGTCTCACCCCCAAAGCGCCCGCCTCCCCCAGGGCGCCTCTGGGAGTTTCGAATTCACGCCTAGCTCATCTCAGAGCGGAAGTGGAGATTTAGGGGAACTGAACTTCCCCGCGTGCCTTTGGGATAAACCCTGAGCCAGGAGGACGGCTGGTCCCCTAACTCCCCGCTGCAGGGCAGAGATGCCGAAGGAGGCGCGGAGAAGGGGCGTGGCCTGGGATCCGGGCTCCAGCCGCGACTCCGCCCCGCGGCTAAGTGATTTCAGCCCAGTCACTTCCCCGGTGAGGGGTGTGATCTCACCCCCGGCCCCCCACGGGGTCCCACTTCTCCCGACCCCCACCAGCCAGGGCCAGGCTGTTCTACTGGAAACCAGCAAGACAGGGGCTGCACAGGGCAGCCTGGCCTGTGAGCGCGGCTGGCCTCTTTCAGGCTCAGAACGGCCAGTCCCGATAATAAGACCTGGGGACCCTCTGAAAAGCCGCCGGGCGGGGAGTGGGCTGTGGAGACCCTGGCCTGTCCCTCACGAGGCCTCGGGCCCCAGCCAGCTCCATAGTCTCTCTGTGCCCGATCCTTCACCAGCAGAGCAGCAACAGCGACTGGTTCCGCCCCGCCAGGCGGGAGAGGAGCCAGCAGGCGCAGGGAGAACTAAATAAATAGGAGCCTGTATTTGGCTATCAGTCTAGATGTTCCGAATAAAATAGGGCCCCTTGGCAGCTAAGGCCACAAGGCTTTGTTAGCAGCAACACTGAGTGTCTGAGTGTCTCTAAAACATAAACTGGCTCATTTCTGCAAAGCTTTCTGGAACGGCTAGGCAAAGGAATCGCATTCCCAGGCTGGTCTTTTCTGCAGAGGATTCTGCTGTATTTTTTTCTACTCTGTCCTTGAGTTCAGAAAGTGACCCTGGACCGGCTCAGAAGTAATGAACCCTGCGGGCATCCACGAGGATGCGAGTTCGATCCTTGACCTTGCTCAGTGGGTTTCGGATCTGGCGTTGCCATGAGTTGGGGGGTACGTAGGTCACAGACTCGGGTCTGATCCCGCGTTGCTGTGCCTGTAGCGTAGGCCGGCAGCTGAAGCTCCGCTTCGACCCCTAGCCTGGGAACCTCCATATGCTGCGGGTGCGGCCCTAAAAAGATTAAAAAAAAAGAAAAGAAAAGAAAAGAGGGAAAGAAGGAAAGGAAGTGGCTCTGAGCTTCCCTGGAAGTGGAGTGTATTGTTTTTCCCCTTGGGTTACGGACTGGATTTTGTGGCCCCCAAATTCGTATGTTGAAATCCAACCTCCGATGTCACAGTATGAGGAGGAGGGGACTTTGGAAGAGGATCAGGAGTGGAATTGGTGCCCTTATCTACATAACGGACCCCGGACAGGCCCCTCTCCCTCCTTCCACCGCGTGAGGACACAGTGAGAAATCAGTGAGTCTGCAACCCGGAAAAGGGCCCTTCTCTGAGTCCAGCCAGGCCCGCAGCTCAGACTCCCAGCCTCCAGAACGGGGAGAGAGAAGTTTCTGGAGTTCATCTGCTTGCCACCTGTCGTGACGGACCCCCGCCCAAGGCCCTTTGGCCAAGCTCGTGATCCTTCAAAAAAAAAAAAACAGGGCATCTGCTGTATTTACGGGGCCACGCTGTGACACTCGGAGCCCTGAGTCAGCTCTGACTTAGGACCCCCCCAGGACTAGAATCGCAATAAGCCGAGTCAGCGGGACCAGGGTGGGGCAGGAAGGAGCTGCGGGCGCAGCAGCATCTGCCCCGGCGCCACACGCCCCCGAGCCCTGCTGGCCACCTTGGGGACAGGCCCGGTGGCAGGACAGTGATCACCAGGCCCAGGCCAGGTTAACCGAGCTGCCTGCCGCCTGCCTGGGCTGGGCAGTTCTTCCCCTGAAGGGTACGGATTGAGGGCAGTTTTGCCTCCCGGCATCTTGGTCAGGGCTCGGATCCAACAAGGCCTATTTACAGACGGAAAGGCTTTTGGCAGGGCCCGGAAAGGCTGATTCCTTGCAGTGAGCGCAGCAAGGAAAGCGGCGTTGGTCCTGGGAGCCCTCTTCCCAGCGGTGCAGGCAAGGACTCTGTTTGTTTTTGTCTTTTTGTTTCCTTTTCAGGGCCGCACCTGCGGCCACGTGCAAGTTCGCAGGCTAGGTGTCCAATCAGAGCTGCACCTGCCGGCCTACACCGCAGCCATGGCCACATCGGATCCGAACCACATCTGAGACCCACGCCGCGACTTGTGGCAATGCCCGGATCCTTCACCCACTGAGCCCACTGAACCCAGGGATCAAAGCCACATCCTCGCAGAGATTATGTTGGCTGAGCCACAACGGGGAGCCCAGGCTGCAGTTTTAGGACAGCAGGTGGCAAGAGACAGAGCTGACGGGGGCGGGGGGCGGGGGGTGGGGGAATCACAGCCCGGGTGACCTGCGCTTTTCCGGGACACTCTGCCTCCCATCGGGGAGCCGCGCTGGGCGCCCCGCCCCGACCCCAGCTCACCTTCCCTGCAAGCTTCTCCAACAGGCTCTTGAACGGAGCATCTTCTTAACCCACCTCGCTGGCGTGCGGCTAAAAGGCAGGGCAATGGCAAAATTAAGAGAGACTCTTTCATCATTCGTTCATCATTTACTCCCTCTGTCCTGTGCCTATCACGTGCCAGGCGCAGGGTAGATGGGGACATTCGGTGACAAACAGGAGACGTCCAAGGTCGTGGCCCCAGGAGCTCCCCATCCTGCAAGGTCCAGGGTCTAGAGGCTTCGTCTCCGAGCAACAGGAGGAAGGGACCCCCGCACCGACCCTGAATTTCGGATTTCAACCCTGAATCACTTTCTTTCTTTCTTTCTTTTTTATTTTTACACTTTGGCACTTCTCACTTTTTTTTTTAATCTTTGCGTTATAGCTGGTTTACAGGTTTCTGTTAAATTTTCCAACTGCACCACGTGGAGACCCAGTTACATGTACATATGTGGATTTGTCACATGTGATTAGACATGGTTCCCTATACTATACAGCCAGATCTCCTTGCTTTTCCATCACCAAAGCACTAGTTAACCCCATTCCCTCCCCCAACACTGGCAACCACAGGTCTGTTCCCCAAGTTCGTGATTTTCTTTTCTGTTGAGAAGTTCATCTGTGCAGCATACTAGACTCCAGTTATAAGCGATTTCATATGACATCTGTCTTTCTCCTTCTGACTTGCATCACTCAGTATGAGGGTTTCCAATCACATCCATGTTGCTGTGAATGACATTATTTTATCTTTTTTATGGCTAAAGAGTATTCCATTGTGTATATATACCACTTCTCCCTAATCCAGTCATCTGTCAATGGACATTTGGGTTGTTTCCATGTCTTGGCTATTGTGAATAGTGCTGCAGTGAACATGCGTGTGCAGGTGTCTTTTTCAAGGAGATTTTTGTCTGGATATATGTCCAAGAGCGGGATCGCTGGGTCATATGGTAGTTCTATGTCTAGTTTTCTAAGGTGCCTCCACACTGTTTTCCATAGTGGCTGCACCGTCAGAGAGCGGTGCAAACACTGACAGCAGAGACTCTCATCTGGGTCCGTGAGCTCCTAAGAGATTCACCAACAGCCTCCAGGGGGCGTGAGACGCTCAAGTATTGCACGGGCACTGAGGTAGTGCCAAGACCTGTTTTCTTAGATTTTACCAGATTTTGAAATAGCAACACAGCTAAAAAGGAGCTAGGAGTTCCCTTCACGGCACAAAGGAAACGACTCTGACTGGGAACCAGGAGGTTGCAGGTTCGATCCCTGGCCTTGCTCAGTGGGTTAAGGATCCGGCATGGCCTTGAGCTGTGGTGTAGGACGCAGACGTGGCCCAGATCCCACGTTGCTGTGGTTGTGGTGTAGACCAGCAGCTGCAGCTCCGATTGGACCCCTAGCCTGGGAACCTCCATATGCCGCAGATGCAGCCCCCCCAAAAAAAGACAAATAAATAAATAATAAAAAAATAAAAATAAAAAGGAGCTATATCGGAGTTCCCATCATGGCTCAATGACTAGAACCTGACTAGTAGCCATGAGGATGTGGGTTCGATCCCTGGCCCCGCTCTGGGGTTAAGGATCTGGCTTTGCCATAAGCTGTGGTATAGGTCACAGCTGAAGCTCGGATCTGGCATGGCTGTGGCTGTGGCTGTGGCTGTGGCCGGCTGCTGTAGCTCCAATTTGACCCCTAGCCTGGGAACTTCCTTATGCTGCAGGTGCGGCCCTAAGAAAGAAAGAGAAAAATGACTTATCACAGCCCAGTGGAAAGAGCAGAAGTATGAGCCAGAAGATGGGAGTTCAAACACCAGACCGACCACTTACAGAAAATGAACTCCGTCTCGGGGCTCTAAGCGTCGATTTCCTTGAGTCCGGTATTAAATTAACTAGGCTTGTTACACGGGGGTCGTTTAGGAATCAGATGAGAGCTAATGGGGTCAAAGCCCTTTGACACTGCAGATCATTCTATGAATGCCTCTGTCCAGAGGCTTCCCGATAAGAAAATGGAGACTGTCACCACCAGGCAGAGAGGGGAAAGTCGGGTTTCCGAGGTGTCTTGAAGAGTTCCAGAAACTTCTGGAAAACCGTCCCTCAGAAAAGTACAAAAGGCTCAATATGGCCTGATCACACTGTATGAGTAACAGTAGCAGCAGGTGTTAACAACGCTCACCTTTGCTGAGTCCTCGCCGCCTGCCAGGTACTACACAGGGATCAGTTCACTTAATCTCATGGCTCCCCTATGCGGCTGGTCTCATTGCCACGCCCATTTCACAGATGGAAAACCTGAGGCTTAAAAGTGTTCAGTAACCGACCAAGATCACACAGCTGCTGCATGGTGGGAGGCAGGTTTCCAAGTCAAGCCCGGGCGCTGTGCCGCCAGCCACCAGTCTGACTCCCAGAGCAGCTGCTGTCAGCACCCAGTTCCACCTCTCCAGGGCTCTGTGTCCTCATCTGTCACTCGGGGGGGGGGGCGGGGCTGGGGTGGTTAATGCCTATCATATTTTTCGCATTTACGAAGAGCAAATCCAGAAACACATCTCAACTTTTTTTTAAATGATAAACACTTCGCATCACACATATAAGATTTTAAAGTGTTTTTGCAGAATAAAAACATTGTATTGTTCATGTAATACAATGGCCTGAATCTAGCATGAAGTCCACAAATTCTGAATACGGAGTCATATTCTATTATTGTGGGGGGAAATCAGTATGAAATTACATGTCCAAAAATGACAGGATGGATGGATGGAAAGAAGGAAGGAAGGAAGGAAGGAAGGAAGGAAGAGCAAGAAGAAGAAAGATGGAAAAAGATGGGAGTTCCCATCCTGGCTCAGTGGTAACGAACCCGGCTAGTATCCATGAAGTTTCTGGTTCCATCCCTGGTTAAGGATGGGTTAAGGATCCGGTGTTGCCGTGAGCTGTGGTGTAGGTCGCAGACTCGTCTCTGATCCGGCGTGGCTGTGGCTGTGGCGAAGGCTGGCAGCTACAGCTCTGATTCGATCCTTAGCCTGGGAACTTCCATGTACCCCACCTGCAGCCATAAAAAAAAAAAGCAAAAAAAAGAAAATGATGGCATATACAGTACTTCAGTTTGTTCACTCATCCAAAAAAAAGATTGACTGGACACCAGGCATATGCCGGGAAGTGTTCTGTATCCATGTCTGAGATGAACAAGCCACAGCCCTTGTTCTCAAGGACCTTAATGCGGTGCCACGATCTGCTGTCCGGAGAGAGACACGTGAAAATGCTTTGGAAATGGCGTGGCGGCCTGGCAAAAAAAGGCGGTATTATTTCGCTGTTTTCATAGTACCTGCTGACAGCATCTTTACAACCCTGCTCTAAGTGAACACAACTAAATTCCAAGAGTGTGTTTGACGGTTTTGTTTTGTTTTGTTTTCCCCATCCCCCCATCCCCCATTGCTAGTAAGTCCCTTAAATGTCCAGCTGTCCTTGGCTTGGAGATTTCTGGGGAGAGGAAAACAGAAGTCCTTAAAAGCAATGGGTCTTCCTGTCTCCTGTAAAGACTTAAGTTCCCTGGTGTTCCCTTCGTGGCTCAGTGGTTAACAAATCTGACTAGGAACCATGAGGTTGCGGGTTCGATCCCTGGCCTCGCTCAGTGGGTTAAGGATCCGGCGTTGCCGTGAGCTGTGGTGTAGGTCGCAGACGCGGCTCGGATCCCGCGTGGCTGTGGCTGTGGCGAAGGCCGGCGGCTACAGCTCCTGTTAGACCCCTAGCCTGGGAACCTCCGTATGCCGCGGGTGCGGCCCAAATAAGGCAAAAAGACAAAAAAAAAAAAAAAAAGACTTAGGTTCCCTGAAGATATTACACATGTGTGTGTGTCTGTGTGTGTGTGTGTGTGTTTCAAGGGGAGGGGTGCCCTAGAGAGAAAGAAAAGGTCCAGTTTCCCTGAGGCCAAGAAGGGGTCAGCCGTCCGCAGAGCCCCGGAATACTGGAACCCTGGTAAGCCTCCATATGTGACGCTCCGGGGACCTCAGAAAGGCAGGCTGGACCCTGTCGGGCTGGCAGCTCCCAGCTGATCAGAGGTTCTAAGCTGCAGACCTAGTCCTGGAGCCCAAGAGCTGCCGGACGTGAGAGAACCTGTCACCGAGACGGCAGGCGTCCCGGGGAGACCAGTGTGGACCCAGGATTGAAAAGTCTTGTTGTTCAGGTTTCAGAAAACCCCAGGACCGTGGGAGGTGGCAGCGGGACAAGCCCCCAGTGACTGAACTGCCTACTGTGCCAGTGAGGGGTTGGCATCAGTTGCTCTTTGGTTTAGTTGGTTGGTTTTAATTTTTTTCTTTTGTCCCTTTTTTTTTTTTTTTTTTGCCTTTTCTAGGGTCACACCCGCGGCATGTGGAGGTTCCCAGGCTAGGGGTCCAACAGGAGCTGTAGCCGCCGGCCTTCGCCACAGCCACAGCCACGCGGGATCCGAGCCGCGTCTGCGACCTACACCGCAGCTCACGGCCACGCCGGATCCTTAACCCACTGAGCGAGGCCAGGGATCGAACTGGCGTCCTCATGGAAACTAGTCGGATTCTTAACCCACTGAGCCGCAAGGAGAACTCTCTAAATGGGCTCTCTGTGATGGGAGCCACCGTGGACCAGATTTAGCTCAGGTTTGAGGTTCATCACTTTCAGGTGGCCAAGACGCATTTGCGCTCAAGCACCCCTTGGTCCGTTGCCTCCACAACCAGCCTGCACTTTGGGGCTATCGGGCTGGGTGACCAGTGGTCGGCGGCCTTGGCAGAAGGTCAGGGCTGGAGCCTGTGAACCTGGGCCTCCCTGACGCGCTGCAAATCCGTGGGAGCACAGGGGCGAACCGCAGACCAAACGCAGCGCCTCACAGCGCAGTGGACTCTGGCTGGGGAGCCCCAGACGACGGCTCCTAAACTCGGCTGCCCGCTGGGGCCACCCCAGGGGTTTTGCTCTGATCGGTGGGCATGGAGATTTTTAAGGGCTCCCAGGGGCCCCCCGTGCGCCATCGACAGAGGCCTACTGGGCCAGGATGAGCTGGGGCCTGACTTGGTGCTGGCTGCCTGGACGACACCCTCTCACAGGAGGCGGCCAGGATCACCGGGCGAGGCCGGGGACAGCAACAGGAAAGCCCACACGCAAGAACGTCAGCCAAGATCTGTCCCCTGGATCCAGCTGTCAGTCACTGAGGAGGCACGGAAAGAGCCAGCAGCCAAAAAGACAGATGTGGTGCTTCCTTTTCTTATCACGCATCAGGCCGTTTATTCGGTCGGCTAGCTCAACAGGCGCCCACGTGAGCTTACAGTCATCTTGTCTGGGTCAGAGCAGCAGGCTGGGACCCCCACTGCCTCAGCCTCGCTCTCAGGGTTGCCCGCTCACTGCGTAACGGGAGAGTCTGTTCGTGGGAGAACCTGAACCCATCAGAGGAAGCAGATGCTGCTGGGTGCCCACCCGGGAGGCAGCCCCGCCTCCTTACCAAAGGAGGGACAGTTCCGCATATCTCTTTGGGGACTTACAGGGCAGGAGAAAAGAGCGGGTCACTCGAAGCTGCCGCTGTCTTCCTCTTGCATGCCTCCCCACATCTGGCAGCCAGACGGTAGCGTCCTGGGCGAGGAAGCCTGTGTACAGTGACTGATCAGCATTGCTGAAACCGGAAAGTCATGGGTGAATTTCAAGGCCATCTGCCTTCCCCCGAGCCTTAGAAATCCTGAAGAAAGATTCCAGTTGATTTTCTCTTGGTATAATCTACCTGGAAGGGGAAGCCCAATTTCTTAGGAATAACCTTGGGGTTTCTTTTCTTTTATTTTAGTCTTTTTGCCTTTTATGTGCAGCCGCACCCGTGGCATATGGAGGTTCCCAGGCGAGGGGTCTAACAGGAGCTGTAGCCGCCGGCCTTCGCCACAGCCACAGCCACGCGGGATCCGAGCCGCTTCTGCAACCTACACCACAGCTCACAGCAACGCCGGATCCTTAACCCCCTGAGCAAGGCCAGGGATCGAACCCGCAACCTTATGGTTCCTAGTCGGATTCGTTAACCACTGAGCCACGACGGGAACTCCAACCTTGAGGTTTAAATGAGAGCTAACAGCTTCCAGACTCACAGACCTGGCCTCCAGATCTAGGGGCTTGGCCAGAAAGGGAGCTCACTCAGCGTGAGACATAACTTAACCCACCACGGACGACGGGACTGGTCCAGGGAGAGGCACGTGACCGGAGCTGAGTCCCATCAGACTCTTCTCTAGGATTTTGTACTGGAGCTAAGGGAAGGGTGGCCCTTCTTTTAGGTGGGCGATCTTAGGGAGACGGTGCAGAAAGCCAGACCGGGAGGATGGTGTTGACACCCAACAGGGATGCAGAGAGAAAGGGTCCTGAGAGTGTGCCCGTCCCCTGCCCCAAGCGTCCCTGGGTTTGCTAAGTTCCTGAGCCGGTAAGTTCCTTTTGCACGGGTCTGGGTAGAATTAGGCCTTATTATTTGCAACTGGAAACGGTGACGCCCACAGATCTCAGC
>PVHT020000067.1:1166762-1187193 GCA_004024745.2 Catagonus wagneri | reverse complement strand
GGGTTGGGGAACGTTTCTCCCCTTCAGTCGGCAATCGAATGGCTCCGAAGCTCAGCCGCTTTGTCTGTTTTCACCTTGTCTGCGAGACAAACTGAATCTCTTCAGTGTATCTTGAGCTGGAAGCCCCTCCAGCCTCTCAGAGTCCCCCTGATGACCCCGTTCAATGCTCTGTTTTCGTTCAAGATGGGGGCCCAAGCTGCAGGCGTAACCCAGGGTGAGCAGACCAGCGTTTTCTCAGACTCAGGCTCCCCAGGCAAGCAGACAGCGAGCGGTGATCCAGGAAGCGGGGACCCGTCACCCACGCAGGAAGGCTCTGTCACCAGGTCGTCCTGGAAAGCCCTTTTGCTCCTTCTGTCTTTATCTCTCGACGGGGAGGTCACAACCCGTCCCCAAACCACCCCTTTCTCTCTTCCTTTCCCCGGCCAGTCTCATAGATTCTCTCCCTCTCTCACACCCAGTTACCTTTTCTTTTTTTTTTTTGGCCATGCCCTCAGCATCGGGAAGTTCCCCAGCCAGGGATCGAACCCGCCCCACAGCAGTGACTTGAGGCACAGCAGTGAAAATGCCAGGTCCTTAACCCACTAGTCCACCAGGGAACTCCCGTAAGTCACTTTCTGAAAAGGTTTGTTTTTTTTTTTTTGACCCAAAAGGCAGCCCTGCTCCCTTGCCTCCCACTCTCACTGGCAAACGCCCTCCTCCCAATGGTAGTGGGGGGGCTGGAACTGGAGGAGAGAAGCCCTGGCCCAGCGGGCACGGGGGCCCCGTGGCTTCCCGCTAAAGAAGACTCGAGGCGGGGCAGCACCTCGTGCAAAGGCAACTTCCAAAGTGCGGATAAAATAACCATTTCCTCCTCTCTTTCCAGCCTCCCTCCTCCCCATTAGCACCCAGGATCCTACGGGTGCTCGGGGGTGCGGGGTGGGGGGACTCCAGCTCCCTCCGTGGCTTAAGGGCAAGAGAGAAACAAACACAGCCTCCGGGAGTCTTTGCAATCCGCCTCCACCGCCACTTCCCCAGCCCGCCTCCCACCACGAGTCTGATCTCCGGGGGAACTCGGACCCGCACGCCACGCCCTGGTCTTCTCCACGGCGCGCTTCCCCGCCTCGGGACCTCTGCTTGCAAAAGCCCGGCCGCAATACCACCCCCTTTCTTCTTCTCCACCAAGCCGCTTTCCCAGATGCTTCTCGGTCTCCAGCTGCAGGTCACCGCTTTTCCTGTGTTTCCTAAAAGCCCTGTTGACAGTTCTCACTGTTGCAAGCTACTTCCGAGCCAATCCCTGACCCACCTTGCCCGGCTGCCACTCCCACCCTGACGAGCGCTCCCTTCTCGGAGCCCCCAGCACCTTCCTGAACAAAGGCCACTTGAACGAGGCTGTCTGTCTCGCCCCCATCCCTCCTCAGTCTTCTCCTGCAGAGCAAGGATACAGAAGCCTCCATCCCGGCAGCCCCAACAGGTGCCCAACACATAGTAGCAGCTCAATAAATGTATTTTTTGGTCTTTCAAGGGCTGCACCTGCGGCATAAGGAGGTTCCCAGGCCAGGGGTGGAATCACAGCTGTAGCCGCCGGCCTTCGCCACAGCCACAGCCACACGGGATCCGAGCCGCGTCTGCGACCTACACCACAGCTCACGGCAACACCGGATCCTTAACCCACTAATGGAGGCCACAGAGAGAAGCCACATCCTCATGGATACTAGCCGGGTTCCTCACCCCTGAGCCACAGCGGGAACTCTGACAGTGATGTCTCTTTAGTCTATTACTGCTGGAAATTTCTGGAAGCCACTTTCTGCTTCTCTTTCTCTCCTGTTTTCTCTGCTTAAAGGAAACTGTAACAGACAGAAGAAGGCTCTGACTCTCCCCTCAAGGCCAGCATCCGTGATCGAGGAGGGTCTCCCTTACTCAGCTCCCGCCTTCACTGTCTCGGGGCCCCACGGTTAGACTCAGGGCCACCCACCCGGATTTGGAGGAGCGACCTTTCAGTTTCCTGCAGACCCTCTGTCCGAGCTCCTTTCCCTCCAAATCCTGCATGTGCAGCCCTTGCCTCCACCAGCTGGGGAGGTGACAATTCTGATCCTGGGTGACAGTTCCATTGGGTGCCCCCCTGCCCCCACACTGCAGCCTCTGTGGCCAGCCTCCACCCCACAGACACGCCCTGCCCTCTCCCCAGGCTTAGCCCTGGAGCCCAGAAGCCCGCCAGCCCTGGAGACATCTGGCTCCAGCACTGCAATGGACTTTCGGCATCCTCGAGGCTCCTGTTTACGCCAAGATGATTGTCAGCCACTCCCACAAGCCACATCACTTCCTGGAGCAGGGTCTGCTCAAGCTGGCCAGGGCCAGGGGCACGATGCATCAGCCACGTAAACACTCTTCACTCCCACCACCCCAAGCAGAACCTTCCTTTACGTTCCAATCCTCTTTGAACCCTTTAGTAAATCTCCCCCTCCTCATACCAGCCTCCAACCCTCCTTGCAAAACCCATCTTTGGGAGGTTCCCTTCCTTTGGATTTAGGGGTGATTCTTATATGTCATCGTCCCTTAGTGGCACCTAGCAACCATTTCTGCTATCAGGCAGTGGGCATGGGAGATGCAAAAGACATGGACTCTGCCACAGGGAGCCACAGACTCAGAAGAGTCAAAATTCACATGCCCT
This sequence comes from Catagonus wagneri, assembly GCA_004024745.2. Taxonomy (NCBI): domain Eukaryota; kingdom Metazoa; phylum Chordata; class Mammalia; order Artiodactyla; family Tayassuidae; genus Catagonus; species Catagonus wagneri. The sequence goes on along the minus strand of PVHT020000067.1, from coordinate 1,184,546 downwards.
TCGGGGGTTCCCCTTGTGGCTCAGTGGAAACGAATCTGACCAGTGTCCATGAGGACGCAGGTTCAATCCCCGGCCTCACTCAGTGGATTAAGGATCTGGCGTTGCTGTGATTTGTGATGTAGGTCGTAGATGCAGCTAGGATCTGGAGTGGCTGTGGCTGTGGCCAGCAGCTGTAGCTCTGATTATACACCTAGCCTGGGACCCTCCATATGTCGAGGGGTGTGGCCCTGAAAAATACAAAATAAATAGCATTGCCTTTGCCCTTAGAAAGCCTGGATTTAAGTTCACAGGCCCCGGCTTGTCTGCTGAGTGACCAGCACCAATCCCTTAACTCTTCTGAGTCTCAGTTTTCTAATTTGTAAAATAGGTTTGTAACCTCAGTTTGTTGTATAGGATCATTAGATACTGAGCAAAATGAACTTATTGGTAGCAAGAGGGATGTTTAAGTATAAGCATAGGAGTTCCCGTCGTGGCGCAGCAGAAATGAATCCGACTAGGAACCATGAGGTTGTGGGTTCGATCCCTGGCCTCCCTCAGTGGGTTAAGGATCCGGCGTTGCCATGAGCTGTGGTGTAGGCTGCAGACGCGGCTCGGATCCCAGATACTGCATTGCTGTGGCTGTGGCGAAGGCCGGCGGCTACAGCTCCTGTTAGACCCCTAGCCTGGGAAACTCCATATGCCGCGGGTGCAGCCCTCCAAGACAGGGGGAAAAAAAAAAAAAGAATATACATACGGGAGTTCCCATTGCAGCTCAGGGGGTTACGAACCCAACTAGTATCCATGAGAACGTGGGTTCGATCCCTGGCCACTCAGCATCGCCATGAGCTGTGGTGTGGGTCACAAGACGCGGCTCAGATCTGGCGTCGTTGTGGCTGCGACCTAGGCCAACAGCTGAAACTCTGATTCAACCCCTAGCCTGGAAACTTCCATATGCTGTGGGTGAGTCCCTAAAAAAGACCAAAAAAAAAAAAAAAGACACAATAAATAGTTGTAAAATGAGGAAAGCAGGTGTGAAAATTCTTCCTGATTCTGACAAATTTGAATATCTGCTAAGCCACATATCCCGTCACTCTTGGAAGCATCCCACTGCTAAGCATTCCTGAACCTGCCACGCCATCTGCGCCTCGTGCTGTCTGTAAATTGAGGGTCTATAGCACACCTACGGCAACCCCTCCTCATTTACGGTGGCATCAGAGCAAAGCCACCATTGTTCTCAAAGCAAGACCCTAGAGCGCGTCAGTCCCTGGCCTTGCAGGTGCCCAGATGCTCTCAGCAGGCGCCGGGACGCCGAAGTCACCCCGGGTGGAGTGTCGCCAACACAGTTTCAAAGCTTAGCCCCCCATTCTATTTTTCGGAGCAGTGGCAGTGCAACGCCCTTATAACAGCTATAATTTTTTTTTTTGTCTTTTTGCCTTTTATCTAGAGCTGCACCCACGGCATATGGAGGTTCCCAGGCTAGGGGTCTAACAGGAGCTGTAGCCGCCGGCCTACACCACAGCCACAGCAATGTGGGATCCGAGCCAGGTCTGCAGCCTACACCACAGCTCACGGCAACGCCGGATCCTTAACCCACTGAGCAAGGCCAGGGATCGAACCCGCAACCTCATGGTTCCTAGTCGGATTCGTTAACCACTGAGCCACAACGGGAACTCCAATGGCAGCTATAATTTTTATATCCTGCAAGTCGCGCCTTTCGAGCTGCACTACATATAACAAAGCACACTGAAGAATCCACATCTGCGCACCTCCAGAGATCAGCTCGCGTCTCCACTCCCCGTTCCCATGGTTACTCAGAAGACACGCCTCAACCCTGAGAGCAGAGCGGCCGCAGAGGGCAGTCAGAACACACAGCCAAGGACAGGTCGGGGAGGTGGGGGGGCTCTTCGGCTGCCAGGAGCTGTCGAGCATCCCAGAGACTTAATGGACTTCAAAAAAGAGGGAAAAAATCATAATCAGAGGCCACCTGGCTTTACCTTCTAAATTATCAGTGGGGAGGAAAAGAAAAAAGAGAGAAAACTCTTCACAGTTGAAGGAACTTATTCAAATTATTTCAGAATTTCTTTCTAGTTGTTCGTGGAGCCCACCAGGCCAATTCTCATCTAATTTCTGCTATTGTTGAAGGAATAAGGCTCAGTGGCGTGGAACTGCTGGAGGGCTTCCAACCAGCCCCCCTCTTCCCACTTTTAAATGGTAATTTTCAGGCTATTTCGAGGGGAAATTTCTGGGTATGGAGTATAAAAAATAGAATCGATTCACTGGCGGGGGGAAAAAATCGGTAAGTAAATATATTTGGGGCTTATGTAAGTAAATACATCTTGGAGCCAGTTTCAAGGAAGTGGCTTGTTGACTGAGTTTAATTATCCCTCTGGATTCAAAAATAAGACAAATGCTAGAAGCCAGGCTCTTGCGGAGAGAAAAATAAAAGGATGAGGACTGAGAGCCATCACTAGCTCTAGCCAAGGCAGAAACACACACAAGGCAGAGGAGGTAAAAACTGATCCTTTACTGTGCTGGGGCAGAGTATGAGGCTTGTCAAATGTCCCCTCCAAAAATGACTAAATGTTGTGGCACCCCCAAATCGGTGCTGGGACCCTGAAGCTTACAGATGTATTTGTGGGTCCTCAACAGGTGTCAAATGCGAAACACAGCATAACAGAAAATCTTCACAGAGAGCTGAACGTGGCCTTCCAGCATTTCCAGGCTTAATAAATGAGGTGACTTGAGCTCAGCTATAAAATGCCCAGGATACAACCACTATGGAAAACAGTAACCAGTACGGAGATACCTCAGAAAACTAAACGTAGAACTACCATAGGACCCAGCAATCCCACTCTTGGCCATGTATCCAGGCAAATCTTTCCTTGAAAAAGACACATGCACCTGTATGTTCATTGCAGCACTATTCACAATAGTCAAGATATGGAAACAACCTAAATGCCCGTTTCCAGTTGAATGGATTAAGCAGATATGGTACATATACACAAAGGAATATTACTCAGCCATGAAAAAGAACAAAATAATGCCATTTGCAGCAACATGGATGGAACTAGAGACTCTCATACTAAGTGAAATAAGTCAGAAAGAGAAAGACAAATACCATATGATATCACTTATCTCTGGAATCAAATATAAAGCACCAGCGAAGCTTTCCACAGAAAAGAAACTCATGGACTTGGAGAACAGACTTGTGGTTGCCCAGGGGGAGGGGGAAGGAGTGGGATGGACTGGGAATCTGGGGTTCACAGATGCAAAGTATTGCCTTTGGAATGGATAAGCAATGAGATCCTGCTGTATAGCACAGGAAACTATATCTAGTCACTTACGATAGGGCGTGATGGAGGATAATGTGAGAAAAAATGTGTATATGTATGTGTGACCAGGTGACCTTGCTGTAAGGTAGAAAAGTGACAGAACCCTGTAAACCAGCTATAATGGAAAAAATAAAAATCATTAGAAACAAAAAATAAAATATATGTTTAGAGGAAATAATAAATAAATAAATAAAATGCCCAGGAGCCCAGGAGGGTGTTGTGAATAGAAAACAAGGTGTTTTCAGGCCAGGTTCACTATCCAGAGTTCAGTGCCTAAGAGCAAAAAGATACCGAAAGCAGACAGGAAGGAAGCAGAAGTCCTAGGGGGCGGGGCAGAGGGGCTGCCGGCCAGGTTGGGGGGCAGCAGCCACAAAGAAAGCAATTTCAAGCAGCAGCCAGTGCGGGCCACCTGGGGCTCACCTACAAAAGAATGGCATTGCTCCAAAGACCCGAGTAAGGACAGCCAGCCAGCCTCAGTTCCAGAAGCTCAGAAGGGTGAAAGCCGATTCAAACGCAGAAAGTCCAAAGGGTCAGCGTCCCATCCGGCCCAGCAGGGCCTTGGTGTTGCGTGGAGGAGGTGAACCAGCCACCAGTGGCCTTGCAGCTCAGTTCTGCTCGGTTCCTGCCACGCTGGCCCGCACAAGGATTGATAGGATTCCATTGCGAGGTTTCACGTAAACAACCAGATTTCTGGGCTTCTCTTCAAAACTGGGCAATCTGGCCAAAATGCCTCTGTATATTCATTCTGCAAATATTTATTGAGCATCTATTCTGTGCCAAGAATTATCCTGGACCCTAAGGATACAACAGCAGAGGCGGGTGGGGCACCCTTGATGTCGTGGGAGTTTCCATTCTAATGAGGAAGACAGACAGTAATTAAAACCATGTGCCAAGGGGTGGTAAATGCCACGAAGGAAGGAAAAACAAGGTGGGGGAAGTGAGAGGAATGGGGGGGGTGCTCTGAGAGGATAGCAGTGGCAGTGGGCTGGAGCATGGCTCCCCCCACACACGGGGTGTGTTCCAGCTCCCGTTCCAGCTGGAGCATGGCTCCCTCCACACACGGGGTGTGTTCTCCACTTTGCCACAGTCCCCACCCCTCCCTATTGTCACTCCTGGCCTAGAGGAGCCTGCAAAAGGGCAAGAGCTGAGATGGCAAGAGGGAGGAGACAGGAAGTGACAGGGCCAAGAGAAAGCCTCTGAAAGAGGGGCATCTGGGGTGGGGGAGGGCTTGTAAAATAATCTCAGCAGGTGCAATGGCATCTTGGAAACAGTGTAGCCTCTTAGAAGCAAAGGAGGCGCCTGTCCTTTCTCCGGGGAGCAGGTAACAGGGCTTTGCTTCTGGGGCGGGGGGACAAAGCTCTTATGGGAGGAGGAGGGAGCAGGGGAGGGAAAAAGGAGACCCACGCTTCGGTCCTGAGGGTGGTGGGCACTGAAGGTACATCCTGTGAACCGCACCCCCAGATGCTCCCGTGGGAAGTTTCTAGTAAATGCCCAAGGTTGAGCTGAATTTCACGGAGGCCTGAGCACAGCCTGTAGCCTCACGCTTCCTGCTCCCTGCGCCGCCTGGCTCTATCCTCAGGGTGAAGAGCCCCAGCACCCCGCCTGCACAGGCTCCCCGCAGCCTTGGGCACCCGGCATTGCATGTCCTGTGGTGCATCAACTGCAGTGCCTGCAGCTGGCCCTGAGTCTCCCTGATCCTTTGATCAGCCACATGGGGCGGGGGCAGCAGTGACTCCCAGGAGGTCAGAGAGCTGGAGGGACCCAAGACTCGCAGCCCACCCTTGAGCGAGAAATTGTCCTTGGCCCCCGGGGTAGGGGGCGGCGTGGGTCCTGCAAAGTGGAAACCTACGCTGGGGGAGGGGAGAGGGGTGCCCTGAGCTATCAGGCGTGGAGTCAGGTCCTACAGCAGGGGTCCTGCAAGGTCTGTGGAATATGTTCAAATCACTGTCCTCTAGGGAGTTCCCGTCGTGGCCCAGCGGGTTAAGAACCCGACTGGTATCCGTGAAGGTGCAGGTTCAATCCCTGGCCTCGCTCAGCGGGTTAAGGATCCGGCGTGGCCACAGATGTAGTTCAGACCCGGTATTGCCGTGGCTGTGGCGTAGGCCGGCAGCTGTAGCTCCAAGTCAGCCCCTAGCCTGGGGACCTCCGTGTGCTGCGGGTATGGCCCTAAAAAGCAAAAACAACAACAACAAAAAATGGTAAAAGGACGAGACAGAAATATTTCGGCCAGCTCCCCTCTGAGCAGAATCAGCCACACCCTGGGACTTGGTTTTCAGACCCAAGCTTCAGGCTGCGCAGCCAGGACGGAGCTCGGAGGGCGCGTCCCCCACTGGCCCAGGCCAGGCGCCTCCTCCTGAGCGGCTTAGTGACCCCAGGGGCAGGAGCGTGTCCCCTGGGGGCTGACCCGCTTCCCTGTGCTTTCTGCATCCCTCTTAGGAAGTGCGGGAGAGTCAGGGCACCTCAGTAAAACTGAAGAGTGCCAACCAAGTCTCCTGGCTGCAAAAAGAACTCCTTCCCCCTGGCCGAGGCAGCCTGACAGTCTTGTAAAGCAGGGTTCTTAATCTTTGCTGCGCCTGGGCCCTTTGTCAGTCTAGTAAAGCCAAGATCCGATCTCAAAGTAATGTTTCCTTTTTTTTGCTTTTTAGGGCCGCACCTGTGGCATATGGAGGTTCCCAGGCTAGGGGTCCAATCGGAGCTATAGCTGCCAGCCACAGCCACAGCCACAGCCACAGCCACAGCCACAGCCACAGCCACAGCAACCCCAGGTCAGAGCCACATCTGCGACCTACACCACAGCCCACGGCAACGCTGGATCCTTAACCTACTGAGCAAGGCCAGGGATGGAACCCGCAACCTCATGCTTCCTAGTCAGATTCGTTTCCGCTACACCACAACGGGAACTCCAGAGTAATGTCTCTTTATGCACAAAAGAAAAAATAGAACTATAAAAAGCATACGGAAACAGTTATCAAAATATGTTTTAAAAACTGTAGTAAGATTCATGCTTCTTTATTAACATTCTATCTAAAAGATTTGGAGTGGGGCCTAAAAAACAGCATAATTGTGAGGTCACAATGAGTGTAAGCGGTATTTTGAGGTACCTACAACGATTGTAATGTGACTGCAATCAGTGATTTCTATTACTGTGCTTCACCACCTGCATTCATACCAAAATTATATACGTCAGTGAGGCTTAGAGTAACTAAAAATGTAACAGTACGGGGAGTTCCCATTGGGGCTCAGCAGTAAAGAATCCAACTAGCATCCATGAGGATGCGGGTTTGATCCCTGGCCTCGCTCAGTGGGTTCAGGATCCGGCGTTGCCGTGAGCTGTGGTGTAGGTCGCAGACGCGGCTCGGATCCCGCATGGCTGTGGCCGTGGATGTGACTGTGGCTGTGGCCGGCAGCTGAAGCTCCGATTTGACCCCATATGCCGCAGCCGTGGCCCTAAATAAATAAATAAGCAAAGATGCACCATTCTTTCATGCTCTTGAGATACGGTTCGATGAACAAATCCTCCTTAACTCATGGACCCCAATTCGCGCTAAAGTGTAAATGGTTGTCCTGGGCCAGCCTCGGAATGGAGAGGACAGCGGTGACCACAGGACCGACCGCGAGGGCACTGAGCACTAGGGCTCAAAGGGAAGGGAAAGATATCCCACAAAGAAGGGGGATCACTGAAAGTGCGAGAAAAGCAAAAGCAAACTTCCCCATATCACTTATGCCTGGGCTGCAAGGAACTGCCGCTGCAGCTTTTCCGCCCCCCGGTGTCTGACTCTGCTCTCTCCTGAATCAATGAGGGGATTTGGCCTTTGGCGTTCTCTGAGGCTTCCCCTGATTGCTCATTAAAAGTAACCGTTCAGTCCTAGTGAATCGATTTACTTCCCAGTCTTCGAAGGATGCAGCTGATCGAAAGGTATCTAGAGAAATGCTTGCGAAGATGCTGACACCAGCCCTGACTGCTGAGGGCGGTGTGTGCCCAGCCCCCGTTCCAGGAGGGCCAGTCCCTCTTGGTGGCGGAGCATGGCTCACGTAGGAAAAATCAATGCAAGGGTTGCATCGGAGAAAGCGCCTCGGTTCAGGGTCATTGTTGTTCCCTCTGTCTAATCGAGACGTGAAGCCAGCCGGTCATTCCTTTTACAAAATGAGAAGACAGACTCCAAAACTCTACCAGCTAAATAAAGCCAACAAAGATGAAAAAGACATCAGTTCCATAAAGGTCAAGAGAAAAGCCAGGTCACCCGAGAAAGGAGGGTGAGAGAGACAAGCACCCACGCACAAACACGGAGTAGAAGACAGAGAGAGGAAGTGGCTGGATAGAAAAGAAACCCCGATACCCACCAAACCCTTCAAAGGAAAGCCCTTCTTTCTCACTAAACCTGCTCTGCATGGAAAACAAATCACCACTAGATCAAAACTTCAGATAAACACTGCAGCATTTGTTGTTCAGAGCACTCTAATTTCTTCTCTCTTTTTTGTCTTTTTAGGGCTGCACCCACGGCATATGGAGGTTCCCAGGCTAGGGGTCGGATCTGAGCTGTAGCTGCCAGCCTGCGCCACGGGTCGTGGCAACGCCAGATCCTTAACCCACGGAGTGAGGCCATGGATCAAACCTGCATCCTCTCGGATACTAGTCAGATTCGTTAACCCCTGAGCCGTGACGGGAACTCTCAGAAGCATGCTAATTTCTGCTGAAGCTCTGCAGGTCTCTGTTCTTCGTTTGTTAAAGAAGAAAATCCTCCTGGTCCCATTCCAGAAAGCAGCAGGTGGAAAAAGATGCCCAAAGGGGTGTCAAATGCTGCTGCGTTTTCCCAACCGTGGGCATAATTGATAACCTGGTGTCAGAGTTGCCCCGCCCGCAGATGGTGAGAGCAGAGGGCCTGCGTGCCGGGTGGGTTAGATCCTGCTGAGCCTGTGACAGACCCGCTGACTCTGCCTTGGAGCGGAGGCCCCTCAGGGGGCCACGGGATCCAGCGAGCAGAAGGTAGACGGGGGGTCTCCCTGTGTATCTTTATCCACAGCCACTCCAGGGCTTTGGGCCGTCCTTCCTTGTCAGTGACTAGCAGGCACCTTCAAACACTTTTATGTTTCTCCCGGCAGCGGCAGTGAGCCGAGGACAGATAAGCAGAGAAGCTGGTTTGCGTGAACTTGGAAATCCTTTAAATAGAAAGACCCGTGGTCAGCTTCTGGCCAGGATGCTCAATGCCTGATCCGGCCTGATTGCCAGGAACAGTATTGGCAAAAAAGGAAGAAAAACACAAGTGTCCTCCAATTGGGACTATCCCCGTTTTCCTGTTTTTTGGCAGCGGAAGTTCCCGGACCAGGGCTCAAACCCACGCCGCGGCAGCGACCGGAGCCCCAGCAGTTTTACAATGCCAGGTCCCTAACCTGCTGGGTCACCAGGGAACTCCTTCACGACTTCATGGTGAAGGGTTTAGGTAACAGATCAGACGTTCAGGGAACACTCATGGGGCCCTGCTCTGCCCCAGGCACGGTGGATTGCAGACACGCGGAAGAAGCACACGGTCAGGGCCCACTCGCTGCAGGACAAGGAGCTCAGTCAGTTCTCTGCTCATCACAAGCACGTGACAGGCTGGGTTTAACGACATCCCCACGGGACAACTGTGCAAATGGAGGTGGCGCGGCCCCAGCAGGCCATGAAGGCGGGGGTCTCTCTTGGGGGGGGGGCGTCTTTTGCACTCAAGGTGCTGAACCAGGCACTGCTGGTGGCAGAACCAGAGAGGAGGGCGGCAGGAGCGTGCCCAGAAGCCCCGCGGGGAGACGGATGCAGGGCGGGTGGGGAGAGGCGGCAGGGCCACTGAGCCCAAGGAGCAGAGGTGACCTGGGGCGGGGAGGGTACCGCCTGGCCAGATCCGGTCACCACCGCTGACCAGCCTGTCGGGGTTCACGCTCCTCTTTCTGTTGGCCCACCGCCCCCTTCTTTGGGAGTTTCCGCTGTGATTTGGGAAGAAGCTGGCAGTCACAAGAGCAAGCCCGTGGTGACTCGGGCTGGGCCAAGGTCCCCGGACGCAGGCTTGCCCGGGCCAGCGCGGCCATCCCTCTCCATGGTCCAGTGGGATGAGCTGATGCGGTACCCTTTTTCCTTAGGCTGCTGGGGCTGGACCTCGAAAGCCAGCGACCGAAGGCTTTGTGGCCGGTGCGCCAGTGGCGTCACTTACCGCGTGGGGTGAATGAAGCCGGAAACACACACTTCGTGGCGGCACAGAGTCTATTTCAGAGGTCGCGGAGTTCCCAGAGCGGCAGGCACGGACCAGTGTGCAAGGGAGAGATGGACGGTGCTGGGCCAGGCAGGGGAGGGGCCGGCGGGCTGACGCACCAACCACTAGCCTCTGCTGGAAATGGGCACCGCAGACGTGGCCCCAGGGACGGCCACACTCACTCACTCATGATGGGTGCTGCCCGCAGAGCCCCGCACACCGGAGGAGGGGACCCTGGCTGGAGCTGGAGAGTGTGGGTTCAGACAAGGGGACAGAGAGTAGAAGAGGGCGGGGAGACAGGGCTACGGGGACCCCTCCTCAGTGTGAAGGGCTCCGCCCCGGGGATCCAGGAGGGTTTTGGTCCTCGAGGGTCTCATCAACAGACACCCATCTGATTACGCTGCCCCCCAGCTCCCAGGCAGACGCTGAGTCACCCAACCTAAAGTCACACCGTCAGATCATCCAGACCAACTGAATCTTTAGCATTGCAGACTTCCTGGTCCTTGTCTTTTTATTTATTTATTTATTCATTTATTTATTTATTTATTTATTGTCTTTTTGCCTTTATGTAGAGCCGCACCCGCGGCATACGGAGGTTCCCAGGCTAGGGGTCTAACAGCAGCTGTAGCTGCCGACCTTCGCCACAGCCACAGCAACGCGGGATCCGAGCCGCATCTGCGACCTACACCCCAGCTCATGGCAACGCCGGATCCTTAACTCACTGAGCAAGGCCAGGGATCGAAACCGACAACCTCATGGTTCCTGGTCGGATTTGTTAACCACTGAGCCACGACGGGAACTCCTGGTCTTTGAAACCTGCTCATTGCCCAGCTCCTGCCTAAGGACCGGGGAGCCCCTGGGCTGGGTCGTCAGCCCTCTGCGAGTTCCCACTGCATCGAGCGATAACACGCCCCAAGCATTCTCCCTTGGCGACGTCATCCAGACCTGCGGCATCAGCTATTAACTATAGAAGATGCTGATGTGCCCCAAATCACGCCGCTTAGCTGTACATGCGATTACCCACGTCACGCGGTCCGCATGGCAGAAGGTCAGGCGACTCGTATCAAACAGGTCCACCAAGCTCGGCTAAAATTTTAAGTTTGGTTTGGAAGACCGAGTGGTTTGCGAAGGCTGGGGACAACTGAAAGCGTTGTAACCAGGGTGATGCTGAGCGGTTTACAGGCAGACGGAATGTTCGCCTGACTATGCACTATTTATTAGCATAATTCAAGATGCTCGCCCCAGCAAGAGAAAATAACCAAGAAATGCCGTGACGCATAGTCTGTGCGAATCTCTCAGGAGCCGCAGAAAGTCCTCAGCCTTACCAGGGGATCGCATCTCAGCATTAGGCCTGAAGAACGTTTCCAAACTCTTCTCTCCACTGCTAACTTTTCTTTTTTTTTTTTGGTCTTTTTAGGACCGTACCCACAGCATATGGAGGTTCCCGGGCTAAGAGTCCAATCCGAGCTGTAGCCGCCAGCCTACACCAGAGCCACAGCCACACCGGATCCGAGCTGCGTCTGCGACCTACACCACAGCTCCCAGCAATGTTGGATCCTTAACCCACTGAGTGAGACCAGGGATCGAACCCGCAACCTCATGGTTCCTAGTTGGATTCGCTAACCACTGAGCCGTGAGCTGTGGTGTACGTTGCAGACACAGCTCGGATCCCATATTGCTGTGGCTGTGGTGTAGGCCGGCAGCTGTGGCTCTGATTTGACCTCTAGCCTGGGAACCTCCACATGCCGTGGGTGTGGCCCAAAAAAGACAAAGAGACCAAAAAAAATAAAGAAAGAAAGAAAATGTGGACTATACACACAATGGAATATTACTCAGCCTTAAAAAGCAATAATACTCAGCCTTCCTGTCACAGGCTATAACGTGGCTATGTCTTGAGGACACTATGCCAAGTAAAATCATGCAGTCATGAACGAACAAATAATACATGATTTCACTTCTGTATGAAATAATAAAATAAAATAAATGAGCACTTAGAAAAAAAGGGGAAGGAGGGAGGGAGGATGAATTCACGGATGCACCTCATTTCTGGGCACCCCAACTTTCTTGCAGGCCCCGAAAGACCCCAAGGGAAGAAAGAAACGAAGCGTTCGAGAACAGGCTGGTTTTCCCAGATTCCAAGGCACCTCCCCAGTAGAGACAGAATCCGCGTCGTGACCAACTCAGGAGTCTCCTCCACCCTCTGTAAGACCCGAGAGGGTAAAAGCATGTCCCATAAGGTACCGCGCAATGTGTGAGAACAGGGCGGCCGAGGGAGAACCATTCACTGACACCTGAGGATGGGGACGGTACCTTTTTTTTTTAGGGCCACACCCACGGCATGTGGAGGTTCCCAGGCTAGGGGTCTAACAGGAGCTGTAGCTGCCGGCCTTCGCCACAGCCACAGCCACGCGGGATCCGAGCCACATCTGCAACCTACACCACAGCTCACGGCAACGCCGGATCCTTAACCCACTGAGCATGGCCAGGGATTGAACCCGCAACCTCATGGTTACTAGTCGGATTCGTTAACCACTGAGCCACGATGGGAACTCCTTGGAGAGGGTACGTTTTGACGAGCTTTTATTTATTCGTCGGCAAACTCCCAGTCCTGATGAATAGTCAGGTTCTACTGCGTCCTGCTCTGGATTTCATAGCATTTTGTGGCACCGGTCAGCACCACAATTAGCACATTTACATGAACAGTGAGACCAGGCGGAGATGGTCCAAGAGGAAAACGTGCGAAGTAGTTGAGGACGTGAGGACGTGAGGAACTGCGAATGAAGGAGAAAACAAAGCCCAGCGCTGGCTAAGGACGCCTGATCTGGGTCACAGACTAAAATCTTCTCCCCTCCCCCTTCCATCTCCCCCTCCTTCGAGCTCTTTCGGGTCCTTGAATTCCACTAGGGTGCCTTCTCCTCCCACAGGTCTCTCCATCAAACCTCCCAGGTCCCCACGCCCACGGTTTATGCCTCCGTCGGCCCTTCGTTCTGCCGAGGGTGTCAGTCCTTTGAGCACGTGTCTGCCTCCCCACGACCCCCTTCAGAGCTCAGACCACAGCTCATTCCTCGGTTTCTCCCCGACCACCTTCCCAGAGAGTGTATAGCCATCGCCTGGCGCACAGAGAAGCCGGAAAACAAGGACCGGGAGTTCCCACTGCTGCTCAGCGGTAACGAACCTGACTAGTACCCACGAGGATGCTCGCTCAGTGGGTTAAGGATGCTGTGTGGCCGTGAGCTGTGGTTTCAGTTGAGGATGTGGCTCGGATCTGTGGCTGTGGTGTAGGCTGCGGCTCCGATTCGACCCCTAGCCTCGGAGCTTCCATATGTCACAGGTGTGGCCCTAAAATGCAAAACAGACAAACAACAACAACAAAACAAGGATCTACTGTACAGCACAGGGAGATACACTCACTACTCTGTAATGACCTGTACGGGAAAAGAATCTGAAAAAGAGTGGATATATGTATGCGTGTGAGTGATTCACTTTGTCGTACGCCTGAAACTAACACAGCATCGTTAAGTCAACTACACTCCAATGTAATTCTTTTTAAATAAAAAGTAGATGAAGCAGCCTAAAAAAAAAAAAAAAACTCCGTTGAAATGAAACGTAGCAAGGAGTTCCTGTTGTGGCTCAGTGGTTAACGAATCCGACTAGGAACCATGAGGTTGCGGGTTCAATCCCTGGCCTCGCTCAGTGGGTTAAGGATCCGGCGTTGCCGTGAGCTGTGGTGTAGGTCACAGACGCGGCTCGGATCCCGCGTTGCTGTGGCTGTGGCGAAGGCCGGCGGCTACAGCTCCTGTTAGACCCCTAGCCTGGGAACCTCCATATGCCGCGGGTGCGGCCCTAGAAAAGGCAGAAAGACAGAAAGACAGAAAGACAGAAAGACAGAAAGACAGAAAGACAGAAAGAAAGAAAGAAAGAAAGAAAGAAAGAAAGAAAGAAAGAAAGAAAGAAAGAAAGAAAGAAAAAGAAAGGTGGCTGTCAACGCTTGACCTTGGAATATAAAACCATGACTCCCAGTCTCGATTTTGCCAGGATCCCAGAGCACCCCTATAGGTCCCAGGGGCTGGGCGGAAGGGGGCCGTGGAGGGCTGGAGGGAGCCGGGGAAAAAGAATTATGCTCGGAGGTGGAAACTGTTGAGTATAATTGAGAGGATGAAAGCAGAAGAGGTAGAGAGAGGTGGACTTGGATGGCTCTGACCACAGCCAAAGTTATTCACTCTTTATCCTCTCTTTTCTTTTTTTTTGGTCTTTTTGCCTTATCTAGGGCCGCACCCGCGGCATATGGAGGTTCCCAGGCTAGGGGTCTAACAGGAGCTGTAGCCGCCGGCCTTCGCCACAGCCACAGCAATGCAGGATCCGAGCCGCATCTGCGACCTACACCGCAGCTCACGGCAACGCCGGATCCTTAACCCACTGAGCGAGGCCAGGGATCGAACCCACAACCTCATGGTTCCTAGTCGGGTTCGTTAACCACTGAGCCATGACGGGAACTCCGATCCTCCCTTTTCAACCACTACCAAGAAAACAGGAACTTTGACTCGATTTCCCCACCGCGGTCTAGAAGACAAAAGGCGTAAGGGCTACACAGCATCTTACGAGACCAGACACGGTTCTGCATGGTCTGCCCGTGACCTTCAGGCGGTAACCTTGACTGTAGGCCGGAGCCCCTGACTTCCGCCCGCCTTCACAGGCCCCCGGCCCCCACCTCTCCACTCCCCAGTCCTCGGGGAACGATGACAATTCGTGACCCTAAGCGGACGTCACCCTACACCCCGGGACTTCCACCGTGCCTTGGCCCCGGAGTCTGTGCCACAGCTGCCGTGTCTTCGGCACCTGTTACGGGCCAGGCACCGCGCTCTGAGCTCAATCTTCAGTCCTCGGACCGACCCTGAAACATAAGATGCCGGTAGCACCATTTTACAGGTGAGAAAACAGAGGCTCACAGAGGTTCTGGGTCCAAGGCCACACAGACAGAGACAGGAGTCAAATCCAGCGTGTTGCTTCCAAAGCCTGGGCATGCTGTTTACACCTCATGGCTTCTGAAAAGATTTTTTAAGAGGGGGTGGGGAAGTAATCTGAAATATGGGGTCCAGGACCCCAGGGTGAAGAATTATAAACTTCTTCCTCAGCTACTTCTTCTTTTTTTTTTCGCTTTTTAGGGCTGCACTCACAGCATAAGGAAGTTCCCAGGCTAGGAGTCAAATCAGAGCTACAGCTGCCAGCCAGATCTTTAACCCACCGAGCAAGGCCAGGAATCGAACCCACATCTTCACGGAGACTACACCAAGTTCTTAACCCGCTGAGCCACAGTGGGAGCTCCTCCCTCAGCCTCTTCTAACAGAAGCTAGGGCACTCCATCCGGACCCTGAAGAGCAAGCCCACCCCTTACCGTGGGCCGCTTCCAGATGATTCCTTGAGTCTGGGGGGAGCGTGGTCCAAAGTCCTTGTAGCCCAAGGCTGACTGGCATGCTGGGAATTCTGGGTCCTTAAATAGGACCCCTGAGTCCAAGCACTGCCGCCTCAGGGTCTCGAAGTCCTGGCCCAAGTACTTCACAGCTTTCTGGGTGGAGCCAAGGCCCTCAGCCTCAGCACGGCGCTTGAATGCTGTGGCTGCCACGGCCGCCATGGTCAAGGGCTCCTGGGCGGACAGAGGGCAGGACTGCTACGTGCGCTCAGAGAACTGCCCCCTGGGAGGGGAGCTATAAGGTAGTGGCGGGGGGAGGCTCGTAGGTGGAGCTGGAAAACCTTTCACCCAAGTCCACCCTTCAAAGGGCAGTGAGTCAAGCCAGGAGCAAACAGGTACCTAAGGTGCAAATGAACCTGACCCACCAGGCCGCCTGCCTTTCAGCAGACAATTAATTTGGAGGCTGGGAGGCTTCCAGGGCCCCTCCCAGACCATTAGCCTAAGAAATCCCTTAGGATCCCAGCCATGCTCTTCCATGCCTTTGCAAGACCTGCTCATCTCCGCTGAGATGGGAAGACCTGTTCTGCAGCTTGAGGCTGGTATTTTTGTTTTGTTCTGTTTTGAGTTGCTTTTTTAGGGTTGCACCTGCCGCCTACGGAGGTTCCCACAGGCTAGGAATCGAATCGGAGCTGCAGCAGAGCCAGCCGACGCCACAGCCAGAGCCACGCGGGATCCGAGCCGCACCTGCGACCTACCCCACAGATCACAAGGCCGGATCCCCGACCCACTGAGCGAGGCCGGGGATGGAACCTGCGTCCTCATGGATGCTAGTCGGATTCGTTTCCGCTGCACCGCAACGGCAACTGGGAGGCTGGGATTCACCAGGGAATTGGCTCCCAGCAGGAGAAGGGCTAGAGGTTAGAGGGGGTCTCTTTTCCTTACTGAAAAGTCTGGCTCCATATGAGCTAGAAGGCCAAAAATATCGGCGAAGGGCCGTTCACAGAGTGGATCAGAGCAACCGCAGGCAAAAGTCGTTCTGGCTACGCATGAAGGCTTGGGCCAGCGGCACCAGAAATGAGGTCTGTCACCCTGGGCAAGTCACTTAACCTCTCCGTAAAGGGGAAGCTAAGAGTAGGAGCCACATCACAGGGCTGTTTGCGAGAGTGGGAGAAAGAACAGGGGATTTGCCTAGAACGGTCCATAAGAAGCACTCAGTAAATACCCGTTACTCTGTTCCTGGGAGCCAGGACCAGCAAGAGAAGGCCCTGGGGACCAAGAGCCATGGCTTCCCATCTCTGAAGGGAAATGGGCTCTGGGACTTTGCAGTAATCACTTTTCTCAGGGCTCCGATTTCCTAGGCCTGGTCCACCCTGAGGATGTGGCTCATTGGCGGTTTCTGAAATTTAGTGTCCTGGGGGCTGGAATGGAAAGCGGTCCCCGCCAAAGATCGTGAGTCCTAATCTTTGGCACCTGTGAATCGTGTGTATATTTTTGTTTGTTTGCTTTTGCTTTTTAGGGCTGCATCCACAGTATATGAAAGTTCCCAGGCTAGGAGTCTAATCGGAGCTACAGCCGCTGGCCACAGCCACAGTAACGCGGGATCCAAGCCACAGCTGCGACCTACACCACATTTCACGGCAACACCAGATCCTTAACCCAGTGAGCGTGGCCAGGGATGGAACCTGCGTCCTCATGGATACTAGTTGGGTTCTTAACCCATTGAGCCACAACGGGAACTCCAGTACATATACGGAAGAAGGATCTTTGCAGAGATGATTAAGATAAAGATCTCAAAATAGGGAGATGACCGCGGCTGTAAATGCATCACAAGCGTCTCATAAATGGAGGGAGATTTGACAGCAGACAACAAAGGAGAGCCATGCAGCCACCAGGCAGTGACCAGGGTGATGCCGTCACAAGGATGCCCATGGCCACCAGGAGCTGGCAGGGACAAGGAGCCAGTCATCTCCCAGCGCTCGTGGGGGGAGTGCAACCTGGCCGACACCTTGGTCCCGGCCGAGTGAAACTGATTTTAGGCTTCTGGCCTCCAAAACTGTGAGAGAACCTATTTCTGTTGTTTGAAGGCACCGCATCGTAGTCCTTGGTGACGGCGGCGGAGGGAAGCTAACCCAGCGTGCGTGAGAATCCGTGAAGCATTTTGCTTAAAATGCTGATCCCTGGAGCTCCCGTCGTGGCTCAGCGGGTTAGGAACCGAACATAAATGTCCCTGAGGTTGTGGGTTCAATCCCTGGCCTCGCTCAGTGGGTTAAGGATCAGGGGCTGCCAACGCTGTGGTGTAGACCGGCAGCTGCAGCTCCAGTTCGGCCCTAGCTTGGGAACTTCCATAGGCCGCAGGTGCAACCTTAAAAAGGAATAATAATAAAAAAATAAAATACTGAGTCCTACCACCGCTCCCCCTCGCAGGGAAAGTTCTGTGGGTCTGAGGTGGGACACGCGTCTGCGGTGTGGAGCCGCTACCCCAGAGCCAGTGCGGGGTCCTCAGAACACGCTCTGAGCAGCCAGCACAGCCCAGATGCAAAGCCCTTTGCCAGGCGGGCGGGTCTGGGTGAGCAGAAAGAAGGAACTGCTCCCCCGTGTCCAGGAGAAAACATGTTTTCTCAGATTTCGCCAGAAATTCAAGGCCGGAGTTCCCATCGTGGCTCAGTGATTAACGAATCCAACTAGGAACCATGAGGTTGCGGGTTCGATCCCTGGCCTCGCTCAGTGGGTTAAGGATCCAGCGTTGCCGTGAGCTGGGGTGTAGGTCGCAGACGCGGCTCGGATCCCTCGTGGCTGTGGCTGTGACGAAGGCCGGCGGCTACAGCTCCTGTTAGACCCCTAGCCTGGG
>PVHT020000067.1:1112959-1165762 GCA_004024745.2 Catagonus wagneri | reverse complement strand
TCTCCTAAGCTTTCAGGTCCCAGAAGGTCAAGTTCTTTGCACCTGCTGGGCCGTCCACCGGAAAGGCTCTCTCCCCTCCCCCTCCATCACCCCCTTGCTCAGCCTTCAGACCCCGAGTGCCCCCACCCCAGAAGTCTTCAGGGACCCCCCCACTATGTAAAACCACCCCCTCACATATGCTCCCCTAGCACCCCGCGACCCCCTGCCCAGCAACCATCTAATGAACACCCCTCCGCCACATGGGCCCTGATTCCTGCAAGGACGGTCCGTGTTTGTTTGCTCATCGCTGTGTCGCCGGAGTCTAGAAAGCTCCAGAACATACTAGGGACTAGATATGTATTTGCCAGGTCAATCAACGCCCAGGCGTATAAGATGCCTGTGGCTGGATACAGATCCACGCCAGGTAGGCGGACCTGACACGCTCTTGGGGTTGTGTTTTCCTGTCTCCAGTTTTTCCCAAGTCCCCCCAAAACATTCCCTTTGGACGGAAATACACAAGGCTTTCCTCCACCTAATGGCAGAAGCAATTTGTCTTCCTCATCAGGGGCTCCTTTGGGATCAGTGGTCTTATTCCCACCCGCCCCCCTAAACCACCTTCCTGGTCACACGTAGACGCCGCACAAACCAACCTCATCCGGGGGGGACAGGCCTGAGCCGCTGTGAAACGGAGCCCTCAGTCCCCGAGTCAGGAGTCGGCTCTGCTCATTAGCCCCACCCGAGCTGACAGCCTCCGTGTTCCCTGCTTCCCAGCCTCAAACCCCAGACACCCCAACAGAGTCGCCGCTACCGGGCAGGAAGCCCAGGACCCATGACAGAGGCCAGGAGGCCAAGCAGAAATACACCTGTTGGCCCCGATCGAGTAAAAGCTCTTGTTGGCAAACAGGGCTGGTGAATGCCGGATCCACGCCAGCCGAGCCAGAGAGCTGTACCCACAGCAGCCAACTCTGCAGCCAGAAGGCCAAGGCTGCATTGCGCCCTCAGTGAGGAAGAAAAATCACCCCAAGGGCCAAGTGTGCTTTTCAGACAAAGTCTGCGAAGCTTGTGGTCACGTCTAATCTTAACTTCCGTCTCGCTCCTGGGCCTTCCCATTTCAGAATTCTGCACCAAGCAGGGGGCGAAACCAATGTCAAGTGTATTACAGGCCGGGAATAGAAAACACACGGGCACTTTGGAAAACAGTCCGGCAGTTCCTCAAAATGCTAAACCCCAAGTGACAGTGTAACTCTTGGTAACATTCCACACTGGGGAGTTGAAAGAGAATTGAAAACTTAAGGCCACACAAAAATTGGTACTCCAACAAGCATAACGCATTATCCGCAGCAGCCAAAAAGTGGAACCAGCCCAAGAGTGCCCATCCACGGATGAAAAGATAAACGAAATGTGGTAGAACCGTGCAGCTGAATATTATTCGGCCACAAAAAGGCTGTGACACAGGCTGCACAGGTGACCCTGAAAACCCTGTGCTAAGTGAAAGAAGCCAGTCACAAAAGGCCACATAGGAGCTCCGATCGTGGCTCAGTGGTTAACAAATCCGACTAGGAACCCTGAGGTTGCGGGTTCGATCCCTGACCTCACTCAGTGGGTTAAGGATCCGGTGCTACTGTGAGCTGTGGTGTAGGTTGCAGACGCGGCTCGGATCCCACGTTGCTGTGGCTGTGGTATAGATGGCAGATGCAGTTCAGATCCTGCGTGGCTGTGTCTGTGGTGAAGGCCGGCGGCTACAGCTCCTGTTAGACCCCGTATGCCGCAGGTGTGGGCCTGACCCTAAAAGATTTTATTAAATAAATAAAAAAATAAAAGTGACCACACAAGCCTTGGAAGAGTGCCACGGGTAACTGCGGGCGCTGAGTAAGTGCCTTTGGAGACCGTTCTTAGGGGATGTCACTGCGTCACACACCCCCTTGTCCCGTCCCCGCCGCCAGGTGGCCACGCTGCATCTTCAGCCTCTCCTTCAGCACACCGCCTTGCCTCAATTTCTCCGGTTTCTAACCTTTCGTGAGCTCATGTTCCCGCCTGCTTTCTCCCTTTATTTCTACAAGAAACTTTCATCAAAGGGGTACATTACACGGCTAATTCTCTCCTCCCAGTCTTTCTACCGTCCCTCCAGCCAGATTTTCAGGATAAACCACTGGCCTGTGAACCTTGTGACCGCGACGTGGCTAAAATCCATGGTCACGTCCCAGTCCTCATCTCCGTTGACCTCTATGTAGCAATTAGACACAAGTCAATGCTCCTTTCCTTCTAGAAACGGCGGGGGTTGGGGCGATTTCACGAGGGGTGTCCTTGACCTTGAACGGGCAAGGAAAAAAAAAGAAAAAACGACCAGATCTAGAACCCCAGGGCAGAGGCTGGCTTTAGCTGGGAGAACAGAGTCCACTCCCATCCCGGGACAGAAGGCAGGACGACTGTGAGGGCGGATATGCCGATGGGACCCTGGGAAGCTGTCTTCTGGTTGCTTCCATTTTTACTCACGGAAATAGGAATTAAGGGTGTTAGTTGAGAGTGAGAATGGGGTGGAGGCGTTGGAGATCTGCAAGAGAGAAGGGTCGAAGGAGAACAGGAGAATGAAATGTTGGAGACATACGTGGGGGAAGTTGTCATCAACTGAGAGCGAGACACATCAGCCTGTATGTCAGTTACCTATTGCTACTGACAAATGAACCTCAACTTTGTGGCTTAGAGCCACAGACAGTTTTTTATCTCACCATTTCTGTGGGTAAGGAAGTCAGAAATAGTCTGGCTGGGTGGTTCTGGCCTCAGAGGCTTTTTTGAGGCTGCAGTTAAGGCGTTGACTGGGGCCACAGTCAACTGAAGACTTGACCAGGGTGCCAGGATCGACTTCCAAGATGGTGGACCCGCATGGCTGTTGGCAGGGGGCTTCAGCGTCTCCCTTTGTGGGGCTCTCCATGGGCTGCTCGAGCGTCCTCATGACACGGCAGCTGACCTCCTCCAGAGGAAGCCATTCGAGAGACCAAAGAGGACAGTGCAGTGCCTTCTATGACCCAGCGTCTGAAGTTGCAGACTCGGGAGTTCCCTTTGTGGCTCAGTGGTTAACGAATCCAACTAAGAACCGTGAGGTTGCGGGTTCGATCCCTGGCCTCGCTCAGTGGGTTAAGGATCCGGCGTTGCCGTGAGCTGGGGTGTAGGTCGCAGACGCGGCTCGGATCCCGCGTGGCTGTGGCTGTGGCGAAGGCCGGCGGCTACAGCTCCTGTTAGACCCCTAGCCTGGGAACCTCCATATGCCGCAGGTGCAGCTCTAGATTAAAAAAAAAAGGCAAAAAGACAAAAAAAAATTAAAAAATGAAGTTGCAGACTGTCCCTTCCGACTTTTTCTATTCATTAGAGGCTGCTGCTAAGCCCACTCGTAAAAGAAGGAAATTAGCCTAACCTCTTAAAAGGAGGCGTATCAAAAAATTTATGGGCATGTTTTCAAACCAGCACAATTAGATCGCCTTGTTTTATTGCAGTCCCGTTCAGCTGTGCAGGTGCAGGCGCAGGCACAGAGTAACTGAAAAGTTGGATTACCCGGGGTTATGGACACCTGAGAACAGGAAATCTACTAACCAAAGCCTCTCGGGAACAGCCGTGCTTCTCACCCCCTCCCCATCACTGGGACAAAGAAAACATTGAATTTTCCACTGGGTGTTTTCAAAAGGAAGGCAAAGGAAGAAACAAATCTTCCAAAGTGTTTATAAGACTTCCAGTTTCCAGCGAACTTTGGAGGAATGCCCTAAGCTCAACCTGTCAAACCAGTTGGTAACCTGAGGACGTCATAGCACTTTCTCAAAGTCAACTCCAAAACATCAATGATCTTTTCCGCGGTTACTGTTTGAACACATATTCTATCCCGTCTTTTTTTTTTTTTTCATTTTTTTTGCTTTTTGCCTTTATCTAGGACCACACCCGCGGCATGTGGAGGTTCCCAGCCTAGGGGTCTAACAGGAGCTGTAGCCGCCGGCCTTCGCCACAGCCACAGCAATGCAGGATCCAAGCCGCGTCTGCAACCTACACCACAGCTCACGGCAACGCTGGATCCTTAACCCACTGAGCAAGGCCAGGGATCGAACCGCAACCTCATGGTTCCTAGTCGGATTCGTTAACCACTGAGCCACGACGGGAACTCCATACTGTGCCTTTTTACTAACCCCCCACCCCCACCCAACTCCCTCGACTTGACAGGACAGTCACCCTGTTCTCGGCCTCGTGCTTCTAGATTATGTTCGAGGATCGATCTTCCAGAAAGGCTCCACGGTAAAGGCCATCCTGCGTGTCACACTCAGTTGCAATCATCGGTTTTCTTCTTGCGTCCGTATCTGCTCCACTCCTCCCATCACGGTTGAAATTCGTGGCACGCAGGGCCTGTATGTTCACTCCGGGTCTCTGCTCACCCTCCCCCCACCCCATTTTCTCAAACCCCTTTCCCCGGGGCCCAGGAACCGACACACAACAGATATCCAATACATGCTTGACGGATGGATAACTAATTCACCATACAAGTTTCATTCAGGCTTGGTATTTTGCAAGCTTGGATCGGCAAGAGAGTATAATTAAGTCCAGGATGAGTAGAATTACAAGAATTTGAAGTCCACATGTATACTGACGTCATGCATAACTCTCTAAAAAGGTTTGCAAGGAGGACTTAAGCCAAGATAACGTAAGAAAGGGTTTGGGAAGGACGAGGAGGACCTAGACAAAATAGTAACGTAGATGCAGCCCAGAGCCCTGGACCGAGATTTGGCAGTGGATTCCACGGCTCTGTCCCTTGGTCACCGTCACCCAGAGAAGACACTTCTCTCGCGGGTCTTCCTTTGATCCTTTGACACCGGGGACGTGGGGGGTTGGGGGGGTAGAAAGAACATAGCTCCACTATGCAGGCAACCAAGCTACACTTGTCAGGAGCTGACGAGCTCCCGGCCGAGCAGAACAACAGCCGGAGCTGGAACGAGCCCATCACGGGGAGGGGCAGGGGCTCCCCTTTGCTGTTACTGCGCACGCGCACGCGCATGCACTGCACATCCGGGGCTCGCTGAGCGCTGTGCTTCCATCCTCCCCTGTTTCAACAACACTGTCTCTGCGCAGTGGCCACACTCATCAACCACGTTCTGCAGATGCGGAAACTGAATTTCATCACGCAGCTCCTAAATAGCAGAACCAGGATTTGGCCACAGGCTTGCCTTACCCGAAAGCCCAGGCTCTTGTCCAGGATACCGTATTTACGGATTGTGTTTAAAAAGGCTAACGATCCCTCGGAAACAGACAGCGTGCACCCTGGCGTTGAATTTGGCGGAGGCTGCTTGGCTGTCACACACAGACTCCACCCACAAGGACAGCTGGCTTCCTGTTGCTGGTCCGAGGTGAGAGTCTTTTTTCAGCTGCAGGAAGCGAGGGCCTTGGAGAGCCGGAGGGAGCCCGGGTTCCTCTCTGCAGCCGTGATGGGCACGTGGCTTCTCACATCAGCTAAGATTCCAGCTAGCTGAAGTTAGAGCTGCAAGCAAGGAATGTTTAAAGAAATCAAAGCCAAGGTGCTCTGACTCCAGCAACTGGTGATCTTTGCTGCCCCCTAGATCCGTTTCATCCTGACCCCGCCGGTGGAGTCACTGAAAACCAAGTGCCTGGTTTAACCTTGCTTGTGTAGTGACACTTTTTTCCTCTTTGACTCCTCAGAGGGTCGCAGCGAGCTGGTTTTTCTGAAAACTCTTATAAAGACTAGTTTAAGCGTACTCCTCCATAATTCTCAGGACACGCTGAGAACTGAGAAAGTGGAGGCATCGTGCATTCATCCTGGACTGTACAGACTGGATTTCAGCGTAAGTGGTGGACGGAGCAATGCTTTTCTGTACAAGAGAATTGCAGCTAGTAAGAGAATAAATAGGAGTTCCCGGAGAACCCAGCATAGTCTCCGTGAGAATGCAGGCTTTATCCCTGGACTCGCTCTGTGGGTTAAGGATCCAGCCTTGCCACAAGTACAGAACTTCCATATGCCACAGGTGCAGCCTTAAAAAGAAAAAAAAAACAAATAATAGAATTAGAAGAGTCACCGTTTGCAACCTTTGATGAAATAATGGGGGGAATTCCCTTCGTGGCTCAGTGGTTAACGAATCCGACTAAGAACCATGAGGTTGTGGGTTCGATCCCTGGCCTTGCTCAGCGGGTTAAGGATCCGGCGTTGCCGTGAGCTATGGTGTAGGTTGCAGACGCGGCTCGGATCCTGCGTTGCTGTGGCTGTGGCGAAGGCCTGCGGCTACAGCTCCTGTTAGACCCCTAGCCTGGGAACCTCCATATGCCGCAGGTGCGGCTCTACATAAAAAGGCAAAAAGACAAAAAAATAAAATAAAAAGAAATAATGGGCCTAAGCAGCCATCACTGATGCATGACAAAACTATTAGATCCAAAGTTAATTAGGAACTTTATAACGGATGGATCAGGCTGGCAATACCTAAACCCATTTATCAACCTGTGCATGATGAAAAATGGGACACTATTGCCTTCTTACATGATCCAAATCCACCTGTGAAGAATTCTTTCCTCTCCCTAAAACTGAACTTGAATCTGATAAAACCTCTAGATCTAATTGCCATTTTAGCCTTTTTTTTTGTCTTGTCTATTTTTTAGGGCCGCACCTGTGAGATATGGAGGTTCCCAGGCGAGGGGTCGAATTGGAGCAACAGCTGCCAGCCACAGCCACAGCCACAGCAACACCAGGTCTGAGCCAAGTCTGAGACCTACACCAGAGCTCATGGCAATGCTGGATCCTTAACCCACTCAGCGAGGCCAGGGATTGAACCTGCAACCTCATGGTTCCTAGTCAGATATGTTTCCACTGCACCATGATGGGAACTCCCTAATTGCCATTTTAGAGAAAATAAATATGAAGCAGTTTCTCAATGTCTGTACAACTGACATTTTGGACCAGATAATTCTTCGTTAGGGAGACTGATTCATGTATTACAGGACGTTTGCTCCTGACCTTGACGTCCTAGGTGTCGGTGGCAGCCCTGCAGGCATGACAACCAAAAGGGTCCAGACATTCCCTAACGTTCCTTGAGCGGCAAGATCATCCCCAGTTAAGCACCATGCGGGTTAGAGACGGATGTTAAATGACACCATGAGGACAGGATCAGCCAGCTCCCAATTATGGGAAATTCTTCAGGACTTTCTTCAGCAAATCAATGTCATGGGGGGGGAGGGGGATGCGAGGCTGCTATGGACTGAAAGGCAGTTAAAAAACTCATCAATCAAATGCAGTGCTTGAGCCTTCTTTGGATCCCAATTTGAACAAACTGTAAAAACACAGTTTTGAGACAACTGAGGAAAACTAAACATAAGGTGAGTACTGTGTGATATTAAGAAATTGTTGTTGGAGTTCCCATCGTGGCTCAGTGGTTAACGAATCCAACTAGGAACCATGAGGTTGCGGGTTCGATCCCTGGCCTTGCTCAGTGGGTTAAGGATCCGGCGTTGCCGTGAGCTGGGGTGTAGGTTGCAGACGCGGCTCGGATCCTGTGTGGCTGTGGCTGTGGCGAAGGCTGGCGGCTACAGCTCCTGTTAGACCCCTAGCCTGGGAACCTCCATATGCCGCGGGTGCGGCTCTACATAAAGGCAAAAAGACAAAAAAAATTATTGTTAATTGTGTTGGATATGATATTATAGAGACATTTTTATTGTACACATATATTTGTTTTTATTTTTATTTATTTTTAAATCATTTTTATTTTTTCCATTATTGTACACATATATTTAAATCCTTAACTGATACTCATGCTAAAGTATTTTCAATTAAAATTATATTTTTCTGCCTATTCATTTTCAGTATTCAAGCCAAGCAAGGAAGAGAGAGGAGGAAAGAAAGAAAGAAAGAGAGGAAGGAAGGAAGGAAAGAAATCAGTAAATAAAACAAGAAATTGAGAAAGTTGATCATTATTAAGCTGAGTGATGAGCTCTTTACTTTTGTGTATGTTTTACATGTTCCATAACAAGATGATAAAAATAGAATAAAATAAAGCAAAAGGTCTTTGCTTCTAATAATAGTGGGTTAAGTTATTCAAAACAACTCTCGCACTAAAGTCAAAAAAAAGCTGGATGAAAATGTTTAAGTTTTAAAAGCACTAGAAGTTAATGAGAATGAACTGGATTAAATTCTAGGAAAACAAGAAAACAGAGAGATAAGTCACTTATGCAAAGTTGCTTTTGCCCTGGGAGTATTTGTTTGCTTATATGTTTGTTTTTGTTGCTCCTGTAAAAACAACTGAGAAACAGTTTTAAAACTAAGCTGAACTTTTATCAGCCCCGTGGGAGGAGGGGCAAAAGACTCATGGCACAGAACCCAACCAAGGTGAGAAGTCCAACACCCTCCCACACTTTAAATTAGACCCCAAAGTCTCACCTCCTAAAGATAAAGGGAAGCCAGAAGTAAGCTGTCACCTAGAATTGCAGCCTGAATCTAGGTGACCTGTCCAGAGAACCTCCAGCCTTGAAGCAGGACAAAAGTGGTCTTGGACTAGACCCGGGAGCCTGGCTGAAACAAATGAAAATTCTCCCTACAGGAAGGAGGTGTCATCCTAGGTCTTTTAATATTATTACGAATAATTTTTCAAAAACAATATTTATCAAGAGCCATAAATACTAAAAGAAAACAGACCCATAAAGACGTAAGCTTCAAGAATTTGCATTCAGGGAGTTCCTGTAGTGGCTCAGTGGTTAATGAACCTGACTAGCATCCAGGAGGACTCAGGTTTGATCCCCAGCCCCACCCAGTGGGTTAAGGATCCAACGTTGCCAAGAGCCACGATGTAGGTTGCAAATGTGGCTCAGATCCCTCATTGCTATTGCTGTGGCGTAAGCCGGTGGCTACAGCTGCAATTCGACCCCTAGACTGGGAACCACCATATGTCATGGGTGTCACCCTAAAAAGAAAAAAAAAATAATAAAGATTTGCATTCATAAAATATCTAATATTGCTGCGATTATACCAATAAGATACAAACTTTAAACATTTCCATAACCAGAAAACTATAAAACGCTACATCATGGATTTGAAAAAGAGTCAAAAGGAACTTCCAGAACTGAAAAATTCAGTAACTCAAAATAAGAACTCATTGGATATATTTGACAGTAGACTGGGTACAACAGAAGAGAAAATTAGTGAACTGGAAGATAGAAGATTAGAAGACTAAAGCTCAAAGAGATAAAAAGATGTAAAATAGGAAAAGATAGGTTAGACATAAAGAGTACAGTAAGTACAATAACATAAAATTGAACTCCCAAAGGAAAGGAGAGAGAGAACAGGGTAGAGAATATCTGAAGAACGAATGGCTGAGAATTTTCCAGAACTGATAAAAATTATCAAATCAAAGATTCAAGAAGCCCAGTAAAGCTCAGCCAGGATATATATATAAAAAAATCCATATCAAAATACATCAGGGAAACCCCAAAAAACCAGAGAAAATGTGAAAATCTTTAAAATACCCTGAGAAAAAGTATACCACTTCAACAAAGTAATGGGTTGATAATTGACCTTCTCAACAGCAACAATGGAAGTCAGACTACAGTGGAATGAAATATTTAATGTGCTGCAAGAAAATGAATACCAACCTAGAATTTTATACCTGGCCAACATGTCTTTTAGGAATTAAGCTAAACTAAAGATATTTTCAGGTTTGGGGGGAAAAAATGAGTAAACTCCAAAGAGAAAAGTGATTCCTGGATTTCCCGTCGAGGCACAGTGATTAATGAGTCCGACTAGGAACCATGAAGTTGCGGGTTCGATCTCTGGCCTCGCTCGGTGGGCTAAGGATCCAGCGTTGCTGTGAGCTGTGGTGTAGGTCACAGAAGCGGTTCAGATCCCGTGTTACTGTGGCTGTGGTGTAGGCCGGCAGCTGTAGCTCTGGTTAGACCCCCTAGCCTGGGAATCTCCACATGCCATGAGTGTGGCCCTTAAAAAAAAAGAGAGAGAGAGAAAGAAAAGTGATTCCTTTTTTTTTTTTTTTTTGCCTTTTGTCATTTTATGGCCGCACCCGCGGCATGTGGAGGTTTCCAGGCTAGGGGTCTAATCGGAGCTGTGGCCACTGGCCTGCGCCGCAGCCACAGCAATGCAGGATCCAAGCCGCGTCTGCAACCTACACCACAGCTCACGGCAACGCTGGATCGTTAACCCACTGAGCAAGGGCAGGGATTGAACCCGCAACCTCATGGTTCCTAGTTGGATTCGTTAACCACTGCGCCACGACGGGAACTCCAAGAAAAGTGATTCCTAATAAAAGGTCTGAGATGCAAGAAGGAATGGAGAGCAAAGACATAAATATGTATTATATCCAAATGAAAATTGTGTAAAATAAAAATAATGATGCTGTTTTATGAGATTTTAAATATAGAGAAAATGAAAACACATAAATCAGGAGAGGGTAAAAGAAATGTAAGTGTTCTGCTCTCTTTGCATCATCTAGAAAATGGTGAAAGTACTAATTTACATTAGATCTCAATAAAACATAGGTATATGTTTTTGTATCCAGGGTAACCACTAAAAGAATGTTGAGAATGTATAATAAACCAACCTAACGCTGAACTGAAATAATTAAAAATAGTTCATTTCTTAGCCAACCCAAGATAAATCAAAAAGGAAAAGAGAAAAGAAAAGGACATAAACTAGACTAGAGAGACAAATAAAAAACATAAAAGGCAGGTTTAAATACAAATATATCAGCAACTGCATTCAATCTAAATAACACAAAGTTCTCAGACTAGGTGAAAACAATCACTGTGATACACTTTAATTAATTATAAAGTTCTAGAAATTTTAAAAATAAAAGGATGAAAAAAATGCCTGCAGATACTCACCACAAGAAGGCTGGTATAGCTATACCAATATCAGAAAAAGTACACTTTGAAGCGAAAAGCATTGCTAGAGATAAAGAGAGACTTGGTCACAATAATAAAAGATCGATTCATCAAGATCTAGTTGTAATTTTAAATTTGTATACTCATAACAGCACAGCCTCAAAATATATAAAGTTGGACTTCCCTTCGTGGCTCAGTAGTTAATGAATCCGACTAAGAACCATGAGGTTGCGGGTTCGATCCCTGGCCTCGCTCAGTGGGTTAAGGATCTGGTGTTGCTGTGGCTGTGGCATATGCCAGAAGCTACAGCTCTGATTCGGCTCCTAGCCTGGGAACTTCCATATGCCATGGGTGCCACCCTAAAAAGACCAAAAAAGGAAAAAAGAGAAAGACATAGTTCGTCATTTCAGGTACTTATGGGCCAGCAGGGAACCAGATCCATTGGTAGCACCTGTCTTTTGATGTATATTCAAATCCGCATCACACAATATATATTTTTGATATGACCTGCATTTTTTTTTTTTGTCTTTTTGCCTTTATCTAGAGCCGCACCCATGGCATATGGAGGTTCCCAGGCTAGGGGTCTAACAGGAGCCGTAGCCGCCGGCCTCCGCCACAGCCACAGCCACGCGGGATCCGAGCCGCGTCTGCGACCTGCACCACAGGTCACGGCAACGCCGGATCCTTAACCCACTGAGCAAGGCCAGGGATTGAACCCGCGACCTCATGGTTCCTAGTCGGATTCGTTAACCACTGAGCCACGAAGGGAACTCCATGACCTGCATTTTTGACCAGCCCTAGGCAGCTTGGGCGGAAAGAAATCCCTCCAAGATACTTCATTCTGGGCGTGAGGCAGGCGGCGAAGTCCTCCCCAGCATAACCGGCCCAGCAGGGGAGTGACCGGGTTCCCAGCAGAGGCCGGGCGTAGGCTCTCGGGGCTGAGGCCCAGTGCTGACTGCAGCCCTCCCTGAGGGCTGCTGGCCCTCCGCCGTCACGGCCCTTCTCCGCCCTGCCTTCTCATCCGCAGCCATCAGACGAGAGCAGACGGTCCTGCCCTCTTCGCCCCTAAGCCCGGTGCCTTTGCGACTCTCGGCCTTATCATCAGGAGCTGAGGAAACCTCCGCGCTGAGTCAGATGCCGGTGGTCACATCGCTAAGACATGACTCAGACCCAGACTCTGCGCCTTTTGTAATTTTTCCTTACTTGTCCCCAGGCAGGGGCTCTCTTGGGACCTGCTGGGCACAGCCTCTCTCTCTGGGCTAAGAAAGAAGCTCGGTGTCCGACACCCAGGCAGTGACAGCTGGTAGGGGCTCTGCCGCTGATGGGTTCATCCCCAGAAGATGCCAGAGAAAGTCTGTCTGAGCTTTAAATCGCATGGAAACTTAGGTTGTAAATCTTACGGCGAGTGACTTGGACATTAAAAGGCTCGTGTGTGTGTGTGTGTGTGTGTGTGTGTGTGTGTGAGAGAGAGAGAGAGAGAGAGACAGAGAGAGAGAGACAGAGAGAGAGAGACAGAGAACTAACAAGCCAAACTTCCCCCAGAGAAGGAATAAGCCTCAGGCAGTAGAAATAACCTGATTTTTCTACCCCGAGCTCGGCTATATTTACAAATTGCCCCTGTGATTGGAAGCTGGAAGCAGAGGAGGTGTTGGAACAGACAGGACTGGGGGCAGAAAAAGGCAGATCAACCTACACGAAAGGTACAAGCAGAGAAAGACAGAGGAGCTGGTGGAGACTAAGAAAGAACAGAAGGATTTCCCAATAGCTCAGCGGTAACGAAACTGACTAGTATCCATGAGGGTGCAGGTTCCATCCCTGGCCTCGCTCAGTGGGTTAAGGACCCGACATAGCCATGAGCTCTGGTATGGATTACAACACGGCTCGAATCTGGCGTTGCTATGGCTGTGGTGTAGGCAGGCAGCTGTAGTTTTGATTCAACCCTTAGCCTGGGAACTTCCATATGCCGTGGGTGCAACGATAAAAATGAAATTAAATTAAATTTAAAAATTTAAAAATAGGGAGTTCCAGTTGGGGCTCAGCAGTCACGAACCCAAGTAGCATCCATGAGGACGCAGGTTCGATCCTTGGCCTCGCTCAGTGAGTTAAGGATCCGGCGTTGCCGTGAGCTATGGTGTAGGTCACAGACACGGCTCGGATCCATGTTGCTGTTGCTGTGGCTGTGGCATTGACCAGCAGCTGCAGCTCTGATTTGATTTGTAGCCTGAGAACCTCCATATGCCTGCAGGTTTGGCCCTAAAAAGCAAAAGAAAAAAGGAAGGCAGGCAGGAAGGAAGGAAGAGGTAAAGAAACTTAAAAAGTAGGATTTCCCAGAGTTCCCATCATGGCTCAGTGGTTAACGAGTCCGACTAGGAACCATGAGGTTGCGGGTTCGATCCCTGGCCTTGCTCAGTGGATTAAGGATCCGGCGTTGCCGTGAGCTGTGGTGTAGGTTGCAGACGCGGCTCGGATCCTGCATTGCTGTGGCTGTGGCGAAGGCCAGCGGCTACAGCTCCTGTTAGACCCCTAGCCTGGGAACCTCCACATGCCGCGGGTGCAGCCTTAGAAAAGGCAAAAAAAAAAAAAAAAAAGACAAACAAACAAACAAAATGTAGGCTTCCCCTTGTGGTGCAGCAGGTTAAGGGTCCATCCTTGTCACTGCTGTGGCTCGGGTCGCTGCTGTGGCGAGGGTTTGACCCCTGGCCTGGGAATTTCCACATGCCAAGGATGCAGCCAAAAAGAAAAAATAATGAAAAATGTGAAAATAAGAGTATAACAGAAAGAAGAGCCAGAGAGCTTGGAGACAAGCCAGTAGAGAGAGAGGGAGGTGTGCTCCAAAGCAGAGGCAAGAAAGATTTCGAGAAGGAAAAGAGCTACAGAGCCGGAGGCAGCCTCAGTGTGTGTAAAGAAAGAAGACTTGGCTGGAAGGAGGACCCGGAAAGCCACACACGCCACGAAACATCCATTAATGTCTCGTGGAACTTTCTGCTAAGCAAGGTTTGATAAACACTGAACAAGAAGCCCTCTAAAGTTTCATCCTAGAGATCTCAAAATGTGAAACGCGTCAGTCATTAATATTTCTTGGTACAGAAGAAATTTCCAAGGCCTCCCCTGATTTTTATAAGCAACCCAAGCTGTATTTGTAAGTCTCTTCCCATCTGAGAATTACAGCCTCTTGGTGAACGCCTCCGAGGTCATCGTCCCCATTTTACAGACGGAAACACTGAGGCCCAGGAAGGTGAAGATCCACACGCGCGTTCCCGGTGTGGCCACGGAGTCGCCGGCAGCTGGAGATGTTGCCATGACGGAAGGCCAGAGGGGGACGAGAAACAGAAGGGGTCCTAGAATCTGGATCCCCCGGGAGATAAGACAGATCACAGCCAGAACCAGAGATCACCAGGTCAAACCCTGTGCCTGAAGGAGGAAGGAGGTTAAAAAGTAACAGCAAGAGGGCAGCGCCTGAGCTCAGGTTGAATATAAGGAAAAAAAAAAATATTGAAACTTGTCTAAACTGCCCAGCAACAAACGCAGCAGCGTGCACGGAGTGTGACATTCCAAGGGGATCAAATGATGGTGTCGGGTGGCTGGCTTTGCAGCAGCTGGCTGCCCCAGCCCCCTCCACGGCTGCTCGCTGCTAGCCCCCCGGCCCCCAGCACTTTCTCTGCAATCATTAGACCCCCTCCATCCTCTGTGCAATCTGTGTCCCAAGCCACATGCACTTTAAATCGCAGGGCAAGCCAACAAGGCCCGGTGATGCATAATTTTTTTTCTTTTTCTTTCTTTCTTTTTCTTTGTGTGTGTGTGTGTGTGTGTGTGTGTGTGTCTTAGGAACCCCCTGTTCTGGCTTAGAAACTATTTATCTGGGGGTTCTGCTGATGGAAATCATGGAGGGGCCAGCGCTGCCCCCGGCACCCCTGGTGTAGACGCTTGGATTAATCCCGTCCTGCTGAGCAGAGAACATGCTGCCCTGGGTTCCTTCCTGCAGGCAGCAGCGAGAAAACAGGATGTGTCAAGGACTCAGGGGCCT
Organism: Catagonus wagneri; assembly: GCA_004024745.2. Lineage (NCBI taxonomy): Eukaryota > Metazoa > Chordata > Mammalia > Artiodactyla > Tayassuidae > Catagonus > Catagonus wagneri. The sequence continues at coordinate 1,150,905 of PVHT020000067.1, read as the reverse complement.
TTAGAAGAAAGATGCGGGGCTGCTGATGTGAACCAGCAGGCCCCAGCAGGCCCACGCACGTTGTGATTCGATGCTTACAATCCACTCTGCGAACTGTGCTGAGCGGGTGTACTTTCCCCATTTGAAGGAAAGTACAAAGCCCATTCGAAGCTGTTTCCCCTTCTGAAGAATTGCAAGGGACCCCACGAATCCGAGACACAACTTGTTTTCAGCAAAGCTGTCGCTAGAGGGCGCTTCTGTGGAAAGTCCTCCCAGCGATGGCATTTGGTGGGTGAGGGGCAGCGGCCCCAGTTCCCCGGCCTCTTGGCAAAGCCTGGGGTCAACGGCCCTGAGCTCCAGGCGACTGGAAAAATCACTGAGGGGCGCAGAAAGCTACCAGGCCTTTTCGAAGCTTTCTTTCTGGACTTTTCCTCTCTCCTGATACCCAGCAACCTCCTTTTTGCTTTTTGCTTTTTAAGGCCGCACCTGGGGCATATGGAAGTTTCCAGACTAGTGGTCAAATCGGAGCTGCTCTAGCCTACACCACAGCCCTAGCAGCGCCGGATCCTTAACCTACTGAGCGAGGCCAGGGATCGAACCCACAGCCTCATGGTTCCTAGTCAGGTTCCTAACCTGCTGAGCCACGCGGGGAACTCCCAGCACCTCCCATATCTGGCAGCACCAGGGACTGCACAGCCCTTCTCCTCCTCTGGCCTTGAACTCGCACAGGGCACCCCTCCCCTTGCTGGAATCCAAGCGGGCGGTCCCACCCTCTCACTACAGAAAGGCCTGGAACCCCTCCAGAGGAAGAAGTTGCTGAAATAAAACCATTTGTTAAACACTGTGGAATTCATGCTCTCTTCTCCTTTGGATTCTGATCGCAGACTTGAAAGAGCGAGGCTGAGATAGACCTGGCCTTTCCCCAGCCTCAGCCCAGGGAAGGGGGGGCTCTCCCCACCCCCCACCAGCCCCTTTGCCCTCCTGAGCCGACGAGAGAGGTGGGCAGGATTGTGGCCTCGGGCATCAGGGCCAAGCTGGCTGTACCACACTTTATTTATTTTACTTACTTACTTACTTATTTATTTATTTATTTATTTAGTTTGCTTTTTAGGGCCGCACCTGCAGCATACGGAGGTTTCCAGGCTAGGGGTCCAGTCGGAGCTGCAGCTGTCAGCCTACACCACAGCCACAGCAACGCGGGATCTGAGCCGCGTCTGCGACCTACACCACAGCCCACGGCAACGCCGGATCCTTAACCCACTGAGCGAGGCCAGGGATCGAACCCGCAACCTCATGGTTCCTAGTCGGATTCGTTTCCGCTGCGCCACGACGGGAACTCCTCTGCGAGAGTTTAGCTGTCACTTTGCTGTCCCTTGGTTTCGTCGTCTATAAAATGAGGAAATGAGACCTCTCTTGATGGAAAGTGAAGATTCTACATGCAAGTGTATAGAATGCGTAGAGCTCGGCCCGGCATATGGAGGGGCTCAGTGAAAAGTTGGTTTGGAAGACCGGGTCGGGGCTGCGGGCTGTGCCTCTGACGCTGCAAACATCCAGGCCCCGGAGGTGGTGTGACTTAGACGATTATTTTCTCTTCTTTTCATTTGGAGAAAATCATCTACAAAATTACTGGCGTACCTGTCATCACTCAGCGGAAATGAATCCGACTAGCATCCATGAGGATGTGGGCTCGATCCCTGGCCTCGCTCAGTGGGTAAAGGATCCGGCGTTGCCGTGAGCTGTGGTGTAGGTTGCAGACGCGGCTCGGATCCTGCATTGCTGTGGCTTGTGGCTCTGATTCGACCCCTAGCCTGAGAACTTCCATAGGCCGCAGGTGCGGCCCTAAAAAGGAAAAAAAAAAATGCTGCTCAAAGAAATTCCCTACTCAGCTCTCTGAGACTCTCTCTCTCACACTTATACAGAAACATACACACACACACAGTTGCCGGCACCGCAGGGCCGGGCCCCACTCCCCCACCCAGGCCCCTTTGCTGCTCTGACTCAGCCCAGGACTGCATGACTCACCACTACAAGGTTCCCACAGGGAGGCCCAAGGATTTGTGTGTCTGCTGCGGTGAATTCCGTGACAGGGGCTGTGCGCTCAGAAAGTGATGAGATTTGGCTGGATCCGGCGAGAGAGTATCGTGCAAGAGGCTTTGACAAGAATAAAGGGTTTATTTCGGGTTTAAAGGCCTGGGCTTTGTCCCGTGGTGGCAGCGGGGGGTGGGTGGGTCATCATTGTTTGTAGCCACAAGCAAATCTGAGTGGCCGAGGACAGCCGAGCTCCACTGTCAGCGGAGTCCTGTGCGCGGAGGCCCCAAGGCTGGTGGACCAGCTGCCGGGTGACCACGAGGCTCTGCTGCCAAAGGAGTTCTTTGCCACTGGGAGGGCCCCGGAGGGGCCTTCGGGCGCCGGCTGCGAGGAGGTGCTGCTCTGGCGGGGCGGGGCTGTCCCCGTGAGACTGGCAGGGGGATATCTGTGGTCTGGTGGGCAGACGAAATCCCAGCAGGGCCCGGTGGAAACCGGACTGTCAAGAAAATGAACAGCTTCCGGCCAGGGTTGACTGTTTCTTCTGTGCTCAACTGTTTTCATAAAACGCTTGCACCAGAAACCCGTTGAGCTGGAAATGAATACCTGGGTACCTGTGGCCTCCACCGCACCTGGAGGTACAGGAAGCCAAGCCTGGTGGTGGTGGTGGTGGTACCCAACCATCCCACAGTGCAAACTGGAGGCGGAGGATGGCAGATAAAAACACAGCCAGGCCTAGGAGTTCCCTGCTGGCTCAGCAGGTTAAGGAGCTAACAGTGTCACCGTGCGGCAAGGGTTCGATCCCTGGCCTGGGAACTTCCACGTGCCGTGGGCATAGCAAAAACAGGACCCAAAACGAACAAGCCAGAAACAGACAAACCAAAAAACACATCCTGACTTAACGGGGAAGATTTAATCGGAATGAAAGACAATATGTCAATAAGGGGAATTCTTTGGTCTCAGAAGCTTCGAGGGTCTCAAAATCAAAGAGAAAATGAGTTTGTTTTTCTTTTAAGAGGGTAAATGAGGACAACGGAGATAAGCAGGATCTTTGCAGGGGAAGCTGGGCAGACCAGGGAAATGAATGGGGCCTGAAAGAAAAGGGTCATGCTGGCGCCGAAAGATTCCACGAGACGCTGGTAAGGGGGACCTGGCCCAACCCTTCTGTGTTTGCTCAGACTGGGAGGCGAGCAGCGTCCAGGGGCTTGTAGGAAAGAGACTTGACAAAGGGCAGGGGGTCAAGCTCACTGGAAGAAAAACAGGCAGCTTAATACCTGGTCAAGGATAAGAATGGATGAGGGGGAGTTCCCGTCGTGGCTCAGTGATTAACGAATCCGACTAGGAACCATGAGGCTGCGGGTTCGATCCCTGGCCTTGCTCAGTGGGTTAAGGATCCGGCGTTGCTGTGAGCTGTGGTGTAGGTCGCAGATGCGGCTCGGATCCCGCGTGGCTGTGGCTGTGGCGTCGGCCGGCGGCTACAGCTCCTGTTAGACCCCTAGCCTGAGAACCTCCATATGCCGCGTGTGCGGCCCTAGATAAGGCAAAAAGACGAAAAAATAAAATAAAATAAAGCGAAGAGGAGTCTGGCACCCTGGTGATGATGGATTCATACCTACAGATCAGGCTCATACCACCTGCTAGCAAACCCTTAGGCTGTAAGAACCCCAGAGCTCATCAGCGCCCCCACTCTGCAGGTGGCTCCAGTGGTGGGAGCCCAGTCTGGCCAGCCTTCAGTTGCTACAGACCAAAGGCTTTCTGACCTGTGGAATCGGCTTCTGGTTCGAGACCCAGAATCTGCATTTTTCACACGCTCCCCGCGCGATGGCTGATCCCTAGCCCCTGACGCCTGAAACAAACAGTATCGCTAGGTGGCCCATGGTAGAGTTCCAAGCACTATTTAATTTTCTGAATTAAAAATCTGTGCCACTTTCTCAGCGGAAATGAATCCGACGAGCAAGCATGAGGTTCTGGGTTCAATCCCTGGCCTTGCTCAGTGGGTTAAGGATCCGGCGTTGCTGTGAGCTGCGGTGTAGTTTGCAGATGCGGCTCGGATCTGGCGTTGCTGTGGCTGTGGTGTAGGCCAGTAGCTGTAGCTCTGATTGGACCCCTAGCCTGGGAACCTCCATATGCCGCCGTGGGTGTGGCCCTAAAATGAAAAAAACACAAACACAAACACACACACACATAAAAGTAAGGACTTACTCATTTGTTTGTTTATTTCTCTCTCTCTTTTACTTTAATGGGTTACACGGTATCATTGCATTGTTTTTTGTTGTTTTAATTGTTACAGTTTTCAAGATCTGTTAAATTTTATGACTTGCGAGTTAAATTCAAACCAGTCATGTGTATGGCACATCTGATTTCTTTGATTATAAATCTTGTTACTTACAGCGTTATTTTAATTTTTACAGATTTATAATATTCATATTCTTGTATAAAACTGTGATTTCTGATGTTATTTTGTTTTAGTTCTATAATTAAATGTATTTAACATATAGCAGACACACACACAAAAAAAAATCTGTGCCACTTTAAGTCCACCCGGGTCCCACTTCTCCCTCTGCAGCGACATGGAATGAATCTACTTCCTCTTCTCCAGGACAACCCTGTAAACACTCAGAGTTGGTATCAAGTGCCCAACATCCCTCTCTTATCCAAGAAAAATGCCTCCGTTTTGACTACTTTTCACCCATTTTATTTATTTCTCCATCATCCATTAAGAGCCAATAATTGGCACATGACAAAAAAGGGCCTATCCACAAAGTATCTGTTAAAAAAATACTTTCTTTTTTTTTTTTAGGGCTGCTTCTGCAGCCTATTGAAGTTCCCAGGGTAGGCGTTGAATGGGAGCTGTAGTCACCGGTCTACACCACAGCCACACCAATGCCGGATCCAAGCTGAGCTCACAGCAACACCGGATCCTTAACCCACTGAGCGAGGCCAGGGATTGAACCCGCATCCTCATTGTTACTAATTGGTTCGTTTCCACTGAGCCAAGATGGGAACTCCTGAGACTTTCTTAAAAGAGTAAATAATGACTCTCATACAAATATAAATATATGTCAATGATTTTATTTAAATCATTAATAAATGAGGGAACCATATGTGTTTTTAAAAAATAGTTCAATGAGGTTCCTGCTGTATAGCACAGGGAATTTTACTCAATATTTTGTAATAACCTATAAGGGAAAAGACTCTGAAAATGTATATGTGTGTGTGTGTTTATAACTAAATCACTTTGCTGTACACCTGAAACGAAAACATTGTAAGTCGGCCATACTTCACTTAAAAAAATAATAAATATATTTTTTAAAACTTTTAAATAGACATTCCTGTCCTGGCGCAGTGGAAACAAATCCGACTAGGAACCATGAGGTTGCGGGTTCGATCCCTGACCTCGCTCAATGGGTTAAGGATCCAGCATTGCCATGAGCTGTGGTGTAGGTCGCAGACGCGGCTCTGATCCCAAGTGGCTGTGGCTGTGGCGGAGGCTGGCAGCTGTTGCTCTGAGTTGACCCCTAGCCTGAAAACTTCCATATACCTCAGGAGGGGCCCTAAAAAGAAAAATAAAATTAAATATTTCAAAGGAGAATCTGAAAGACCAGTCAATTAGAAATGCTGGTGGGATTTGATATTAGATGAATGGGATTTGTTATTAGATGAATGGGGTTTGTTATTAGATGGAAAACCGAGGGAGGGAAGCTGTTTGGATTCCACCTCCAAAAATTCACTTGCACATATATATAGACAAGAATTATTAACACTACTATCAATTTCTACAACCCATGGGGTGGTAAAATGTCTTAAAGACTAGGAAAACCACAGACCATTGCAGATCTGACCGCTGGAAGGGTAAGTAGGCTTCATCTAATTCCACAGGACACCAGGAATATATTTTAATTCCAAAGACTTTAAGTTTTTCCTGAGATCATTGTTTTACTAAAAAAGCCTGACTATTCAAATTTCAAACTCTCCTTCAAGATCAACTCAAAGGCCACTTTGTCTGGTCTTCCTTTTTCTGACTAAAAGATAATTCTCAAAAAAAAAAAGTTGGGAGTTTCCTTGTGGCTCATTGGGTTAAGGATCTGGCATTGCTACTACTGCGGGGAGGGTCGCTGCTGTGGTGAGGGTTCGATCTCTGGCCCCGGGACTTCTGCATGCTGCAGGAACAGCCAAAAGAGAGAAAAAACAGAAAAAAAAATCTTTGCAAATTAGGGTGAGCTAAAGAGTTCTTAGACATGATAACAAAGGCGTGGTCTACGAGAGAAAAAAATAATTGATAAATAGCTCTTCATCGAAATGAAAAACTTTAAAGAAGGGGAACCTCATGATTCTCCTACAGATATAGCATGAACATATTTGAAAGGTTTTATTTAACTTAGTAGCTAGATGAGGCAACTAAAACAGATGTTAGGCCTGATTCAAAGGAAAAGCCAAAGGAGTTGGACTTTATCTGAAATAAAGGAAAAAGAACATTAAAATGAATGCGCAGCTGGACTCGGCGGGCTTCTCCCCTTGAGCAGAGGGATCCCCGCCCTGGACAGAACCCATTTGCAAATACAGAAAAGTCACCTCAAGTTGTAAAATGACTCAAAACCAACGGAAGGCTGGACTCAGCCTGGGGGGAGCTGCTCTAAAGCAGGGCTTCGGGGCCTGGGCCTCTCCGGCATCGTGGATACCAGTTACAAAGTGTCACCTGCCCTCTGCTTCTCACTGGCCATGGCAGTCGCTGACCTGCAACACCCCCAGAAAGGAATTCAGGGCTGAGATCAGGAGCCAGGCTCCCCATTCTCTAGAAAAAGACTGGCAGAAGAGGCCTTCAGATAATTAGATCTTTGCAGGAGAGGATTGCACGCGCCCCGTTTCCTGCATCTTCTCCCATCGAGGAAAGCATGAAAGCCAGCAACGGAAACCTCCGCGCCTCGTGACCAGCAGCACCCAACTGCCAAAGTGCACGCTGGATTGCACGTTTCCTCCTTCACCAAAATCACGTCTATGCCAGCCCCCCTCTCCCTTTCCGGGGCAGGCCCTCAGAGGAATCTGAGGGGCTCTCTCCCGGGTCTTTCTCATTTTGCTTCAGATAAGCCAAGTCACAACTATCAAGTTGTGTGTTTAGAAAAAAAAAAAATATATATATATATATGGACCTCAAAATTCCTTGCTTTGTGGGGAGCCGTCCTAGGCGTTCAAGATGTTTAGCAGCATCCGTGGCTTCTCGCCAACAGAGGCCAGTGGCACCCCATCCCCCAGTCATAACAAAAATTATCTCCAGACGTTGCCAAAAGTCCCCCAGAGTGGGAAGGAGAAGGCAAATTCACCACCAGCACCACCCCCAATTAGGAACCCGCTAGTCTAAACAGTGCATAGCTTTCCACTGAAACACAAATTCTTCGGTCTCAGCTTAGGGATGAAGAGAAGGGAGCTGCCGCCCTGCTCAGCGCACACCCAGGGCTCTGTATATGAGCTGAGACTCTCACGTTATCTCCCAGTAAACAGAGTGGGCACACGGGCCCCTGACACGGGCAGTGTTCTAAATGCAATGTTCCCAGTGAAATGTGAGTTTCAGATAAACAGCTATCGGGGAAGAAGAAACTTTCCTCTCCCCTCTAGATTCTTCTGACTGATTTAAGAATTAAGTTGAGACGTTCCCATCGTGGCGCAGCAGAAACGAATCCGACTAGGAACCATGAGGTTGCAGGTTCGATCCCTGGCCTCGCTCAGTGGGTTAGGGATCCGGCGTTGCCGTGAGCTGTGGTGTAGGTTGCAGACGCGGCTCGGATCCCGCGTTGCTGTGGTTGTGGTGTAGGTCGGCAGCTGCAGCTCCGATTCGACCCCTAGCCTGGGAACCTCCGTGTGCCCCGGGTGCAGCCCTAAAAAAAAAAAAAAAAATTAAGTTGACATGAGACACTTTAACAGAAGAAAATCAGGAGTTCCCACTGTGGCTCAAGGGGATTGGAGGAGTCTCTGGAGCCCCTGGTCGCAAGTTCGCTCCCCAGCCCTGCACCGTGGGTTAAGGATCCCCCCTTGCTGCAACTGTGGCTTGGATGTGATCCCTGGCCTGGGAATGCCATACGCTGCCAGGCAGCCAAAAAAGAAAGAAAGTGGGGGGTGGATCAAATAAAGGTTTAAGAACACATATACCTGGGGAGACCCAATAAAACTGAAGAGCCCTCCAAAAAGGTTAAAGCCTTCTCCTTAAACACCATATTCCGCTCAAGACAAGAGGAGAGGGTGGTCATAGGGGGCTGGGACTTCAAAGGGGAGGAAGGCGGTTGACTTGAGGAGGGAAAAGCAAATGTTTGGTGACAAACGTTAGCTGGCCTGGTAGAGACAATGGGACACGGAGAAACCTGATCTCTAGGCCCTGTCCAGTTTCCCCACCTCACCCTCCTCCACCCCCACCTGATTATTTGCAGCGGTCTCTGAGGAGGCTCTGCTCTGGGAACAGGCCCTTTATGTAAAATCTCGAGGCACTTGCCTGGGACGTCCAAGCTTCTTCCTGAGTATTTTGGGCCTTGATGGTTTCCAGCTCATGTCAGAGAGAAATCTGAGATGGGAAAGTTTGCTCCCCCACATAAGGAATAATCTTTTTATGTTTATTTTATTTTACTTATTTATTATTTACTTTTTGCCTTTTGTCATTTTTAGGGCTGCACCCCGCGGCATGTGGAGGTTCCCAGGCTAGGGGTCTAACAGGAGCTGTAGCCGCTGGCCTTCACCACAGCCCCAGCAACGCGGGATCCGAGCCGCTTCTACAACCTACACCACAGCTCACGGCAACGCCGGATCCTTAACCCACTGAGCGAGGCCAGGGACCGAACCCGCAACCTCATGGTTCCTAGTCGGATTCGTTACCCACTGCGCCACGACGGGAACTCCTGGAATAATTTTTTTAATTTAAAAATGCCCCCCATGATAAATCTGGGACATACTTATACTTAAAGGTCATTGGTGGTCACTGAAATTCAAATTTAACTGGGAGGATATATTTTTAGTCGCCAAATTGGCGAGCCTACCAGCGACCATGGGCTAAGCGACAGCAGTGTGTAGCGGCGTGATTATAACGCACGTCTGGTGACTTGGAATCTCTGCTCTGCCTCTGATTAGTCGTGCGACCCTGGACATGTCACTTAACCTCTCTGATGCTCAGTTTTCGAATCTGCACAGTGGGCGCCAGAGCCCAGGGACTTCCTGCTTCTCCATCAGCTCCTTATTCAGAGCTAATTTTGTCTCCTGGAGCTCCGTCCCCGATCCTCTGACTCACAGGGTGTTTCCCAAAAAGCCACGACGGCCCCGGGCCAGGGTTTCGCCCAGCCTTCCACCCCAGCAAGCGGGCAGTCAGGCTCGGCTCGGGTTCGAGGCCCGACTTCGCCATCGGCCGCCCGAGCGCGGGGCGCGCGCCGGCTCGGCCATCCCCCGGCGCCGCCCGCAGGTGGCAGCACCGGCCCCCGCAGGTCGCCGTCCGGCCGGCAGGCGCCGCGCAGGCCGCGCGGCCGCCGAGGTCCCGGGCCCGGAGCCGCGCAGGCCGGGAGCGGCCAGGCCACGCCCCGCCGGGCGGAGGACGCTTCCCGCCGGGTGAATCAGCGCCCGCGGCGGCCGCCCGCACCCCGCTGCCGCGCGCCGGGCCCTGGCCGCGCCCCTGCCGAGCGCCGCGCAGCACGGCAGCCGAGACCCCGCTCGCTCCCCGGGTAGGCGCGCGCCGACCATGGCGGGCATCGCGGCCAAGTTGGCCAAGGACCGGGAGGCGGCCGAGGGGCTGGGCTCGCACGAGAGGGCGGTCAAGTATCTGAACCAGGACTACGCGGCGCTGCGGGACGAGTGCCTGGAGGCCGGGGTGCTCTTCCAGGATCCCTCCTTCCCGGCCCTCCCGGCTTCCCTGGGCTTCAAGGAGCTGGGACCCTACTCCAGCAAGACCCGGGGCATCGAGTGGAAGCGGCCCACGGTAGGGATCGCGCCCGCGGCGGGGTGCGGGCGGGCCCCGGGGCCCCGGGGGCGCGGGGCGCCCAGCCCGGGACTCTGCGGGCGCGCTGTCGCCCGCGTCCCCTCGGCCACCCGCGGCGCTGGCGGGACAGGCCGAGGCGCGCGCCGCCCTCCGATCCCACCAGCAGGCCCGCCTGCAGAAACTCGCACGAACTCGGCTGATGCAAAGGGACCCGGAGGAAACTTCTCGGGCTCCGGTGGGGAGGGGGTGGGAGGTGGGGAGCGGAGTCTGCGGAGAAAGGGGCGCGCGCGCGGCGGCGGGGGCGGGGGGCACAATATCTAACCCGGGAGCGTCGGTGGCCAACTCGGTTCAGTCTGCTTCAGGGAGGGGGCGAGGCCACGCACGGCCTGGGCCTTGCGACTGATTGTCTCCTGTCGCGATGGGTAAATGTCCCGAGTCAGAGTTTCCAGTTTTCCAAATGGGAGCCGGCGAGACCTCCCCTTAACTTTTACCGCGGTGATTAGCCGAGGACAAGGGGAAACGCTGCAGCCGGGAGCCAGTTCCCAGCCCAGAATCCTCACCGCAGAATCTCAGGGGCCCCTCCGAGCTCCGTTATCCCCACCCCCACTGGGCTTCTGTCCCCCTTGCCCCTGGCGGGATCCATGTATCCAACCCGGTTTCTCCGTGGAACCCCCGCTGGCCCCACCAGCCATGGGCACCTCGCCAGGCTTCGGCCTCCAGGCTTTCTGCGAGATGCCTCCTGCGATGCAAAGAAGCATCCCAGCCCCCGCTTAGGCTCAGAGCCCCCAGTGTCCCGCTGTAGCCCTAAACCCACTGCCTAGGCAGCAACTGCATGCAGTAGGAAGCCTCCGTGGCCAGGGGCAGCTGAATTTCTTTCTTGCTAAGGGGTGTGAGCCATTTAACCCCTCTGGCTCCCTCTCTTCATCTAAAAGAAGAGGGGTTGCCCGAGTCCTATTTCCTCTCCTCCACCGGCTCGGCACCTTTTCGTTTCTTAAGGGCACCAGCTCTTTCCTGCCTCGCCTGTCAGCATGTCCTCTTCCGGTTTCCTTCCCGGAGCCTGGCTCGCTCCCTTCTGGGCACTGAGTCAGATGTTCCCTCCCCCAAGAGGTATTTCCTGACCATTCTTAGCCGTCTCCTCCCGTCTGGTCATTCCTTATCACTCGACCCTGCTAACTGCCTTCAGAGCGTTTTCAGGATCTACAAATATAACGACGTATCTGTGTGCTTGTCTTTCCTGCTGAACCGCGGGGACCATGTGTTGTTATTCAGCGGTACGCCCCCGGTGCGTCCGTCCATCCATGCACTGAACAGTATCTATTGAGAGCCTGTTATGTGTCAGGTGCTGTCCTCAATGCTCGGGATAGCGCTGTGACCAAAGAGACCGATCGTTTGTGGAAGGAATGAATAGTGAGCCTCCATCGAAATGGTGGCTGTGAAAGTGATACTGCATGTGTTCCCCTTACGTTTGCACAGCACTCTACTGTTTACAGCGTGAGTTTACATACGTATTTGCCTGCTCTTTCGCTCAGTAAGCACATATTGAACACCGACTGCATGCCTGGCACCAGTGCGTGTGGTCTCTGACTCTGAAGGCTTTCAGAGCTGGCGAGGGGAGACAGACGGGTCACCCAGAAGCTGGAAATGCCCGCAGGACTTCCAGATGGGGAAATAGCAGTCTGAGGCCATTTTAGGGCCCCAGTTTAGGATGGCACAGGCTGTGTGCCCTGCACAGCCAAGGGGGAAGATGGATGTTTTACAGTCACTTAGCACTTGAACAAATTGAGGCTTGGGAGGGTTAACTCTTGGCTCATACAGGGGTCTGGGGGCCGGGGCGGGTGAGCCAGGACTGTGTCCAGCGCGTGGGTGTTTAGTGCCCACGGCTCCCGGCCGCCCCTCCGCCTTCTCAGACACTGCTGGCGTTGAGGTCAGGCAAAGCAAATAAACGTTGCCCACTGGGTTTAGAAGAAGTCAAGTCATCGGTGACTTAGCGCCCTTGCAGCGGGGTAGAAGCCAGATTGCCAGAGACCCCAGAGTCGGGAACCGGAAATGCAAGGTGCCCAGCCAGAGGGGTGGCTGGGAAAGGAGTGCGGAAAGCGTGGCGGGGAGAGCGGGGCCTGGGGTTTGAGAGGCTGTTCTTTTAGATGAGAGCGGCTGGCATGGGTCCTAGGTCGAGTCCCAGAGAGGAAGGGGCTGCAGAGAAGAGCAGGGAGGAGACAGTGAGCCGCGCCCGAGGAAGTGAGAGAAGAGGCTGCGGGCGGGCAGGGGTGGGGCCGGCCCGGGAGCCGAGGCGCTGCTCTTCCTCCGAGGGGCCCGGGGCCGTCCCCACCCAGGGCTCCGGGACAGAAAGGGACCGAAGAGGGCGTGGTCGAGGTCACGGTGGGCTGAGGAAAAAGCCACCCCAGCCAAGGGTGGCACCCGTCAGGGGATGGCGAGGGTCCCTGTGTCAGTCTGTCTGACCCTGGAACATCTAACGCCTTGGAGAGGTTTATGGTTCCTTTCCGCTCAGCCGGCTGAACTCTGCCTCCACCTGGCATCTCCCGCCCCCGAGATCAGTCACTGTATCATCAACTTTTTCAATAATAATAAGAGTAACGTTTATAGCATTTCCCAAGGCACACTTACACCCTCATCATCTCATTTAATGTCATCACCGTCCCCTTCTAAGGATGAGGAAACCAAGGCTTACAGTTGCCAGGGTCATAGAACCCGTGTAAGAAGTGGCAGAGCCACGGAGTTCCCACCGTGGCGCAGCAGAAATTAATCTGACTAGGAGCCATGAGGTTGCAGGTTCGATCCCTGGCCTCACTCAGTGGCTTAAGGATCCGGCATTGCCATGAGCTACGGTGTAGGTCGCAGATGTGGCTCCGTTCCTGTGTTGCTGTGGCTGTGGCGAAGGCCGGCGGCTGCAGCTCCATTTCGACCCCTAGCCTGGGAACCTCCCCATATGCTGCACCTGCGGCCCTAAAAAGCAAAAAACGAAAACAAAGACAGGGTGACTCCAGAGCCCAAGCCCGCCACCCCTTTCCTCAGACCATGACACTCTGTGCTAAATTCAGTGCCCTTTGTGTTGTGTCCAAGTTTCTTTCCGGAGAGGCCGCCAAAGGCGCGAGGAAGTCTCTCAAACATAATGGAAAAATCCTTCTCGGTGAGTGCAGGCGCACTGAGGATTATCAACCCGATTCTTGGTCTCCCAGCACCCAGCGCAGCCTCTTCCATCAGCCGGATAAGTGCTCAGCTGGCAGGCCTCGGGCAGAGCCGGCTTCGCTGGCCTCAGCAGAAAAGCATTCTCACGGTCGTTTCCCTCAAACCAAGCAACCTGAGCAGAGAAGGGGCCGGGCAGAGGCCTGAAAGCAGCGTGCTCTCTGGCAAATTCCAGAAGCGCCTCCAGATCTAAGCCGGAGCATCCAGGGGCTGGAACCCAGGCCTCACCCAGGAAAAGCTGCTGCTGCACAGGGGGTGGGGGGGTGCCCGCGGGGCGCTGTGGGCGGAACCCCCCAAAGGGGCCCAGGCGAGGGAAGCCCCGATTTCTGCCCCGACTTCCTCTGTGGTTTTAGGGTGGGGCCGCCTGAATCGAGAGCCCAGAGAGAGCCGCAGAGGGCCAGCACTGTTCAAGGCTGGCTTCCGCCAGGGGACTCGTGCGAGGCCCTGGGAGGCTCGTTAGGCCTCGATTAGAGGCAGCCTGGGAGCGGAGGGTGTGTGGTTTACAGGAGTGGGTTGAGATCCCAGCGCCCTCCGCAGCCGGCAGACAGTGTCGCTTCGGACACGTGGCCGCTCTCTTGGCCTGTTTCCGCACCTGTTCGGCGGTTCCTGGGGGGACCTCCTGGGACAAAACCACCCCGCGCGGTATCGCCACACGGCAGGTCCCCAGGAGGTGGGCGCCCCGAGGATCGGGGCCTGTGGGTGGATCCAGAAGGCTGCGAGTGTCGGGAAGACCGAGGGGTCACCAGCACCGCCGCTCAGCGCACCCCAAGGTGTTCGACTGCAGATGCAGATACTCCGGAACTCGGAGTCCAAGGGGGCCGCGAGGGCCGGACTGCGAAGCAGGGCTTCTCCGGGCTCTGGAGCTGTGGGAGGAGGTGGGAACGGAGCGGGCAGCGGGGACAGAGGAGGGGGCCGGCGCGGGAGGCAGGGCTGCTCCAGAGGCGGGACAGTGTCAAGGCCCCAGAGGAGGCTGGACGTGGGGCCGCCCCGGCCCTGGGAGGGGGCGCCGCGCCGGGGGCTCGAGGCACTTGGAGCGCTGGGGCCCAGGGGAGCAGTTATGTCGCCCCGCCACCCAGCAGGACCCCCCCCCAGCCCCAGGGCAGGCTCAGACAAGAATCCCACGGCCGTCTAACTGTCCCTAGGGGAGAGAAGGCACAGAGGGCGTCCGACGCCCCTGCTGGGAACGGGGGTGTCTTCACTGTAAAAGCTCGTGCCTGGTGGGTTGACAGCACTTTGTGGGTCTCATTTCCAGGAGATATGCAGTGACCCCCAGTTTATCGTTGGAGGAGCCACGCGCACAGACATCTGCCAAGGCGCCCTGGGTAAGTGACAGCGAGCGGCACAGGGGCTGCGGGGGCTTGCGCGCAAGGTCTGGAGGGATGATCTCTGGCTTCTCTCCCTTGCCAAACGTTGGGCAGTTCCCATTTCCAGAAGCTTCCCGGAATGTCTTGTCCCCCGAGCGCCCCATGCCGTGGCACACAAAACACACGGATGTGCGGTGAGGGCTCCCGTGTGCCCTGCCCTGGGCTGGTTACAAAGGCACTCCCACTAGAGGACGAAGGAGCATCTGGATCTCAGCCACCGTCCGGCTCCGTGCCTCCTGGGGCCAGTGTCACTGGCGCCCCGTGGAAGAGTCAGGCTCCGGGCCGAGGGCCAGCGGGTCAGCTGGCCCAGGCCCGTGGCAGCACTGAGACACCAGGTCTCTGGGGCCCGGGGATGGGCTGGTGACTCAGTCTGAAGGAAGAGGAAACCCCAGCCGTCACATCAGGGCCTTCTCAGTGTTTGCAAGGCAGCTCACCATGGTAGCACAGCAGTGTCCCCTGTAATTGTCACCGGCAGTTGTAACGTTCATGTAAGTAGGTTTCACAGCGGTAGCTGAACTGTGACTCTGATGAAACTTTGCTCTCTGAAGCCGAGCTCTGTTTTTTCAGGATATAGTACCTGCTGAGACTGGGACGTGCAGGGTCTCCACCTTTGGCCCGAAAAGTCCCTTTTTTTTTGTCTTTTTGCCTTATCTAGGGCCGCACCCGCGGCATGTGGAGGTTCCCAGGCTAGGGGTCTAACAGGAGCTGTAGCCGCCGGCCTTCGCCACAGCCACAGCCACGCGGGATCCGAGCCGCGTCTGTGACCTACACCACAGCTCACGGCAACGCCGGATCCTTAACCCACTGAGCGAGGCCAGGGATCGAACCCGCAGCCTCATGGTTCCTAGTCGGATTCGTTAACCACTGAGCCACGACGGGAACTCCTGGCCTGAAGAAGTCTTAACCAAGGGCCCTGGTACTGTTATTTAAGATTCTCTTAGAATCCACACTCATTTTTTTTTTTTAATTCATAGTAAATATGGCCCTATGATCACTGGAGCAGATTATTTGCTGTGATAAACTGAAAACTTGTTGCCTGCCCTCAGCTTTGACTTGCTCCCTCTGCAGATTAGTCCCTCAGTAGCAAAACTGATTGTCTTTTTTTTTTTTTTGCTTTTTAGGGCCATGCCCGCGGCATACGGAGGTTCCCAGGCTAGGGGTCCAATCAGAGCTGTAACCGCCAGCCTACGCCACGGCCATAGCAATGCGGGATCGGAGCCACATTTGCAACCTACACCACAGCTTATGGCCACACCGGATCCCCAGTCCACTGAGCGAGGCCAGGGATCGAACCCGCAACCTCATGGTTCCTAATCAGATTTGTGAGCCATTGCGCCACGACATTGTCTTGAACTGCATCTGCCGCCCCCCACCCCCACCCCCAGCAGAGGTCTGTCCCGGGAGCGACTTGTCCAAGGTCACGTGGGGGCCTGGGGTGCAAGTGCGGATGATCCGACTCCCGGGCCTGTCTGTGAGCTTGACCCCTGAGCTGGACTCCCCAGAAGGGGCATGGAAAACTTCCAACCCCTGAGGGGTGTCAGGGCAGCTGCGGGAATGTGAGAGCTGACGCACGCACAGAGCGGGGGGCGGGGTGCCCTTGGGAAGGGCGCTCTGAGAGAACAGGCCCCGGCTGGGCCTGCAGCCTCTGTGTGCAAATTCCTGAGACTCCAGAAAACATTCTTACCTGCAAACAGCGCCCCACCTCCACCTCCTGTTTCTTGCCTCCTCTCTCCCATAAAAGATTGAGGCCCAGGGGCCCTGGGGCACCCAAGGTGGGTGCTTCAGGAAACCCATTGGTGGAGTTCCCATCACGGCTCAGCGGTTAACCAACTCAACTAGCATCCATGAGGATGCAGGTTCGATCCCTGGCCTCGCTCAGTGGCTTAAGGATCCGGCGTTGCCATGAGCTGTGGTGTAGGTCGCAGATGCCACTCAGATCCTGCGTTGCTGTGGCTGTGGCGAAGGCCGGCGGCTACAGCTCCTAGCCTGGGAACCTCCATATGCCGCAGGTGTGGCCCAAAGAAAGAAAGAGAGAAAGAAGGAAAGAAAAAGAAAAACCTATTGGTTAGAGAAAATGGAAGTTAACAAAGCTGGATGTTGATGGAGACTTCGCCCAACCATGGGGCTTTAGAAAATCTGGAAACACACACAGCACATTGTCATACTCGAGCTAAATTCCACACCCAGACTGAACATCTCCTTCCAAGTTCAGTGACATCTTAAGGGCCAAAACTGCAAGATTTAAGACCATTTTAAATACGACCAGGCCAGGTGGAGAGGAGACAGGCCAAGTTTACGTTCCTGAAGTAAAATGCACCAAATCAAACAGAGATGAGATTATGTCTAAGTCTTTTTAAAAAATTTCTCAGTAACCAGTCCGTCATTTCCAAGGTTTCTTGGCACCGCGTTGGCCAGTTTGTTCTCTTAGGCTTTTCTTTTGGAGGATCTGGCTCGATTCCCATTGGGAAAAGAGGCGGACTGAACTCTCCCCCTGATTCTGGCGTCTGGGCATAGGGTGGGGGTAGGACGGGGACTGTCACCGGGTCCCAGAAGGTTCAGAAGCGCCAGGAACAGGGGCTGTGGCAGCGTGAGCTGTCCACGGGACCAGAGATACAAGCTGAGGCTCAGCTCTTAGTTGGCAAACACACTCAAGTCATCATAAGGAAGCTCAGCCTCTTCTATAAATGGGGGGCGGGGGCACGAGGGTACCTCAAAGACCCCCTGGGGGGGGACATTCAGCTGTTCTAGAGTCGCCTCTCATGCCTGACCCTGAGGGTTGACCTTGTGCTGCAGTCAAAGCACTGCCGCTGGATCTGATCTCAGACAAGGCGTGAGAATGGCACCGGTCACCTGCAATGGGTGGGGCACAACGCCTGCCGCGCTTTCAGTGCGTGATCTCGCGTCATCATCCCAGCTCTGAAGTAGATATTTCACCCCCAATATGCAATAAGAAAGCTGAGGCAGGGATGGGCTAGGGTCCATGGAAGGCCACACGGCTAAAAATTGCCAAAGGGGAAGAACCCTGAGCTGGTTTCAGATCTGGAGTTCCCGTCGTGGCTCAGTGGTTAACGAATCCGACTAGGAACCATGAGGTTGCGGGTTCGATCCCTGGCCTCGCTCAGTGGGTTAAGGATCCGACGTTGCCGTGAGCTGTGGGGTGGGTCACAGGTGCGGCTCGGATCTGGCGTTGCTGTGGCTGTGGCGAAGGCCAGTGGCTACAGCTCTGATTTGACCCCTAGCCTGGGAACCTCCATATGCCGTGGGTGCGGCCCTAAAAAAAAACAACAAAAAAAATCCTCTCACTTCCATCAGTTGTCCCAAGGCTGTGTCAACAGTATGTGAAAGTAAACTTCTCAGAGGAAAATGGGCTTTTTTTGGAGTTCCTGTTGTGGCTCAGCGGGTTAAGAACCGGACTAGTATCCACAAGGATGCAAGTTTCGATCCCTGGCCTCACTTAGTGGGTTAAGGATCCAGCGTTGCCATGAGCTGTGGTGTAGGTTGCAGATGCGGCTCGGATCCAGCATGGCTGTGGCTGTGGTGCAGGCTGGCAGCTGCAGCTCTGATTCGACTCCTAGCCTGGGAACCTCCATATGCTGCAGGTGTGGCCCTAAAAAAGCCAAAAAAAAAATTAGTTTTCTTACCTGCACTTTCTACCAGCCGAGACTCACTCAGTTCACCAGGCTGGCCGGGGCGTCCTTGGACTTGTCCACAGCCTTCACAGGGCTGCCTGGCAATGGTTAATCCGACAAGCTCCCACAGGCCTTCCCAGCAGGGTCAGCTCGAAGCCCTCACCGAAGTAATTCCAAGCACGCCTGCAGAAATGCTCGGACACGAGCCGCCTGCACTGCAGGCCTCGGCAGCGGTGCTAAGCATTGAGTCGCGAAGAAAAATCCACCCATCCGTCTGGAGGAAGGGCTGGAGCCCCGGGCTGAGCCTCGGCCAGGCTGGTGCTGCGGCTAAACGTGGCTGAGGTGCAGCTGGCAGCCTCTTCTTACAGGTGGTGGCCACTCGGAGTGACCCCTGCGGCCCAGGAGATCCCGCAGCTGAGCCGTTCCTGCCTTGCGTTCTCCCTGGGCCACTGCCGAGCTTTCCCCGTTACCCCCCCACCAAGGTCCCCCACGGCCCCCACAGGTCTCTGGGGAAGCCGGCTGCCCTGGCCAGGTGCGCCCTAGGCCCTCGCCACCAGAGCTGCTGAAACCACACAGCCCGGTGTCTTTGAAACCTGGCACCTGTCCTCCGGCCCCTCCCCCCGCAGAGCCCCCCAGGGTCCCCAGGGCACCCACGGGCGGGTGCTCGGCTACAGGGTGGCCCTCCCCACAAGCCCACCTCTGCAGACGGTCCGTCGGGAGGGGCAGGGCCGGAGGGAAAATCACCGCAGGGGGCAGTTCCTGCTTCCTGCCCTGGAGGGAAGGAACTGGACTGGGTGACTTGGGGCAGGTTACCCAGGCTCTCTGAGTCTCAGGTTCCTCTTCCGTAAAATGAGAGTAATGATAATACTCCCTTCCGTCGAGGGCTATGGGAGAAGAGGTTGCAGAATCCCTATTTCCCCAATTTGAAATGTTAGAATTTTTCAAGTGATTCTTAAGTGGTGATTTTTGAGAAGTCATTTTAACAGGTGCCTTTGAAAAATTTGAACAGACTCTGTTGGCTTTCCCAATTATGAGCACCTTACATGCGCGTGGGACCTTCGCTATAATTTACTGACACCGGTAACATGATCACTAACCAAAGTCCATGCTGTATTTTCGCTTAGTTTTTACCTGAGGTCTGTCTTTCTGTCCCAGGCACCAGGCAGGGCACCACGTTACACCGAGGTGTCCTCCTGTCTCCTGAGGCCCGCCTTGGCTGTGACAGTTTCTCAGACCCGTTTTGATGACCGAGTCCTGGTCTGGGATTTTTTTTTCTTTTTGGATGTCCCTCTATGGGAATTGGCAGGTGCCTTAAAAAAAAAAAAATCGTGCATGTAGGTTTTTGGGGGTTTTTTGGGCTTTTTTGTTTTGTTTTGTTTTTTAAGGACTGAAAAATAAGTGCTGGCTGGACGGATGGAGGAAATAAAATCCATTGTTTTCTCTACTAAGCAGTGGCTTCAGCGCCAGCTCCAGCCCCACCCCCGTCCTCACCCCGACAGAGGCGTCTCCACCGCCTGGGGCAGATGTTGGCTGTCCGTGAGTCAACCTTTCCTCTCCCGGGTGTCTCTTCTGGTTTTAAAGCTCTTTCACAGCTTTTCTCCTTTCCTGGGGCTGCTGCCTGCGTTCAGAGCTCCCTCCCCCGCTGCCGCTGAGAACGTCCTATAAACAAGGCAGGGGTGAGTCTCCCAAAGGTGCCCCCCCAACCCCAGCTGCCCCGTCCCAGCGGGGTGCCTGCCTCATCCGAGGCCAGAGGAGGTTACTGGGTTCCTCGCCCCCCCACCACCACCACCCCCGACAGCTGCAGATCTGAGCATGATTCTCCCCTGGGTCAGGCGCTCCCTGAGCCTAGAGCCGGGCCCCGTCCCGGGGTGGACTCAGTGGCCCCTCTCTGAGATGAGGTCCCAGCACTCCTGACACTCTGTGACTTCCGCCGGCAGCGCCCCCTGCCCCCCAAGCCCTGAACACCGGGCTTCAGCCCACGTGTGGCATCTCCGCTCCAAGGTCCGAGACCCTTGCTCGGGTCATCCCGCCGGCAAGATCAGCCGCAGAGAGGCCCCCCAGGAGATTTCACAAAGGAAGGGCCGTGTGCTCCGGGCAGTCGAGTGGGATCCTGGGCGGCGGCAGGGCCAGTGGAGCCCCAGGGGGGCACGGTTCAGCCTGGCCGGCAGGTGGGCAGTGATGCAGGCTCTGGACAGGCACCGTCCACCTGAGCTTTTAGCAGCGATAGAATGTTCTGTGCAGTGAACACGGTCCCCGCAAGCCGCACGGGGAGCCCTCGAAGGTGACTAAGGAGGCCAAAGAACGGCCTTTTTTTTTGTCTTTTTGCCTTTTATGTAGAGCTGCACCCGCGGCATGTGGAGGTTCCCAGGCTAGGGGTCTAACAGGAGCTGTAGCCGCCGGCCTTCGCCACAGCCACAGCCACGCCGGATCCGAGCCGCGTCTGCGACCTACACCACAGCTCACGGCAACGCCGGATCCTTAACCCACTGAGCGAGGCCAGGGATCGAACCCGCAACCTCATGGTTCCTAGTCGGATTCGTTAACCACTGAGCCACGACGGGAGCTCCAAGAACTGCATTTTTAATTTTATTCGGTTTCAATGTAAAGAGCCACACATGCGTCGTGGCCACGGCAGTGCTGGGATCCAGCCTCTCCTTCTCGACTCTGGGGTGGGCTGGTCCCCACTCAGACCCGAGCAAGGCACACCCATCAGTTAACATCCGCGGTTGCAGGGTCCAGCGTGAGAACACGGGTTCCATCAGCTGGCGGTTGACCTCAGTTCCGCCACTTCCTGGCCCTGCGTCCTTGTTGAGTCTCAGTTTCCTCCTCTGTGACATGCGGGTGTTTCCAGCAGCTGCCTCAGAAGGCTGTGAGGGTGAAATGAGATACTGCAGGGAGCACCAGAGGCTGACGCTGAGGGCTTAATAACTGCAAACGGCAAGTTACCTTTGGGGAGAGGGTGGCTCTCAAAGGGGGTCCGTAAATGAGGCTGGGGGAGTTCCCACTGTGGCTCAGAGGGTTAAGAACCCGACGTCGTCTCTGGGAGGCTGTGGATGGATCCCTGGCCTCGCTCGGTGGGTTAAGGATCCGGCGTGGCCGAAAGGTGCCGGGGTAGGTGGCAGACGCGGCTCAGATCTGGTGTGGCAGTGACGTAGGCTTCAGCCGCAGCTCTGGTTCGACCCCTAGCCTAGAACCTGCTGTGTGCTGCAGGTACAGCCCTCAGAGTGGGTTAGCAAATAAATAAATAAGGCTGGGGAGGTGAGGCGGGGCACGGCCCGGCTCCAGCCCTTGGCCTTGACAACCACAGAAGTTGTGGAGAGGAGGGGACTGAGGAGCTGGTGTTTGGAGAAAAGCTGAAACTCATCGAAGTCTCCCGCCCCACGTTGCGGGGCTCGCGTGGTGGCCGTGGCTCCCTGCGGTCTCCTGGACAGGCCAGGAGGCTCGTCTCTGCCACCGCGCCCGGGCCCCTGCTGCTTTCAGACTCCACTCTCCCATCCGTGAAATGGGAGCAGGTGACACTGACATCTTGTCCCCCGGGGCGGAGAACGTCAAGGCCGTGTGACCGCTGGTTTCTCTCTGGCCGTCCTTCCCACTGCCTCCACCACGTGGCCTCCCTCCAGCACGTGGCCGCCTCAGCCACGGGGAGACTTTTCCTTTAGTTCGTGCCACGGAGCCCCCAGGCCGGCGGGAAGGTGACGGGCTCACCGGCGGCGGCTGCTCCCTCGGGGAGGTGAGGAAGGCAACGTCTGCGGGGAGGAACCCAGGACAGATCCGGCTCCTCCTCCTCTCCCGTGGGGGTCTGGAGGGCCGAGGGGCTGGGGAGGAAGGCCCACGGCTGCGGAGGGCCGGCAGGTTAACTCGGACATCAGGTGTGACCGTGGGGACCCCCGGCCACAGGGAGCTGGGGAGCAGAGGTGACACCTGCAACAGGCTGCCCCGTCCTGGTCCAGGAGGCAGCCACGGGTGGCACAGCCAGGGCCTCCCTCCAGACAAGTTCACTGTGTGAGCCTGTGGCCCCCCGGCCTGGCTGGGCATCCTTGTCCCCTCCCCCGAGGCGGAAGGCCTCCTGGGCACCGGGGCTGGGGTGTGAGAGTGTGCCTCCAGCTGACACCCCCACCCCGCTCCCCGACAGCCATTGCGCGCAGGGAATGCAGGGGTGATTCCCGTTTGGGGGTACCCTTTCCTGGGCTGCTGGGGGGGAGCTGAAGCAGTCACAGAAGGGACAGTGCCGTGTGACCCATCAGCCACATCTCGCAGGGCTTGGGGGCGTAGGGTGTGCGCTTCCTCTGGCCAACCCCTCCCCCGACAGCTGGGGGCGGGGGCGTCTTCAGGGGACACCCCCCCCCCCAGGCTGCCTCCCAAGAGAGATTGATCCTGGCGGGCAGGGTATTCGGTGTGCGGAGATAGTCGACTCCCAGTATCTCGGGAAGGGTCACATTTAGCAAGAAGCAGCCTCCACCGCTTGGCCCGTCGAGCCTTTCTCGATCTTGCTTGTCACCGTGGAAAGCGAAGGGACCGAGCACCACGGGGACGGGACGTGGGGCAGGCCAGGACTCGCGAGAGACCGGGGTTTCCCGATCTTGGCACCGCTGGTATCTGGGGCGGGGTGCCCCGTGTGCTGGAGGATTCGAGGCGGCGTCCCAGCCTCTGCCCACTGGACTCCCCGGCAAGCGCCCCCCCGGGGGGCGACAACCACAACCGTCCCCGACGGTGCCAGAAATCCCTGGTGGGTAGGGGATCGAGAATGTTCCTGGGGAGCAAGCGGTGATCTGGGGGGCGGGGCGGCGGAGGAGGGGGCGTGGAAGCAGGTGCAGCGTGCTCACTGGGCCTCCAGGGCGCCACACCCGTGCTGGGAGCTGGCGACGACGATCAACCCCGCGCACTTCCGGAGCCACCTCCCCTGACCGGCGGGAGTGAGCTTCGCAGGGAAGGAGGGAAGGACAGGGAGCCCGCCTTCAGTCGGGGCGGACGGTGTTGCTGGGATGTTTGACCCTGTGGGGGAGGGGCTCCGACCCTCCCCCTGCCCCCCCCTTCTGCCCGGGGAGTTGCTGCAGCCAGGGAGCTCAGCCCTCTCTGCTTCTCCCGATGCCCGTCCTGGCAGCGCTGTCTGTCTTATCAGCTTCCTTATCAGCCGCCTGCAGTGCATCTCAGGCCCTGGGGCTCCCCCCAGCCCGCGCCCGCATCCTGACGCTGGCATCTCTCAAGGCCGGCTCCTCTCCCGCTGGCTCGCCCCCCTTCCCTTCCCAGGGCAGGCAGGGGGCACTCTGTTAGTTGGCAGCTGCCCCCGACTGTCCCTAACGGGGCACAGATGTCTCCTTACAGCTGTAACTGCTGTGTAGCGACCCTCCCCCACCATCAAGGGCTCAGAAACCAGTGATCTAGTGTTTTCGCCTTCATTCTCATGGTTCTGAGGGATGGCGGGGCTCAGCCCAGTGACTCTCGGGGGGGGGGGGGGCTCTCGCGGGCTTGCAGTCGGGCGGGGGGGGGATGGGGCTAGGGTCCCCTGGAGGGCCCCCCCACCCACGCATCCTGCTGAAGCCGGGGGTCCCTCCGCGCCTGCAGGTCCTCCTCCAGGGAGGCCTGTAAGGGAGGGAGCCGAACCTCTTACGGACCGGTGGAGGGAGAGCTCAGAAAGCCGTGTCACCTCGTACGTAGGACCCAGCCTCCGAGGTCATACAGCGTCACTTCTGCGGTACCCAGTCGTTGAGACCGAGGCAGCGGAGAGACGCAGATTCCACCCCCTGGTGGGGAGCAGGAAGGTTCTAGAAGGACCTGTGGAACCGGGAAGGCTACGGCTGCCATTTGCGGACGATGCCTCGTTCCTCGCCTTTGGGTACGGCCTTGTCCTTCACCGGTGGTGACCCCAGGCTGCTGGGACACTAGCCCATCCTGGCTGGGCAGCAGTGGCTCTCCTGGGGGGCCGGGCACGCAGCCAGCTGGGCCGATGCTGCAGCGTCAGGACCCCCTCCACCCGGCCAGGCCTCCTGAGACCCCCAGCCCGGCCCGCAGGCCCTCTGTGCCTCCATTCAGCCAGCTTTACTGGGTGCCTATGACGGGAAGCTTAGGGAGCTGGGGCTTCCACCAGCAGAAAACAAAGCAAAACACAGTCTTTTTCTCTGCAGCAGACTCTTCTTATCTCCGCCTCTTCCCCGCTTCCACCCAGTCCTCTCTGTTCTGGACGCTTCGTCCCTCGCCAGGCCTCCTTCATCCTCCCAAGCCCCCCTCCACCACCACCCCCAGGCCTGAGTTCGCACCAGGATTCCTGCACCGAGAGCCTGCCTGTCGCTAATGCACTCTGTTGTTACTGCCAGAAGCCCTGGGTACAGTTAAATGAACAAACTCGTGCTCTGGTTGTGTTATATAGCAGGGGTCAGCTGGGAAGCAGTCCGAAGGCTCGGGTGGGGAACAAGAGGGTCTCAGAAGGCCCCTCAGAGGCTGCGGCTGGGTCCCCAAGGATGACCAAGGAGAGGGGTGCAGGGAAGCTGTCTGGCAGAGGAAGCGGCGTCTGTCCGCACTTTCCCAGCAGGAAGAAGCTCATTCTGGAAAGTGCAGGTGGCATTTTCTTGTGCCTGGGTTGGGGGTGGGGGGGTTCTGCAGGAGAAAGGGTGAGACGTAACCTTAGTGTAAATTCTCTTGGGGGTCAAGTTCAGGCTCGGCAGAAGTGCAGCCCCTCTCCAGCCCAGCCCTCTCGGGGACCTGCATCCTTGGGTCGCCCGTGCCCTGCTCCCCGCCCTCCTGGACGGTGCCAGGGCCCCACCCCTTTCCTGGTCTGCGCTTGACCTTCCTTGTCCTTGTGAGTGCTCCCGCCCCGCCGCCACCTGCCGGGGGACCCGTCCACACTCCCGTCCTCGAACCCCACACTCCGCTACAGTCTGTCTGCGCTGTTTGGACTTGAAGCCAGGTGCTCACTCTCTCGTCTCCCTGTTTCCTCCAATGCTGTTCTCTGTTCTTTATTTTTATTTTTTTTATTTTACGATCCTGTTCTGAAGTTGCTCCCCAGGCCGAGATTGGGAGCCATGCTTCTCTAGACCCGGCTTAGGCCCGGGAGGGATTGGAAGGATGAGTTAAGAGACCACATGGGAGGAGTTCCCGTCGTGGCTCAGTGGTTAACGAATCCGACTAGGAACCATGAGGTTGCGGGTTCGATCCCTGGCCTCGCTCAGTGGGTTAAGGATCCGGCGTTGCTGTGAGCTGTGGTGTAGGTTGCAGACGCGGCTCGGATCCCGCGTTGCTGTGGCTGTGGCAAAGGCCGGCGGCTACAGGTCTTGTTAGACCCCTAGCCTGGGAACCTCCATATGCCGCGGGTGCGGCTCTAGATAAACAGGCAAAAAGACAAAAAAAAAAAAAAAAGAGAGAGAGAGACCACATGGGAGGAAGAAGAGGCCAGAGTCAGTACAAGGACAGGCGCACTCTCGGGCCCGCAAGTCTGGCCAAGGAGCCGTGAGAAGCAGCAGGGAGGGGTGCTGGGTGCTGAGACCAGGAGGGCTCTGTGAGGCTGGCCTTGGGCTTCGTGTTCTGTCTGCACTTTCTCACGGAGCTCTCATCCTCCCCGGGACTGTCTCTCGGCAGGCAGCCTCGCTCTAGAGTGACAGGTGGCAGAGCTGCAGCGGGACAGGACGGCCAGAAGCCAGCATCTCCTGGCTTCCCCGCTCCCCCTCCGTGCGTGGAGGAAAGACGGTGCTGGTGGAAGGGGAGCAAGGAGAAAGCACCGAGCAAATATTATGATCCTGTCTTAGAAAAACTTTCGCAGCCGCAAGCATCATTCTCGGCACCTAGCCCTATCCCACCTCCCGAAATGGGCCCCGATGACCTTGGCCTGGGCTCAGCCCTGACCCTCGGGCCCAGATACGGAGACCCGGGGAGAGCAGCTCTGGAAATTTACCGACATGGCTCTGCATGAATTTATTTTTTTCGGAAGAGGGGTCTGGAGCTGAAAGGAGCCATTCATAAAGTCTGCCTGGGAGCCCTGTGTCCTCAGACGGCGGGAGTCTGGGCCCACCCCGTGTGTGTGCACGCGGTGAGGCTGCGGAGGAAGAGGGCAGCCCAGCTGGAGACAGTCAGGCCTTTCATCAAGGTAGACCCAGGGCTCAGGTCCAGACGGGTGCGGCAGCTGTGCGGAAAGATCCAGAAATCCTGGAGTTCCCGTCATGGCTCAGTGGTTAACGAATACGACTAGGAACCATGAGGTTGCGGGTTTGATCCCTGGCCTCGCTCAGTGGGTTCAGGATCCGGCGTTGCCGTGAGCTGTAGTGTAGGTCGCAGGTGCAGCTCGGATCCCGCGTGGCTGTGGCTGTGGCTGTGGCGAAGGCCGGAAGCTACAGCTCCTGTTAGACCCCTAGCCTGGGAACTTCCATATGCTGCAGGTGCAGCCCTATATAAGGCAAAAAATAAAAAAATAAAAAATAAATAAAACAGGGCAGCCAGTGTGGCCATTGTTTGGCTCCTCCTCAGCCAAGATGTCCCCCCCCTCTTCTGGGTCTCAGTTTTCTCTCCTCTAAACCCAGAAGATGAGAACAGCAGACACTCTGAGACAGGGCACTGGACATGTTTTCTCCCATTTAATTCTCAGCTCTGTGAGTCCGTTTCCTGGGACAAACCCTACTTTATACACAAGGAAACAGGCACGGGGAGAGTCTTTGGCCTCGAGTCAGAACCAGGATTTGAACTCCGGGTTCTGGCTCCGATGTTTCTTAATCTTTTGCCCTGGGAGTGGGAGGGACTCCTGACTTCTCCCTAGTGAAACGCTTGCATTCGCCTCCAGGCAACGCATGCACACTGTGTTTTCACGTTCCTGATCGCCAGAGCACATCCAGGACCCATAGCTTCCCTTTTTCATCTGATCCTTTTTTTTTTTTTTTGGCTTTTTAGGGCCGCACTTGCATCATGTGGAGGTTCCCAGGCTAGGAGTCTAATCAGAGCTGTTGCTGCCAGCCTACGCCACAGCCACGTGGGATCCGAGCCGCGTCTGTGACCTACACCACAGCTCACGGCAACTCCAGATCATTAACCCACTGAGCGAGGCCAGGGATTGAACCCGCAACCTCATGGTTCCTAGTCAGATTCGTTTCCGCTGCGCCACAACAGGAACTCCCCTTCTTCATCTGATCCTAACAACCTTCAGAAGATAAGCATGTATTACCGGCCTTCCACAGCTGAGAGAATGGCCTCTCTCAGGTCATTAAGAAGTGTGGTCCAAAGCTATGGCATTTAGAATGGATTAGCGGCATTCCTGTGGTGGCGCAGTGGAAACGTATCCGACCAGGAGCCATGAGGTTGCAGTGTTCGATCCCTGGCCTCGCTCAGTGGGTTAAGGATCCGGCTTGCCGTGAGCAGATGCGTCTCGGATCCCTGGTGGCTGTGGCTCTGGCACGTAGGTCCAGCTGTAACTCCGATTGGACCCCTTAGCCTGGGAGCTTCCATATGCCGCAGGTGCAACCCTAAAAAGAAAAAAAAATGAAAAAAAAAGGGTTAGCAACGAGGTCCTGCTGTACAGGGAACTATATCCAGCCTCTTGTGATGGAAGATGATGGAAGAGAGCAGGAGATAAAGTCATATATATAGGACTGAGTCACTTTGCTGAAGAGCAGAAATTGACAGACCAATTTAAATCAGCTGTAATTTTAAAAAATTAAAAAAAGAAAAAGAGACGTGCCGAAGTTCACACAATCTTAAGTGGCAGAATCGGGTTTCAAATCCCGGCCGGGGCCCCCAGTTCTACCCAGGCGTCTCTCCCTTCTGGTTTGGGGGTGGCCTGGAGGGCCCCCCCCGGGGGGGGGGCTGTAGGTGCCCGTGGAGACGCTGCCCTGTGCCTTGTGGCTGCGAAGGCCAGCCCCAGCCTGACTTGGGACCCGTCAGCATCCAGGTTCTCATGCGCTCTGAGGGTGGGTGGGGGGCACCCTGCCTGCAGGTTTGTGCATCTCATCCTAGCCCAGCCGGCAGGGGGCGCCCAGGACAGGGCAGGGCGGACTCCGGGAGGTGTCTGCGCAGGGAGGGAAGTCCCGAGGGCCTGGTGGGGCCAGGGGACTGGCAGGGCAGCCAAGAGCCAGAGTCCCCGGAGCCCTGAGAGGGTGGAGCTGGCGCTGGGGCCTTCCTGGAGGCAGGCAGGCACGTGGGAAGGTGAGGGATGGGGCGCGAAGCGGGGCGGGGAACCGGTGAGAGCTGTTCTTTGAGGGGGTGGGCCTGAACGCAGCCTCCAGCGAGACACACCTCTTACAGGGACCCAGAGTCCCCATGGGGCAGGGCAGGGCCTCTCTGGGCCCACCTGAGTCCAAGATCAAGGGCAGGTCCCAGTCCACCCTGGGAGATGTCCTTTGTATCATGCTTTTTACGCGCCTACCCCCACTCCAGACGCCCAGAATCCCACCCCTGTCGTTTGCCCACAAACCTGCTTTCATTTGCACCCTAGGGCCTTTCAGTCCAAGGTTCCTTTCCCACAGGGATTGCATTCTGGGACCTACCTCACATGCTGTTACAGGGGTTAAGTCTCCAGCAGCGTGTGGCGCTCCCAGGCCTGGGATCAGATCTGAGCCGCAGGTGTCGACCCAAGCCACAGCTGTGGCAACGGTGGATCCTTAACCCACTGTGCCGGGCTGGGGATCGAACCTGTGTCCCAGCCCTCCCGAGGCACCGCCGTCCTCTTGCGCCACAGCGGGAACTCCAGGAGTTACGTCCAGATGGAACGTCCAGATGGGATGGAGGCACTCGGAGGAAGCGGGCAGCGGGCCGCTTCCCATGGGCAGCTCCGCCCTGACGAGGCAGGAGGAGTTGGGGCACCACGTGGGCTTTTAGGATGGGAAGCGGGACAGAACCGCCCTGCCCCCCAACATCCCCGCAGCCTTGCAGGCCTGTGCTGGTTGAGTATCTCCCAGGACGGAAGGGGTGTGCGGGTGTGTGCAGAAGCTCAGCTGGCTGCAGGGGGAGCCCGGATGTGGCAATAGCCAGTGCGTGGAGCCTGTGGTCAGGCCTTTGGTGTGGTTTGGGAACCTCTGGGCAGGGCCCCTTCTTCTGCCTCGGTGATGGATGCGGCCAGCGGCCACCTGCTGAAAGGAAAGTGGTCACAGGCAGCCAGGGCGGTCAAGGACCTGCAGTGACCCGGTTCTGACATTTGTCCCTGCTTGTGTCCATGGCACTGAACAGGCCGAGGCAGGTGTCGGGCTCCCCGGATGAGAAAGGCAGCTGAGAGGTGGTGAGTCAGTGTCTCCGTGTTTACACACGCCCCGCCTCATTCCTCAGAATTTAAGGCTGAACCCCAAAAAGCAGGTAACGAAACCATACATTGGAAAGAAAAACAATCAGTTCTAAAGTAAACATAGTTCAGAGAGAAGAGGATGCCAAAATCTGGACAGACAAGTTCCACTGCGGCTCAGGGGTAACGAACCCAACCAGTATCCTTGAGGATGTGGGTTCGATCCCTGGCCTCGCCCAGTGGGTTAAGGATCCGGCGTTGCCATGAGCTGTGGTGTAGGTTGCAGACACGGTTCGGATTTGTGGCTGTGGCCGTGGCTGTGGCTGGCAGCTGCAGCTCTGATTCAACCCCTAGCCTGGGAACCTTCATATGCCCTAAAAAGCTTCGGCCCTTAAAAAAAAAAAAAAAAAAACGGAGTGACAAAAAGAAGACAAAGCTGCTTGTCAGTGCTAGAGGCGGGCCCCAGCCACCCATGGAGTCCCTGGAGAGGAGCTGAGCTGAGCCCTCCGCCCCTGGAGAACCTGCCAGAGGGAACCGGCTGTAAATGTGCCCCTCGCTGAGTAATCCAGCGTCTCCAAAGGGCTCCCCGGGCCCCTGACTATGCGAGATGTCAGTCAACGGAGAGGGTTCCGGTCAAATAAGATCAGGGAACATTCACCTTATACCCGAGTCCCCTCCCCTTGGGAAAGTCACTTGTGTATTTACTCTACGGCTCTGAGATGTCGCCACACTTGGGCTGGTTAGCTTTGCATTCCCCAAACACGCCTGAGCCCAGATCCCACTTCTCCAGGAACATCTGTTAACTTAAGGAGCTAGTTACCGCACAGCGCCCTTGCGGGGGCCACAGGCATAAGTGGCTCTTCCTTCTTCCTGACTCTAGACCAATTATTATGGAAGACATTAATCAAAAATACTCATTTTCATTTAGAATTACTGATCGTAAGCTACCCTTTTTTTTT
Organism: Catagonus wagneri; assembly: GCA_004024745.2. Lineage (NCBI taxonomy): Eukaryota > Metazoa > Chordata > Mammalia > Artiodactyla > Tayassuidae > Catagonus > Catagonus wagneri. Next base: position 1,120,621 of record PVHT020000067.1, on the reverse strand, counting down.
CCCTATAAATACTGACATAACCGATTGTCCGTGGAGGGCAATAAACTAGTTTATGGCCCTAAAACCACAGTCTAAGCACATAGAAGGACACCAGTTGCTCTTTTTTCTTTTTTTTTTCCTTTTTGGCCACCCCTTGGCATATTCCCAAGCCAGCGACTGACCTATGCAATAGCTGCGTCAACGTTGGAGCCTTAACCCACTCTTCCGGGCCGGGGATCGAACCTGCGTCCCAGCGCTCCCGAGATGCTGCCGACCCCCTTATGCCACAGAGGGAACGCCTGTGCTTCTTGTGTGGTGACTGAGGGTCAGGGCCTTTTAATATGTTTAAGAGACATTAATTTTTCCTTTTTCGTTAACTGTTTATATCTTTGGCCATTTTTCCCACTGAGCTTTCTTTTCTTTTTTCTCTTTAAATACTGGGAAGATTTACACATAACTTTTGGTCTGGGCTCTGAGTGACAGGTATTCATCCTTGTTGTTTTTCAGTCTGACTTTACTCACCGTGATTTATTTTCCCGTGTAGATTTTTTTTTACTGTGATGCAGTTAAGTTCACCATTTGAAAATTGCATGGAATAGCGTATCTCCACTCTGTGATGATAATAGAATTCTCCCATTGTCTCTTCTAGAATATATGGATTTATAAAAATATTATAATGTTCTCATAATGTTCTCATGAACATATTAAAGCATAATATATCATATAAATACATAAATAATAAACATGTAAATGATGTAAATGGCTAGATTTGTCATATAACTAGGAGGAGTTCCCATCGTGGTGAGGCAGAAACGAATCCAGCTAGTATTACGGGATACATCCATGAGGACGTGGGTTCGATCCCTGGCCTCACTCAGTGGGTTAAGGATCAGGCGTTGCCGTGAGCTGTGGTGTAGGTCAGAGACCCGGCTTAGATCATTCATTGCTGTGTCTGTGGTGTAGGCTGGCAGCTCTGATTCGACCCCTAGCCTGGGAACTTCCATATGCTGTGGGTGTGGCCCTAAAAGGCAAAAAAAAAGGAAAGGAAGAAAAATTTGCATGTAACATAAATACTATAAAGTACATAGTTAAGCTACATAATATTACATTTATATATAAATATTACTCCGTTTAGAATTTATCCCCATAACAAGATGAGCTATAATGTGGTTTTCTTCTAGACAGCTACTCAGCTGTTCTAATTCCATTTGTGAAAAACTTATCTTTCCTAAATTCCTGTGTTTGGAACTATTTCTGGACTTCCTGTTCTGTGCCATTTCTGTATCTCCATACACTCATGCCCAAGTACTACTATTTTAATTACTGTCACTCTATATGTATTTTAATATCTGATAGAGCTAGACACCACCACCACCACCCCCGCCACTGCTTTTAGAGTTTTTTTTTCTGGGTAGGCTTCATGTTTAATTTTTCTTTGTGTGCTTTAGAAACTGCTAAGTTCCAAATGTTTAAAAACCCTCTTGCTGTTTTTATTGGGATCACATTCAATTTCCAGACTGACTTTAGAGGAAATGCCGACTTTACAATGACGGGTTTTTCTAGCCAAGAATGCAGGTCACTTTGTAAATGGAGTAAATGATTGTCTACGCCTCTCCAGGCAGGAGGGCGCGCTTGGAGTTGGTTATCGGGGCGAACAGCCGATGGACAACGAGACCACACTACTCAGAGCGGTCTTGAACTCTGTGGGCCCTAAACAGCGTGGTCGAAAGAAGCAAACCACACCTCGCAGAAGAGAGCCCTGACCCGTGAGTCGGAGGCAGTTGTCAGGATTCTAGGACTGCCAAAGGGTCAGGTACCAACGCCACCTTGAAGGACCAGTGCCCCGCAGTCAAGGCACACAGCTCCAGCCGAGGTCACAAGGATCCAGTGTAGAAATAACCCACCCTCACTCTCCACCCGCCCCCCGCCCCCGGCGCCTGGGGCTCCCCACTGGCCGAGCCCTTCCAGCGGCAGAGGCGCTTGGAAGCCCGCGATTTCACCCACTGAGGTCAGTTCTGGGCGCAGAGGGCAGGACGGAGAAGGATGTGGACTGGACATGGGGAGCCAACCAGAAGGGACAGTTCCCATGTCCAGCTCACACCATCTGGCCCTCGGGTCCCCGAGACAGGTGTTTCTGCTCAGAGATAAATGGCGTAAATGAAGATCAGAAGGTTCCCGAAGGTCCCCGAGTCTAAAAAGACTTTGTACCTGGGCAGGGAGGCTACAGGCTCGTGGCAGCGAGAAAATCCAGCAGGAGAGAAAGTCAGGAGTTTCTTGGCGCACAGCTCGGAGGGGACAGTCCCCGGGGAAGTCTGGGTGGCCACCCCAACCCTCACCTCTGCCCCCATATCTTCCTGCGTGGCTGGAGAGCAGAGCCAAGCAAACAAACAGATGAGCAAGAGGAAAAGAAAAGATTTGCTAAAGTCCAGAGCCTCAGAGATCTATAATTTAAAGACCTGTACAGCTACACGCCAGATCTTTCGTTTTCAAGCCCCATCCACACGGTGACAGCCCAGGACAGGCCTGGGTCACTGGCAGGCACCCTCTAAAACCAGTTAAGAAGCACCAGGGTCTGGAGCCTCGGAGGTTATCGGCCCGACCTGAGCTAGCCGGCCTGGTTTTATCCAGATCAGCCTGTGACCGCCCCAGACAGGCTGGGCCGGGAGGGGACTCCGGGGACTTTGCCAGCTGGGAGCAGGTCACCCTGGGATCACCCCCGAGGAGACGGGTTTTCATAAATCGTTTGGCGGAGGGCGGATTCTGACCTTGGAGGGCATAGAACAGAAGCTCTGCAGCCCCGGCCCGGGGAAGGGTGGGGCCGGGTGAGGCTGCAGCTGCTGAGGGTGCGGGGCGGGTGTCCCTGTGAGGTCACCTGGGTGGAGGGGGCAGGAAGCCAGGGCGAGAACACTGTGCAGCTGAAGCAATGAGTCACCTCTCGAGGATGAAAATCCCCAAGACCGTGTCCTGTGAACTAGGTGAGCTGGTCACCGACACCTACTTGAAAAGGAGACAGTTCGGGTTGTGCATGAAAAGCCACTATGGAAGCTGCCAGCTTGTTACCACTGAGTTTTTTTGGGTTTTTTTTTTTTTAGGGCCACACCTGCAAGCGTATGGAGGTTCCCAGGTTGGGGGTTGAATAGGAACTGTAGCCTCCGGCCTACGCCACAGCCACAGCAATGCCAGATCCGAGCTGCGTCTGCGACCTACCCCACAGCTCAGAGCCTCGCCAGATCCTTAACCGCTGAGCAAGGCCAGGGATTGAACCTGCGTCTTCCTGGATACCAGCCAGATTCGTTTCTGCTGAACCACTACAGGAACTCCTTGTCCCTTAGTTTTAAATCTAATTGCGTCGAATCTTCTTAGTGAGGGTCTTTCCTTGGTTAAAGGAGCTGGGTACTCTTAACCAAAGGAAGTCTTTTTTTTTTTGTCTTTTGTTGTTTTTTAGGGCCATACCCACGCGGCATGTGGAGGTTCCCAGACTTGGGGTCTAATCGGAGCTGTAGCTGCCAGCCTACGCCAGGGCCACAGCAATGCCAGATCCGAGCCATGTCTGCAACCTACACCACAGCTCACAGCAATGCCGGATCCTTAACCCGCTGAGCAAGTCCAGGGATCGAACCCGCAACCTCATGGTTCCTAGTCGGATTTGTTTCCACTGCGCCACGATGGGAACTCCAACCAAAGGAAGTCTTTCACGGGTATGTTTTTAAACAAAACGTAGGATCTAGATTCAGAAGATGTATATGCAGGACCTGCCAACTGGCTAGAACACAGCCTTCCTGAGCTTCAGTTTCTTCCTCCAAAAAAAGGTGACAGTAATAAGGAGAATCAGCTCATAAGATTTCTGTAAGGAGCAAATAAAACATATTCCATGTTCTTTGTAAATTGCAAAGTATTATGCGAGTCCCTTGCTATTTATTTTTTTATTTTATTTATTTTATTCCTTCTGGTGGAATAAAAGAGCAGAAGTCAAGAATCAGACTGTGGCGTTCCCGCATGGCTCAGTGGAAATGAATCTGACTAGCATACATGAGGACGCAAGTTCAATCCCTGGCCTCGCTCAGTGGATTTAGGAGCTGGCATTGCCATGAGCTGTGGTGTAGGTTGCAGGCAAGGCTCGGATCCCGACTGGTTGGCTGTGGTGTAGGCCGGCAGCTGTAGCTCCAATTCGACCCCTAGCCTGGGAACTTCCACAGGCCGCAGGTGCGGCCCTAAAAAGCAAAAAAAAAAAAAAAAAAAAAAAAAAGGAGAGAGTCTAGATTCTGGCCCCTGCTTGCTTAAATCTCTTAAAGCCACAGTTTCGTCATCTGGGACACATCATGATTACGAATCCTTTCACAAGAAACTAATTAGGTTGTAATAAAAAGGATGGAAAAATCCTCTCCCAAGGGCAGGGAGAGACGAGGCCTTGCTCCTCCGGGGGAGGGGGGGGACCAGGAGAAATGCCAGTGACACGTGAAGGAAGAAAACAGAGCCAAGAAACGTGTCCACCGATTTCTGGGATGTGTCAGGAATATCCAGGTCTGGAGGTGAGCTGTCACCCGAGACACGTGTGGTCAGCGCTGACTGGATGTATGACCCACAAAAGAGAAAAGAAAAGGGAGTTCCGTCATGGCTCAGTGGTTAACAAATCCGACTAAGAACCATGAGGCTGCGGGTTCGATCCCTGGCCTTGCTCAGTGGGTTAAGGATCCGGCGTTGCCGTGAGCTGGGGTGTAGGTTGCAGACGCGGCTCGGATCCCGCGTTGCTGTGGCTGTGGCGAAGGCCGGCAGCTACAGCTCCTGTTAGACCCCTAGCCTGGGAACCTCCATATGCCGCGGGTGCAGCTCTAGATAAGGCAAAAAGACAAAAAACAAAGAGAAAAGAAAAGAAGGAAGGAAGCAAATGCTGGACCTCCGACACTACCTGTAATCGAACCGACCTGCAGACACACACCTGCGCGATTCCTGCACATGGACACCGGGTCAGAGCATCCGCTCCCGGTACCGAGGGGGATAGAACGGGGAGGGTGCTAACCAGAGTCAGACGGGCGGCTCTTCTGCGGATACTCAGGGTTGGACGGAAGATCCGCAGGAACCGCGGGAGTAGCTGGTCTCGGGACGAGTGTCGCTGAAATTCCTACATGTTGGACCCACTTTATCCACAAGCCTCCATGTGTTGACCAACCAGAATCGTTTCCCACAATTCCTCGAAAAATCTCAAATAACCTCAAGAAAGATGAGAATCACAGACATCCCCAGGCTCTCAGAGGGAGAGGGGCTGGACCCGATCCCCAGGCTCTCAAAGAAGGGCTGAAAAGTCAGGGGAAGAGCTGACGTTGGAGAAAGAGGCTCCGATTGAAAAGGAGCACCTCATCACTCCAGGAGCAGCTGACGCTCTGTGACAGCATCCTCCAGGATGGACAGTATGATAAGGAAAAAGTGAGAAAAGGGTAAATGGCTCGGCCAAGGACTGAATGTCGTCTGTTTGAATGACAATCTGCTCCCTACCAGGCAGCATATGGAGTCGGGCCAGAAAATTGCCTCTCCATAGATTTTGGTCCCCGCCAATCAGGGGCTCTTCGGCTCCTTCCCCATGGCCAGAGCTAAAAACTCTCACTGCCGGGTTAAGGATCCGGTGTTGCCGTGAGCTGCGGTGTAGGTTGCAGATGCGGCTTGGATCCCGCATTGCTGTGGCTGTGGTGCAGGCCGGCAGCTACAGCTCCTGTTAGACCCCTAGCCTGGGAACCTCCATATGCTGCATGTGCGGCCCTGGAAAAGGCAAAAAGACAAAAAAAAAAACAAACCTCTCACTGCCAAGTGTCTCTGCAAGCACCTTATTCTCCGTGTGTCAAAGAGTCTTGGCTTTATATAAAGGTCAACTTGACCCAAAAGGTTGCCTCTGAGATCTGACCACAGAGACACCACGTCTTTTAAACTCTTCCTTGTAGTGTTTTACCGTTGCCAGTGCACTTAAAATTCCTACGCCTTGTTATCCTCAGCTTTAACATGGAGATGTAAGAGCACCATCCTCCTAGAGCTGTTGTGAGAGACAAATGAGATAACGAACCCGCAGCTCTTAGAACAGTGGCTGGCACACAGGAAGACCTCACAAGTAATGGCTAATGCCCAAGTTCCCCTAGAAGTCAAGTGGTGGGAGCTTGTAGCCCTGGCCAATGGGTAAGAAAATAGGGACATGATCAGTTCATGTAATTGAGTAGTCCGAGGCAGGTGTGGCTTCAGGTACAGCTTGATCAAGGGACTCGAGTGATGATACCAGAACCTGATTTCTCTCTCTCCACCTCTCAGCCCCACTTCCTCTGAGTGGGCTCATTTTTTAGATGGGCTGCCCTCACCACTGCACCCACAAGCAGGGTACATCATGAAAGAGCCAATGCCAATAGAAGAGGGCACCTGTTCACGCTCCCTGAAGCCCCAGGAAAGATCTCACACTGGCTCGGGCTGCCTTCCAGCCTGTTCCCGTAGCCAAGCACTGAAGCCGGGGGGTGTGCTTCCTAAATTGCAGCAGGGGCCCCCTCCAGAGCTGGGTGCAGAGTCAGCAGCACCCAAACCTCAAAGGCTGAGCCGGCAGGGAGGCTGGTTGGCGCCGGAAGGAAAGCCGTGACCGCCGAATGGAAATCCATCGTGAACCCACAGCCCGCACCGACCTGAACAAGCAAAGGGATTCAACCTCCTTTGGCTACTGAGCGGCTGAGAGGGAGAGGCTCTATGTGGTCAGCATAGAGGGGCCTCAGGGCCGCTCAAACGCTATCACCTCTAAGTGTTAGCAGGACAGCCAGGTTCGAGAAACATCAGAGCTGCAGAAGTCAGTCTGCAGAATTAATTCAAAGATCGCCGTGAGCTCCAGTCACGTGTTTTAAGAGACCTGCCCATTAAGAAAAATACACCCAGCAGTGGAAATCAAGCGCACCTGAGTCCATTTCCTTTCATGGTCACAGGAAACCGCAGGAAAGTGCACGTTTCTTAGGAGTGGCATCAACATCCTCGTACTCGTGCCAGACCACCCATCCTGTCGCTTCGGCCCTTTTCTGGCAAACTTGACCCCTCTCTGCAGCTAGCCCGCTTCTGGCCATGTGACACGGCTGCGTGCTTTACACACGTGCTCTTGTCACGCCTCCCAGTTACCCGCGTGTCGCAGAGGAGGGCTCGGCTGCCGGGCTGGAAGCCTCACTCCACAGATGCCCCCTGCCGAGTGCCGTCGGAGGACCAGGCACAGAGCTGGCTGTGAAGACCCGGTCCAGCCATCGCGGGCTTCTGGTTCTTTCGGGGGACGAACCTTCCCACCTTCCCCCAACTGCCAGCACAGCCCAAACCTTTCTCCCTCGATGTCCCCCTGCAAAGCATCACCCAGCCCCCCCTTATACCCCTTGCGTGAGGACCCCCTGAAACCCCTGCGCGGGGCGCCTTGGGCTCCAGGCACCCAGAGGCGGGGACAAGATGCTGAACGTCCTGCCGGCACTGAGAGCCTCTGCACTGTGTTTGCAGGTGACTGCTGGCTGCTGGCGGCCATCGCCTCCCTCACCTTGAACGAAGAGGTCCTGGCTCGAGTCGTCCCCCTGGACCAGAGCTTCCAGGAGAACTACGCGGGGATCTTCCACTTCCAGGTAATGTAAGGGGTTGGTTCAAGGTTCTCTGCAACAGGTGCTGGAGTGGGGAGTGGGTGCTGGGGGGGATGGCGTCCTG